>JASPKZ010008435.1:77500-435536 GCA_030220185.1 Diploptera punctata
TATAGAAAAAATTGCGAACCTCATTTGTATTCCCATCACTAAGCCTACGATTTGTATGTAATTACATATTCTTTCCCTTTGCTTATAAATGGGTAAAATTGATAAATGTCCAAGAATTAGAAACTTAAAATTATCATATATGAAAATTTATCATTACATATTTTTACATATTTGATCATAATTACATATTTCTACATATTTTAAAGATTTGTTATGTAAATTTTCATATTAAGTATCTTAATTAAAAAAATTGTCATAAACAAAAAATAATTTGAAACAATATTTCTTTACATTAAAAAACTCGGATACCTGATTGTACACTGAAACTGTTTTTCTTCAACCTATACAAAAGCTGATGAGAAACGGGCAAGCAAGAATTCCATTTTCTAAACATGATAAACATAGATACAGGAAGACTCAGAAAACTTGAGTATAGTATGAACGAAATAGTAGAAATATAATAGGGGGCACACCCTGGTTAAGGAAATATCCTACAAGCTGGAAAGTCGAGGGTCGAGACCCTGGGGTCAGGATTTTTAAACTTCTTCAGGCGGCATCATGACTCTGGGGTCAGCCTATAAAAAATGAATACCATACTATGTTGTGGGAGTAAAGACTGCTATCACACAAGGCTGAAATCTCTTGCCGATTGTCTAGAAAGACGTGAGTCTTAACCTCCTAATATCCCTAAGACCTGTAGTGGAATCATTTTATAATAGAAACATGACAGTACTCAAGTATTTAACTGTCCCATTCCTTCAAATGTTATCTATCTTAAAGTTAACATTTAATATAAATTTATATAAAATTAAATTTGAATGTATTTAATATTGCATATTTTAAGGAATTTTTATGTAATATTGCATATTTTACATAATGATACTACATAATATGTATATATTTTGCATGCCAATATTACATAAAAATCTTAACCTTACCCATTACATATTCTTTAGCTTTTATAAGATTCATGATACGTTCCGTTGAGGTAAATTACATTTTCAACAGCAAAGGAGTATATAAATTGACATGTAAGGATTACAACAAATGTTATATACGATGAACAAACAGAAGTTTTAACATCAGATTTAAAGAACATTTTCGAGACTTTATTCACGCAGAAGGAAAATCAAGCTATGCAAAACACGTTATCCATGAAGGACATCGCATGTTACATATTGAAAACACCCTTACAGTAATGCACAGAGAAAATAATCCAGCGAAGATAAACGTACTCGAGGAGATGGGAATTTTGAAAACAGTTCACAACAACGACCATCTGATAAACGAAAACGAACCCAATACATGTAACTCCCTCTACCAGATCTTCAGTGAAACACCAGTTTTGAATCCTTCCGATGATGGGACAAGTCCCGAAAGCGCTACGGTTAAATAACTAATAAATTTGAGTAGACGGACCTTTCAGGTAAATATTCCATAATTTTATACTTTAATTTTACATATACTTTACTTATGGGATTAGGTGTAGGTTTTAAATGTCATTATTTTGATGTTAATTCTTTACTCCAATGTGCGAGAGGGCTATAAAGTCCTTGGCATTTCGGTCTGTTGCTCTCCTTACATCCACATATGCAATTTATAGAGATGAACGATCTTCCAGCCAGTCTAGGGGTAACATTAATCAACGTATCGGATCTTTAAGCCCTTATATCTGGTTTTCTGAACCTAGAGTCGCTACTTACTGTATTAGTCATTCAAAATATCTCTGTAGACGGGAGAATTAAGAAGCTCTGTTTGTTACTAAACGTGACGTCATATAAAGCAGTGTACACTGTCAGCGTCCCACGTCCCATTCCCCTCTGCACTCAAAGATAGCAGTGTCTATACCTGCATAAACACGACTGCAGTGCCCTCCGTCAACAACTGCGCTTACTCTTTAAACGGGTAATACCTACTCATCTTTACGTTGCTTGTCACATACACTGGCAAAAATTCTATGAGAAAATGTCTTCCCCAATCGGGACTCGAACCAGCACAATTTCCGTAGCTCTGCGCCAAGACCTAATACTGTTCGGCTATTATCGGACTAACTAACTAACTAACTCTCACTGGCACTATCGAACCCCTGGATTCATGGCCGCGCGGACATAAGCTCTCCATGTATCCCTATTCTGAGCTAATGTTTTCCAACCATTCCCTGTATAATCTACTTCCCTAAAATCATGGATCATCTGATTTTCCTACCTCATTCTTGGTCTAACAACTGGGCGTTTTCCCTCTGGTTTTCCTACCAGAAGCTTCCATTGCACCTCTTTCATCCCCTTACGTGGCACATGTCTAGCACATCGCAGCCTACGAGACTTAACTTTTCTTACTATATCTGGCTTCCTATACATATAATGTAGCTTACTATTATGTAGTTTACTATTATGTAGTTTTCTCCATTCACCTGTCTGTTCATCTCTCTTTGGCCCAAAAATCTTCCTAAGAACATTATTGTCAAATACACGCAATCTTCTGTCCTCCCTTAAAGTAAGAGTCCATGTTTCGCTTCTATATAATATAACTGGGAGAAAAACTGTTTTATATATTTTTAGTTTAACGTCTTTTAAAGGAGTTGGGACGACAATAGTCCCAAAATGGAGCCCGTGTTTAATTTCTTTGTGTATCTCATTCCTATTTGTAATTATTCTTCCTGGATATTTGAAATCAGCCACTTCTTCAAAATGTCCATTTTTCATTAGTTATCCATTTCCATTATATAACGCATTTTTATGTGTGAACATGTATTTAGTATTATTGTTGTTTACTTCCAGTCCCAATTTCTTAGTGTTACCGGTATTCAATAGAGTGTGTGTGTTGGCCCTTAATGTCTCCTCGTTATCGCTCAATAATACATAATCAGCATAAACTAACAGCTTATTAATACCATTGAGTTGTAGGCATTCTACATTCTCCAAAACTTTTATGGCATGCTCTAATACAAAATTGAATAGTAGAAGAGATAGTGCACTTTTGAAATTAATTGATTTTTTATTCCAGTCTCACATTAAGGATAGTATAAAACTATTAAGAAGGAGAGGAAATAATTATAATGAAAGCAAATGTATTTGTTAACCTGAACATTACTATTTATTATCTAATGGAATGAATTTGGTTACGTAATAAAATGACTGATTTAAACTTGATAGAAACTGAGACTGGTGTACAAAACTGTTGAATTCGAAATGCGATTAACATCCGTGACTGGATATACAGTTAGATAACTTGGTAATGAATTCACTTGCAAAGAAATGATTATTCTTCTATTTCAAGCCTGTCAAGGCAACGAAAAACGATACCAATGTTTTTCAAGTGATTGGAAATTCTAAAATAAAATACTTAGTAATTTTAGTGCAGAGAATTGTGTAAATATGTAAATGTTTGAGACTAGCTTTTGTTAGATTGTGAAAGAGGATGAGTGGTCTAGGCGCGAGGCACCTGGCCCTCGCACAGCTATTTTCAGACTGTGTATTTTTAGTGCAGTACATGATATGATGGAGCGGTGTACTGCTACTGACGTTGCTACTCAGGGGTAGATATCTTGTCCAATTTCCGAAATGCAGGGCCCAGAAATTAAGGAGAACAGATTAATAAGTCTCGTCACAAGTGAAATAAATTTAGATGGAAATAACAATTTATTATATTCTATGTCAATTCGAAAGCAGAAAAAAAAATATATATATATATTTAGTAAGTACCAATTCGCATATGCACTCCAAGTATACTTGTTATAACTAGAGACCGGATGCTTGGGAAAATGCCTACAGTTATTTATTATAGATATTGTAAAAGTGACGTCATATAAGTTCATACTGACGTTCCTAGAGTTGTTTTTCATGAAGTTAATTTTGCCTATAAATGCCTATTTCAGCTTACAATGCCTATAAATGCCTATTTGCCATTTTTCTCGAAATTAACTTCGTATTTCAATGAAATTAATTGGAATGGACAAACTTCATGACATATATAATTGCATAGAAACCTTTAATTGACTGGCAACATAATTGTTTATGTTGATAACACTGAATTCAGTCTGTAGTCCTCGTTCATAGACAGGTGCTTCAAAGACAAAGTTGTGCGACCACCTTTAGAATAGTTGTTTCACGATGCCTAAAGAACAGACAAGAGTAAAACAGTAAAAAAAAACTGACCAATTTCGTGGAAGAATTTGGTGAGGAAATATTCTCAAGTGACATTGTTTTGCAAAGTGTGTAAAAATTTCAGTGAATTGCGCCATGTTTCGCAACACGTACGCACTGCAAAACATAAGTATGCTCTTTGTAAAAAGGCAAAACAAGTTCCAAAATCATCTCTGATATCTTCGTATGCTATTGATAGCATATGTTTATAATCTTTACGAAAGGCATTAAAATTTCATGTTCTAGTCCATTTTTGTAAGAGTCTATTTTGATTTTTAGTGCATTTTTGCCTGCCTATTTTGAACTTTTTAAGTACCTAACATCCGAACTCTAGTTATGACCTATTGCGCATGCTTGCTCGAAGAGCTAAAGCTGTAGTTTTCACCTGATAACGCATTGTTAAATGTTTTAAATACCTATATTTGGTTTTAATCATCTTAATAGTTAAAGAGCAGAGCAGGAGACATGTTTCTAGATATTTACGAGTGTTTGACGTATACAATATTACATTCCGAATAAAGTTCAACTCTCGTGCACAGTGTAAAAGTAAACAAGACAACCAGGATTTCGACGAATAATATCCGATATTCGAGTAGAGTAGATCGTTAAACCAGTTACGAAAAATAGGCCTATGTATGACAGCCAGGCTTCAAATCTCCCGACAATAATTTTTCTTTTGTTATTTATTTGTATTTCGTCAAATAAATCCTATAACATTTAATTCTAGCCACGTAATCTACGTCCACTTTACACTATTTTAAATAATATTCCTGCCCTTTGTAAACTCTACAACACTATATAGCTATTGGTATAAATTTAATTGTGTGCAGAGCCACATTTAAATATTAATGTTATAAATCTATATAATAGAAGATAATACAGCTTTATTTATTTATTTATTACGTATTAGTGAAGAAAAATGATCACCCTTCGTTAAAATACACAATGTATATAGGTCAGGTCTAGCCTAATAATAATACATAGATGATGGACAATAATAATAATAATAATAGTATGATGATCTTCTGCAAGATCATCTTAGTAACTCCGGACGTGAAAGCCTAAGTCAATATAATAATATAATAATAATAATAATAATAATAATAATAATAATAAAAATAAAATTATATTTCCAAATAGTTAGTTCATTTTTTCTTTAAGAGTGTACAGACAGAATCAAATTGTAACAATTAAAAAATTAACCTAAACGAGAATTGAACCCGTGACCTCTTGCGTACGAAGCAAGTAATAAGGCAGTGAGCTAAGCGTTCGCTGGCTTGCTGTGCAAAAAATAATGCTCTTCATATGAGGAAGGGGAACGTATTGTAGCTGTACTCTGCAATTAGTTTACTCGTGTGAATCGCGCGTTAAAACTTAAAATGGTTTGAGCAAGAGTCCTCTTTCTTTTTCTTTTCTTTTTTTGTAAGTGTACACTAAATGATCTACTCTACTATCATAGTTTAGGGCTTGATGTAGTGAATGTGCTGGACACCGGCAGGTATGTCGATGCTCAAACCATGGATCAATAAATCGGGTTCGCATCGCAACATCGTCAAATAACCAGAGTGTTTTTGCAAATATAAAAAAAATGTCATAGCCAAGGCTTGACTAGTTATATGCAATAGCGTATTGTAGAAATTCCTTTCAGAACTAATTAATTTTTAATTACGTAGGCCTATTTTTAGGAACCATATAAATGTGAAATGTATCATTCTCACATAAGATTACCACAGGATATGTATGACTGCGTAAAATTAAATAGAAACGAACTTAATTGCGTAAAAAAAATCAGATTAACTCTGAATCCACTCACACCCACAATTTTTAACCTCATAAAATAAACATCATTCCACAATATTTTTATTTTAATAAAATACTAGAAACATCGAAAGAAGCCCTGCTGGTTTTATAAAATAATGTTTGAATTCCTAATAAAATGTCTTCATAAATAGAAGCCGACATCTGCATAATCGAAGCAAAGGCCCATAGCATTCGGCGATCGGGAATTAACAAAGTATTAGAGAAAAATTGTATTTAGATTTGAGTGCCCAAATAACTCAGCGGTGGAACATTGGCCTAGAAAGCCAAAGGTCCTGGGTTCAAACTCTAGTCTGAGCATATAATTTTTCTCTTCAAATATCATTCCACAATGCTCACTGCAAAAACTGTTTTTAATAATCGAAAAATGTATAGGCCTATCCGATAAAAATATATCCTTATAAATGAAAAAGTAAAAGTAAAGTAAAGTGATCCCACAACAGACCCGGAGGCCCTTGGGGTAGTAGGAGGTTAAGGCTCCCACTTTTTCTAGACAATCGGCACTTTATGTCAGCCGGGTTGTCAGCCGGGTTGTCAGCCCTGCGTGACGGCCGCCTTTACCCCCAGAACAAGCGTCTGGTACTCATTTTCGTTAGAGGCTGAGTCGACCCCAGGGCCATTGTGCCGCCAGAGGGTTTGGGTCAGTTTAAAAATCCTGACCCTAACGGGACTTGAACCCTCGACCCTCCGGCTTGTAGCTCAGTGCCTTAACCACTACGCTACGGCGTGCCCCCTTATAAATGAAAAAGCATTTGCTAATACGTTAATCAGTATCATATTACAATATATATTTGATTGTACTAAGTTATACTTGCTCTTTTAACGAACATGATACGCTTTGGAGTTCAACAAGAAATTAATGTATTTGCCTATTTTACCCGTACCTTGATTTTACACTAAGAACTTCTTCTCAGTAAAGTTTACAAATAGTAGAAGTTGGTGATAGAAAAATTGAAACACTTTGTATAGTCTAATATATAAAATTAATATTTGTTTGTATGTCTGTTTGTTTGTTCTTTATGCGCGGCCATACCGTTCATCCGATTGTGACGGGGCTTTTTGCAAAATGTTCAGGAGATTCCCGGGATGAACATAGGCTATAAGAAAGTTGCGATACTCAACTCCTAGACTCTTAAACATCGCCATATGTAGTGGAAAACGTGAAAAAAAGTAGCTCTTTGGACGTTTAAATGGCTTACACTGCCTAAACCATAACAAATACACAAAATTAATGTACACAGAATTGAATATCTCAAAAAGCTCTACAAAAAAGTCTGCGACAGCATATGTTTATCTCTTACGGATAACTCACAATAACCATTTATGTCTTTCATTGATGCCAAGAAGATCGAGACAAGTACGTAGATTCCTGTTCAAGCATAGTAGCACATGGCGTGTATTCTTTTACGGATAACTCACAACAATGCATTTTGTCTTCTAGCTCATTTATGCCAAGAAGATCAAGATAAGTAGTAGTAGGACTTTATTAGACAAAAAGGAAGATATTTACAATATTATTTACAAATATGGGTCGCACGGGCAGTAAGCCGTACGTGCTGTTGACAGTCCGTTACAATAAAGTAATAATTGGTACTAGTGTAAAGAAAAATAAACTACAAAAAAGGAATAACATTACAATTACATAAAGAAAACACAATAATATTACAATTAAATAATAACACAATAGCATTATACACTAATTAATTTATATATAATTGTTAAGAATTAATGGTATTGCATTTTGATAACATATTCATGGCTCCCTATATTGATGACATTCTAGGAGATCATCAATGTGCATTTAGAAGAAACAGGTCTACAACAGATCAGATTTTTAGTATAAGACAGATTTTAGAAAAGAAATGGGAATATAATGGGTACTGTACATCAACTATATGTAGACTTCAAAAAAGCATATGATTCAATTAAGAGGGAGAAAGTTATATAGTATCCTGCTGGAGTTCGGAATTCCCAAAAAGTTAGTTAGACTTATACGAATGTGTCTAAATGGCTCAACGAGTAGGGTGCGTGTAGGCAAACAGTTTTCAGACACTTTTGAAATCCAGAATGGGTTGAAGCAAGGAGATGCACTATCTCCTCTACTATTTAATTTTGTACTAGAGCATGCCATTAAATCTTTAGAGAATAAGGAAAGCTTACAACTGAATGGTATTAATAAGCTGTTAGTTTTTATGCTGATGATGTGGTACTACTGGCCGATAGCGAGGAGATACTAAAGGCCAACACGCACACACTATTGAGTAACACTAAGAAATTAGGACTGGAAGTAAATATCAGTAAAACTAAATATATGGTTACAACTAGTAAGAAATACATTATATAATGGAAATGGACAGCTAATGACAAATGAAGGAAATTTTGAGGAATTGGCTGAATTCAAATACCTAGGAACAATAATCACAAATTGGAATGAGATGCACAAAGAAATTAAACATAGGCTCAATTCTGGAAATGCATGCTATTATGCATTGCAGAGACTTTTGATGTCCCAACTCCTTTCAAAAAACGTTAAGCTGAAAATATATAAACTATTATTCTACCAGTTATATTATATGGGTGCGAAACATGGACTCTTACTTTAAGGGAAGAAAGGAGATTACGAGTATTTGAGAATAAAGTTCTTAGGAAAATTTTTGGACCAAAGAGAGATGAACAGACAGGTGAATGGAGAAGACTACATAACAATGAACTGCATGGTCTTTATAGGAAGCCAGATATAATAAGAACAGCTAAGTCCCGTAGACTGCGATGGGCAGGACATGTTGCGCGTATGGGGAATGAAAGACGTGCATGGAAACTTCTTGTAGGAAAGCCAGAGGGAAAACGCCCAGTTGGTAGACCAAGAATGAGGTGGGAGAACAACATTAACTATGATTTGAGGGAAGTAGATTATACAGGAAATGATTGGAAAGCATTAGCTCAGGATAGGGATGTATGGAGAGCTTATGTCCGTGCGGCCATGAACCTACGGGTTCGATAGTGCCAGTGAGTGAGTAAGTAAGTAAGTATTTATTCATGAATGAGTGTTGTCCTTATTTTCCGCGTTTTGTCCAGAAATTTACCGAGGTTTATCCAATTTTCTGGATTTACAAATAACTCGTAGCATGCCAATCTTTCCCGATTTGAATTTAGAAATCTTTCCGGTAATAACTGACGTCTCCAATACTCTAAATCATTACATTTTCCTAATATATGTATCTCATCTTCAAAGTTCCCGCACATTGGATATTTTCGCATATCGTGATCGTCGCTAATTTTTAGAAATTTCCATGCCCCTAGCCTAAACCAAGCAAGCCCTGATCTCTCCTTAAATCCTAGGTTGAGTATATACGATTCTTTCCCCAGACGTGTTTTAGGTCTCTTTGTAAACACAAGTGAGCGTTTTCCTGTACATTCGGCGAAAGTATCTTGTTGGTTTATATCTAAGTACCTCCTCCATATTTTTCTCCACACGTTCTTGCGATTATTCCCGGGCAACGCCGGGTAATCAGCACGGGATATCTAAAAAATATTAATTTATAATTATGTTTCCTTTTACTTATCAACTAAACATAAAAACACATTAATTTTCATTTATTTAGGCGCAGCAGCGCACGTGGGGTATTAGCTAGTATTTCATACATTTCCTGTTGTAAGACAATTTATTTCCTTATTTTCCAATTCATTAATTTTAGACTACCCACATGTAGTCTATGCATTATTATGTTATCATTGTCAGACCTGGCAGGTTTGTTATTTTTGAAGGAAGGACGATATTAATAACTTCTAATTTTTATAAAATAAAATAAGTTAAAATACCTTCTTAGGTAAAATCCGTCGTCCTCAACTTTTAAAATATGTAATCTTTATGCCTGTAGGCCTTTCAGGACATCCATCCCATCTTCAGCAGTTCATTCTTCGCTACATCATCTAGTATGATGTTTGATGCTGTAGCGAAGAATGAACTGCTGAAGATGGGACGGATGTCCTGAAAGGCCTACAGGCATAAAGATTACATATTTTAAAAGTTGAGGACGACGGATTTTACCTAAGAAGGTATTTTAATTCTTTTATTTTATGACTCTCCACCTCAACGGTTTTAACAATGAATTTTATTAGTATTGATTTTAATTTTTGTCGTAACTTCTCTATGCGGCATAGCTCCTATATCCAGATGACAGTCTATGTAGGGTCTATATTTAAGACCAGTAAATTTTAATTAGATTCTACACATTGCTGGCTTTAATAATTATACCTATATCACAGTGTTAATAATGTAAGACGTCATCGAATTTTTTGGCGATTCAAGGAAAATTTAATATTTGAGAACAAGTTTCTGCTTACCTCAAGTTGCTGAAAATCCCCCAACTTCAAGGAAATCGTATTGTCTTATTGCTTGAGTAACATCCAACTTACACTTTGTGTAACCGGATGGTAGATGAATTGATATGATTTTTTAATATATTTGCGCTATCACTGAAGATAAATGTTGGCATTGCAACGTAAAAACCAGTAGGAAACACGAGTACTTGAAAATTATCTATTGTTATAAAACCACGTTGATTTCATAATGGAATACCAAGTGCTCGATATTAGAAATGCGTCTGGTCTTTCAGTTTCTTTAAATAACTCCATTCTAATTAACTGATCAAGGTTGATTGTTGTACAGACCCATGTGCCTCGATTCACCAATAGGTAATACTGGATGATCCATGGAAAGTCAAAGCATTTCTATTGATATGGCTGAGGAAGAGACAGTAGTCTCGAAACTAAATACAAGTTTCGTCGTACCTGTCTTACAGAGGCTATTTAACTCATGTCGCAAATGGTAGTCAATGACCAATCATGTTTCAATGAATTCTGTTTTACCAATGACAGTCGTGTTTCACCTCGCTCTTTATCGATTTCTCTTTATCAGCTCCTGCTTTTGTGATAAAGAAAGCTCCTCCTTTTTTAATATTCTGAACAGGTTAGACCATTATATTTCTCCAACAAATACATTGAATATAGCAAATAATGAATAGATTCAGTGATCTTGCTCAGTTGTTTATTCAAAATATAAGCTTATAATGTTGATTATAATAGTTTGATGTGTTTCATTATTTCTCCACTAGAGTGCATTCTTACAATATTGCGATCCTATTTGGCAATAAATAATATGATCGAGTTGCTGTGAATATACATAACCTCACATTTCTAACTTGTTTTCAAACATTAACTATATAAATATTTTAAAACACCGGTAACTATATTCAAATAATTATTTTTTAGTAAAGAGTTTAATTTTATTCGTTAAATAGTCCTAACAAATGCCACTCTTGATTTCCAAATTCTCTAGATAAATTCACTCCTCACTTCGTGAGTCGTGAATTTATCGATAATTTGGAAATCACTCTTGGAAATCACTCGTGGCATTACTTATGATAATTTGTAAATCAAGAGTGGCATTACTTATGATAAATAATTCAATAGTGGTGATGCTGAGGACGAAATAATATTTTCTAATGGAGATAATAAATAATACAGTGCGCATGCTCAGAAATTGTAACCACAATGTTTCCTCACTCGACCTTCCACGTCTTGTTTTACGTTGTGAAGGATTCATCATTACAGATGATGGAACAATACCTTCGTAAACACGATATCAGCTTATTGTTGATGCGTATTGGACTTGATATCACAGGGTAGGAGGGTCAGGATAGTCTTCTGTACCTTGTGGTTACAACAAATTGCTGAACTGTGTTGTATAGTATCTAGTACCCAGAATAACCACTTTACATTATTCTCTATTTCAAACCAGTTGATAGAGATCCTCCCTTCATTCACTCCACTAGCAGGTACAGGCAGCTAGTAAAGGGGAAGGTACTACTCTCTGTTACAAATACATCAAGTCTTCTAAATTATGTTATGAAAATAAAATTATATTAGATTATATACTGAACAATTCGAAAATGTATAATAGTAATATAATATACTTATTTACTCACTGGCACTCTCGAACCCGTAGGTTCATGGCCGCGCGGACATAAGCTATCCATACATCCCTATCCTGATCTAATGCTTTCCAATCATCCCCTGTATAATCCATTTCCCTCAAATCAGTTATTTTTAAAACTTACATCTATATATACTTTTTTTGTTTCTACTTGTTTAACATCTCCTTTGTATGCATATTTAAATCACAGCTTCTACTGTGTCAAATTATGTTCAAATGTATATCGAAACAAAAATTTATATATATATATATATATATACACTCAAACGTTTAACTGTGTTTTCCTTATATCTATCACACAATAGTTAAGCACTAAGTATTACTTAAACAATTATTATCTGAATATTTAAAAAAATGTATAAAAACAATCTATTAAACGATAAATAAACACTTAATTCTACTAAGTAAATTATGTATTAACTGAATTTTCAAGACAATTCTAAAATCCACCACACAGTTAAAACTAAGAAGTCTACTGAGAAAGACAAATGTTTTTTGTGCTGTCATTACAATGTCAGTACTGAACTACACTATTAACAATAGATGGCCCTCTACCGGTCTGCCATTCCGCAAATTATCATACTAAAACTGTGTGGTTTCTATTATATTAGTAATAGAAATCTTAATATAAATTCAAAGTATAACAAAATAAGTTGGGAATTAAAAACTATATATAATATTTTTTTTTACAAAAATCCTTTCAAAAAAGGATAAATTATAATATTTTATTTTCTGGTTTTCACAGCTTTGGGGGAGTTGGTTTATAAGTGGTACCAGCCACAATCCTAGCTTTGGCCCAGTTATTGTATGCATCCCTACAGTAGTGGGGGTAGTAAAATGACGTCCCTTCTATCAACTCCGTTGACATAGATAATAGTTACATTTCATTCCAAATGTTCCGTACAGTCAGTACGTAACTTTCATGTTCCACCAAAGTATACTTTGTAAGTATAAAACCTGCTCTTGTTTATATCTGACCGTTGTACAGAGTTCAGAGTGACATCTACTGTATGATTGAAGCTGAGTCAACCTCGCGTCATCTTTAGTCATCATATATGGATATTAGTCATTAAGTTAGGGTTACGTATCTCTTAGCTGACAATTATTAAAGAAGGCGACAGATATTTTCGTAAGTAATGCCACGAGTGATTTCCAAATTATCGATAAATTCACGACTCACGAAGTGAGACTATTGACCGAATAAAATTAAGCTGTTTGCTCACAAATCATTATTTAAATATTGTCATTTTAAAATATTTATATATTTAATGTAAACGGCGATATTTGAAAACAAATGAGAAACGATTGGTACGCTTCATTTGCTTCTTTTGTTCATCACTGCAACCAGATCATGTTATTTTTTGCCAAAGGAACGCAATATTATAAGAATGCGCTCATAGTGGAGAAAAAATGAAACACATCAAACTGTATATTAAATAATTTCTGATATCCTATTATGTAAATATGACGATTATATTTTTTCTGGAATATTACCTGGGAAAAAATACATTTAACAAAGTGCAAACAGTGGTTTCTTTTTTTGGTGGTATAATCAATTGCTACAAATGTTTTTATGTCAACTCCCGCATGCGCTACGTGTTGACATTCTTGCACTATATATACAATCTGGTAGCCGTATTTATTAGAGAGTCAATCACTGCAAAATAATGCTATGACCTATTCAGAATGTTAAAAAGGAGGTGCTTTCTTTATTATGATAAATTTTAGTTGGTAAATTCTAGGCGGAACACTACTATTGGTTGTAAATAAAAAATAATTGAAATGTGAATAGTCATTGTCTCCCATTTGGGGCGTGAGTTAAATAGTCTCTGTAACTTCACATAAAGTTTCTCTTGCTCTTGATATTACGTGTTAAAAGTAGAGAAAAGAACAGCAAAGTTTCAGTATCGTATTCAACCGCCTAGCCTATTGAGTGTTAAAGTAGGCCTACACTTAAACTCTTGAAGCCGTAAACTTGCATTCTCTAGGAACGATTTCTTCTATTCAATAGTATCTTTTGTGCGTCTGGAAATCCCATTAACTATTTCTTCAACCGTCGGAGATATTAATGTATGATAGGCAGAGCTCGGGAGTTGAGACCTATAAAATGGCTTAAAAGACCTAAAGGTAACCTAAAAAAGACCTAAACTGGGGGGAAAAAAAGGATTTAATTTTAATTGTATTTTTTATGAATTTTTTAAAATAATTTTTAAAAAGTACAAAATTCTAACGAAATGCAACATACATTGCGAAAAGAAATAAATTGAACTGCCTCTTCTTTCATACTTTATGTATATAATTCTAATTCAACATAGTTTAAAAAAGGAATTCTCTGTTCGTTAAAAAAGTTCTTGGAACATTTAGAACGAACGATTATTTTCCCACCTACAGTGAATTCTGCGAACCCGCTATGGATATCCTTGGAGAAATAAAGTGAAATTCAAATTAGAATAACTAGAAGCATATTTGGCTAGAAGCATAATTAGGCTATACATCATCATCATCAACCGGTATCATGGCAGCTGCCGCCGCCTTCCGGAAACCAAACGCCATTCCTCTCTATCCATCCATTGATCTTCCTCCATTCCTCTGATATTCATAGCTACTTGTACCCCTTCTATCCAAGTTTTCTTCGGTCTTCCTCTCTTCCTCCTTTCCATTGGGATCCATTCCATAACAATTTTTGGCAATGTTTGCTCTGGCATTCGTTTGACATGACCATACCACTGCAATCTTTTCTTTTCAATGATGTCTATGATGTCCGGCTCCTCTTGTACACCCATAATTTCCCTTATTTATTTATTTCGTATTCTATCCATTCTAGATTTTCCAGCTGATCTTCTTAAAACATCCATCTTTTCATTTCCCTGGTAGGAATTTGCCAGACTTCAGCACCATATGTTAAAATGCTCTGAATTATGGTTTGATATATTTGTAATTTTCTATTTTTTGTAATATTTTTGCTCCACCAAACAGAGTTTGAAGCAATTATTGCTTGTTTTGTTTGTGCGATTCTATTTTTAATTTCCACTGTGTTATCGCCTGAATGGTCTAATTTTGTTCCTAAGTAAGTGCATTCAATACTAGGTTTTAGTTCTTCTCCAGTGTTGAAATTTAATGATATAAATATAGTCAAAAGGAGGTAAAGTTGCAAAAAAAAATAAATAAAAAGTGATATAAACCCGTTACAACTAAAAAGACTAAAAAAAGGCAAATAAGCAAAAAAATGTCGAAAAAGGGAAGAAAGAACAAATAAAACCGACAATTTTCTGCCCTATAATGACCCAAAAATGCATATGGATTATGTTGGGTTTCGTATTCAGATGCAAACTTTAAAAATAAAATCTTCATAACTTCGGAGCCATATATGGTAGCAGTTAAAACAATTAAGTTCGATTCTTAGGCGAATTGCCTCTTTAGAATCAAAGAAGAAACCAATTCATCATTACTACCATCCGAAATAATCTGTTTTTCTTAACACTTGAATGAAAATCGTTTTTGTTTTCAATAGTTTAATAACATAGGCCTACTGTACTTTCTTTTTTATTCCTTTTCTTCCCCTATTTTTTTTTTTTTTTTCCAAACACTGAAAACTCGATAAATATGCTTCTAATACTTTGTGTCATCCTAATATAACTGACAAGTCTTACCAAGATATTCCACTAAATAATAAGGCCTAATAGGGATTTTCAGTAAGCCATTGATAAACCGATTCTTATATTTGTCGGTAACCTGTAATAATGCGGAGGAGTTTAATGGAAAAATTTTAAGCCCAGTTATCTAAAAATTACCTCTTTTATTTAATCTCCATGAAGGAACATAAGCATTTTGATTACTTTTTGTTTCATGACAATGTTTATTGCTGATAGAGATACAATTGTTCAAGCTGTCCATATACAGTGTGTCCGTAAAGTCTTAGTGCAATTTTAACCAGTTACAGAAAATAAACTACATAAGATAAGAATGTGAAACCTTCACCAAGTGAAAGAAAAACTCTTCAAGTTTACATACTGTTTAGCGCAGTTCGATGTGGCTTCCATTTGTTGCTCTACACACATCGGGACGATATTCTAGTTCATCCCATACACATGTAAGGACATAAGGTGTAATGGAGTCAATAGCTTCTCTTATACTATATTTTAAATGGTCTATGTCGTTGATACGAACACGTATACACTAGGCTTCTTATAACCTCACAAGAAAAAGTCTAAAGACGTTATGTCCGGGGATCGTGGTGTCCATTTTTTAAATCTGCCCCTTCCTCTCCATCTCTGGGGAAATGTTGTATTCAGATATTAGCGAACAATGTTGGCGTAGTGTGGAGGAGCGCCGTCTTGTTGGAAGATAACACTATCGCCTTGATCTTGAATTTGTTGCACAACATACAATTGCAATGTGTCAAGGTAGTTTGTTTAACGTCACAGTCTGTTTGGCAAAGAAAAATGGGCCTATAATTGTATCGTGCAATGAGGACGAATGAGACTTCACCTTAGGGGAGTAGCGTTCATATTAAATATAGGCAAGAGGATTTTCAGAATCCCATATTCTGACGTTACAGCGATGAACATGACCACACACATTGAATGTGGCCTCACCGCTAAACACAATCTTCTTTACGAATTCTCTCTTCAAGCATCTGTGTAGTAAACTCAAATCGCACAACGATAAAAATTATGCTGAATAAACTCTTTGAACTACCCTTCTGTGTGGCTCTAGTTTCATTTTCCCGTTTCGTTTCGTTTAGCCACTATAAGAATTTATAACTGCACCCTGACTTTACGGACACACTGTAATGTGAAGCCTATGGGAATAGAAACATTAATAAATATTGTATAGAAATGTGAAACAGTTTGTTCGCAATTAATGATTTAATATTCTACGGTTATCTTTGTTTATTTTATGGAAGCTCCATCATTATTTTTCTCGGTGGTCAAGTGGCTAAGTTCCTTGCCTCTAGCCCCGTTGGTCGCGGGTTTAAACCCGGCGTGGGCAATGGATTTTAGGAAGAAAAAATCTAAAGGATAAGTCTTTCGGGAGGGATTTTAAGCCGTGGGTCCACAATCTAACTATTTTCGGGCCCGTAAAAGAACCTCAAGTCCAAATTATCCCATATGAGCAAATTTTAACCGGCCTTCCCCATCGACCTGATACCTTAATTGCCTATTACATGTCTCATTCAACGATGTGCTGACCACGTGTCATTCACTTACATATATAGGGAGATAAGCGTAACTAAATTTGCTTCGTCAAGAAAAGACCGCTAAGGGAGCACCCATATCTCTACGAGGGACGTATGCAATATAAACATAAATACAATTTTTATCGTATCATTTTTACGTACTGCGCCGTAGCCGAGTGGTTTAAGGCATGATGCTTTGGTTCAGAGCTACGGGACGTCCACTGGTTCGAGTCCTCATGCGGAAAGAAAATTTCTCATGGAAATTCGGCCAGTATTTGACCGCAGATCATAGCAACGTGGGGAATTTGGGTAGCTGCAATATAGCGGTTCCAGGTTGAGAAAACCAGCTATAACGACTTGGAGATTCGACATGCTGACCACATGTTAACACTATTCTAACTGGATGGTCGTCCATTTCTGTAAAAAAAATAAATGAATGTGAGGCCAGCAGCCAGCTAGTAAGCCTGTCGCGCCATTGAGTTTTAGCTTACATCATTATTGCACATATGGTGCGAAATTATTTGGGGCACGCAGTAGCAAGATTAAGGCAATCAACAAGTTCAATTTCAGGTGGGGTCAGGGTTTTTAAACTAACATAAAACTTCTGGCGGCATAATGGTCCGGATGTTGATTCAGCTTCTAACTGAAATGAGTACCAGATGTGTATTATGGGGGTAAAAGCGGTCGCCACGCAGGGTTGGACTACCCGACTGACATCGTGCCGATTGTGTAGAATTGCGGGGACTTAACCTCCTACCGCCTCAATGGCTTCTCAAGGCCTGTAGTAGGTTCGCGCTATCTTTTTACTAGATATCTTATTTATAAGAGCACTCTCGTAGTTTTCCACTATATAAATAACAACCGCCTGGTATAATGGAATGCACATACCAGGTCTTTGAAATTACGGCCATAAATTGTATTAATATTTTGACAGTTTGCTTTATCAGGTTTTGATATATTTAAAAAGATTACTGTTTAAATATATCCAACGAAATTACATATTTGGGAAGTCCCCTTGCCGATCAACCAGTCTAGGTTACTTTCTATGGTTTTCCGTTCCGCAGTTGTCAAAAGAAAATGCTGCGATCGGACTTCGTTGCCGAGATATATTTAACAATTTATTATTATTATTATTATTATTAATTATTAATTATTATTATTTATTATTATTAGTATTATTATTATTATTATTATTATTATTATTATTATTATTATTATTATTATTAAAAAAGGTCGGCCGCGGTGGACTAGTGGTTAAGCTCCTTGCCTCTGGTCCCGAGGATCTCGGGTTCAAACCCGGCCGGGGTCGATGGGTTTTTTAGGACGGAAAATCCAAGGAGCAAGTCCTCCGGGAGGGACTTTAAGCCGTGGGACCCGAGTCTGAAGATTTTCAGGCTCGTAAAAAATCCCTAAGCCTGAATGAAAAGGCCTCTAAGCAAAATTTACCGAATTTTCCCGTCCTAGTCACGGTCAACTCAAACTGACATCTATACGAAAACAAGTGTAACTAAATTAGTATGGTTCAAATTCTTCCCTGTAGGGGGAGAGCGCCTAAATCTTTGTAAAGGGAAAACATGGGCTTACAATACAATACAATTATTATTAAAAACTAAATCACTATCGAACCCGTAGTTTCATGGCCGCGCGGACATAAGCTATCCATACATCCCTATCCTGAGCTAATGTTTTCCAATCATTCCTGTATAACCTACTTCCCTCAAATCATAGTTAATGTTATTCTCCTACCTCATTCATGGTCAACCAACTGGGCGTTTTCTCTCTGGTTTTCCTACAAGAAGTTTCCATGCACGTCTTTCATTCTCCATTCGTGCCACATGTCCTGCCCATCGCAGTCTACGAGACTTAACTGTTTTTACTATTATTATTATTATTATTATTCTTATTATTATTATTATTATTCAATGTCCCAGGTTGTCATTTCGGCATTTCTGGTATTCTTTTCTGGTATTGGCGTAATTGTAACCTACTTCTGAGGATGGAGCGTTTAGAAAGCGGGGTTACGCTGCCCTGATGATATGATGGTGATGATAGTGGTGCGCCAGGAGAGTCCTTAATCCTAAACTCAAACTAAAGTCAATATGAATGGTGATGATTATGATGGCCATATGATGTTGGGGGACCGTTTGGGCCTTAAGGTTTCCTGACATTTGTCTTACAGGTGAGGAAAATCCCGGAAAGAAATCTCACCCAGAAACTTGTCCCGACCGGGGATAGAGCCCGGGCCCGCCGCATGAGAAGGCAGTACGCTACCTCGAGACCATAGCGGTGGACTTAACCATTATTATAAAACTCGTTAAAATTATATATATGAGTCCACAGCTGTGGTTTTGAGCTAACGTGCTGCCTTGTCACGCAGCGGGCCCGAGTTCGAGTCTCGGTGGGGACAAGTTTCCTGGGTGATTTTTTTTTCGAGATTTTTCCTCACGTACAATACAAATATCAGGCAACTTTAATGTTCGATAGGTTCCCGAACATCATATGGCCATCGTAACATGAAAGTGATGATTATGGTGGCCAGATGATGTTCCTCAGATTTGTTTTCAGGTGAGGAGAAATAAAAAAAAAAGAGAAAAATAAGAAAAAACATTACCCAAGAAATCTGCCGCAACTGGGAATCGAACCCGAGCCCACTGAGTAAGAGGCAGCGACGTTACCCCGAAACCACACCGGTGGATTAATTTGTACAAATATTTATTTATAATTATATATGTTAGGACCTTATGTAAATATTTTCTGTATTTAATATTTCTCGCTGGTTGAGTGGAATAGAAGAACTTAAGGCCTTAATGCTACCAGTTTAAATAAATATTTTTATATAAATAAACATTTATATATAAGTGAGTGCACTAGGAGCCTGATTGGACAATGTGGTGCATCACTAACGTACAAAGTTAGATGATTCGGGTTCAAATCCCGGATCAGGCGTTCATTTTTATTTTCATCTCATATTTGGCCTTCATTGCTAAATGTCAAAATTTAATTATAACATCGCAACAAGAAATCGTTACTGCTATAAAATAAAAATATTGTCTTTAAAAATGCTTTCTTGCGATAGAAGCCATGAGATGTTATTGTCCCGCTTCCTCTTATCATAGAGAATTGTATGTTCTTCTTGTCTTGTAAGCCCATGTTTCCCTTAAAAGAGATTTAGGCGCTCTCCCTCTACAGGGAAGAATTTGAACCATACTAATTTAGTTGCACTTGTTTTCGTATAGATGTCACTTGAGTGGTCCGTGGTCAGCGTTCCGCCTCATACTGACATCTAGGAAACCAAGGTAGTACTAGGACGGAAAAATTCGGTAAATTTTGTTAGAGGCCTTTTCATTCAGGCTTAAGGATCTTTTACGAGCCAGAAAATCTTCAGACTCGAGACCCACGGCTTAAAGTCCCTCCCGGTGGACTTGCTCCTTGGATTTATTCCATCCTAAAAAAGTCCATCGACCCCGGCCGGGTTTCAACCCGCGACCCTCGGGACCAGAGGCAAGGAGCATAACCATTAGTCCACCGCGGAAAGAAAAATGAAAGTTTGCATTAGGGCCTTAGTGGTCCAGTTGGTATGTCACTAACGTACAGAGTTACAGGTATCAGGTTTAAATCCCGGTTCTTTTATTATTCTTGCCATGCCATACACAAACACACACACACACATATATATATATATATATATATATATATAGGAAAGAGAGAGAGAGAGGAAAATATCTGGTAGAAGAGCTATTACAGACTATTTAACTCATGCCCCAAATGGGAGTCAATGACCAATCACGTTTCAATGATTTCTGTATTACAACCAATCAGAGACGTGTTTCACGAAATAATTATCAACGTTAGGATTATCATATATTAAGCAAAGCTCCTCCTTTTTAATATTCTGAACAGGTCTGACCGTTATTTTGCAGTGACTGAGCCTATAACAAATACGGCTACCAGATTGTATATAATAGTGCTTACATGTCAACATTTGTAGCAATTGATTATACCACCAAAAAAAGAAACCACTGTTTGCACTTCTTAAATGTATACGACATCAAAAATGAATTAATATACAGATTGATGTGTTTCATTTTTTCTCCACTAGAGAGCATTCTTACAATATTGCGTTCCTTTGGCAATAAATAGTATGATCTGGTTGCAGTGATAAACAAAAGAAGCAGTAGAAGCGTAGGCTACCTATCGTTTCTCATTAGTTTTCAAACATCACCGTTTACTTTAAATATAAAAATATTTTTAAATAACTGTAGTTAAATAATGATTTGTGAGTAAACAGCTTTATTTTATTCGTTAAATAGTCCTAACAAATGCCACTCTTGATTTCCAAATTCTCTAGATAAATTCACTCCTCACTTCGTGAGTCGTGAATTTATCGATAATTTGGAAATCACTCGTGGCATTACTTATGACAATCATGGCCTCAGACGATAAAATCTCTGAGTTATCAGTTGTTGAAATTCTTTACATTTTTAATACTCGTAAATCATGATTAAAATTAAATAGTGTTTGGGATGTCTTTGAATGTTAATTAGGGACTATTAACATATAATTAATAGCATGTTTAAAATTTAGTTTAAGGAGATTCTTCAAAACACTGGCAGGTATTGATTAAGTTTAACCCATTTCTAAAAAGGTAAATTTTGAAAATACTCCCGCTGCTGATGCGATCGAGTAGGATTCAGATGGGATTTCTTTAATTTAACTTCACAGATGTTTACAGAAAATTTCTAAATTAACTTTGTTCATTTCACAAAATTACACTTTATTTTAACTATCTCGGATACCAAGTTACACACGAAGAAGAAAAAGATCTTAGTCAAAAAATTATAAAATCTAACAGAGTAACAGGAATTATAAATAATATTTTCCAGCCAAACACAGTACAGCAACATACACGAACTAGAATTTATAAAACACTGGCCAGACCCATATTATGTTACGGCAGTGAAGCCTGAACAGTTCGCAGTGTAGATGAACAAAGACTAACTGCGGCAGAAATGAAATTTATGAGACGTACTGCAGGTTACTCAAGAACAGACCATAAAAGGAATTCTGAGATTCTCAGAGAATTACAAACAGAATCAGTCATGGAATATGTACAAAAATACAGAAACAACTGGAAATCTCACGTAAGAAGAATGAGTAGAACAAGAATACCAGGTCAAATCTTAAAATACCAGCCACCAGGCAAGAGATCTTTGGGCAGACCCTTCAAACATTGGATTGAGACCGTAACAGACCACTAGGGTCTATCACATGAAAGGAAGAAGAAGAAGCAGCTTTGTGTCCACTGCTGTGCTCTCGGGGTACGTCCCTCGTACGCAGCGTTCCCGGGTTCGATCTTCGGTCGGGACAAGTTTCCTGAGTGATTGGTTTTCTCGGGGTTTTTCCTCACCTGTTTGACAAATGTCGGGGAACGTTAAGGCCCAAAAAGGCTCCTGAACATAATTTGGCCATCATAATAATTATTTTATTCGCCATGTGTGGAATGGATGTGCGTGTGTGTGTGTTTCGCCTTAATGTTGTGATGTCTCGGAGGAGGTTCTGATATTGAGCTGATCAACTCAATGGGGAAGGTCCTCTATGTTCTTGTGTGGATAATAAAGTATATATGATTCACAGTTTAAAATCTCTCCCGACAGGTCATGTCACTTTAAGGCCCGGATGGCATGTAAAAGGTAGCTATATGATGAGGTATTAAACTGAGATAAAGATGAATTTCACTTTACAGACACAAATAATTTTGAACTGAAAGAGTATATTAAGATGTTAATTATATAATTTGTTACCTGGTAAGTCAGTCGTCCATAACCAAGTTATTAAACTTCAAGTTTTTCTAATATGGAGACCTTTCGAAAACAATGTTTCATCTTCTGCGTTTTAACTGGAACTAATGGCTGATGGTGTTGTATAGGTTGTATAATGGATATATGTCTGCGTTTATGTACACAACCTATACAACACCATCAGCCATCATTTCCAGTTAAAACGCAGAAGATGAAACATTGTTTTCGAAAGGCCTCCATATTAGAATAACTTGAAGGAGTTTAATAATAATAATAATAATAATAATAATAATAATACTTTATTTATTCTGGCAGAGTTAAGGCCATAAGGCCCTCTCTTCCACTCAACCAGCACAAATACAAATAAATATTCGACAAATATAGATATACACTATACTAATTATGAACAGTTAAAGATACAATAAATGTAGCAATGTAAATGTCATGTACAAACAAAATTTTATAGGGTAATAACAATAATGATACGATAATAATAATAATAATAACAATAATAATAATAATATAAATATGATACATTATACGGGAAACACCAATTAATATATATATATATATATCTTACACTGGATAATAATGAAGTCGAGTTTAGAGCAAATATAAATTTAGATTTCTTTTTAATAACTTGGTTAAAGACGACTGACTTACCAGGTAAAAAATTATATAATTAACATCTTATTACATATCCTCAACGGTGCTTTAACATAAATTTCAAAAGTTTTGAGAGTCTATTACAAACACTGTTATTTTATAATTCATTTCTTCACACTCACTGACGGCTTCACCTAACAAATCTTCTTGTCTTCACACTTACGTCACGTTTACTCGTCCACGCTATGGACACAATTGATTTGTCCGGCCATCGCATCTTCTTAGGCCTATATATTCGAGTGTAAGAATGATCTGTAATCCCAGTCGAGACACTTCTCTGATCGAAGACCCGATAATCGACTTTTCCAGAATGGAAGTATAGACGCATGTGGAAATTTCTCCGCAGCATCTATTCGTGAGTTGTCAACTCAAAAATCTCCTCCTACCATACAAGGCGGTACGCGATTTCTCGATGTCGACCGTGAAATTCAAAAGCCAATACATCAATGCGTCACACTACGGTTCTGTCTGATTTCATTAATTGATAAATACAGAACGACTAAATCCAGTTTCTTTTCTTCTTCTTCTTACAAGGGTTAAACATTATTTGTTCGTTCCGGCTCTAATTATCATAGCTGCTGTGTCCATCTCTTTCGTGGTTGTTCCCGATTTCTGTTTCCTCCTCTTGGTTGATAGTTCAGACTTTTCCTAGGCTATCTGTCGGTTTCCATTCTGCTGAAATGTTTATACCATTTTCTCATATACTCTTGTATTTTATCTGCCAAATTGAATATTTGTAGTTCTTTGCGAATATCTTCACTTCGTCTTTTATCAATTAAAGAATTTTAATCCAAACCTTAGTGATGCCGCATTTTGACTATTGTGACGTTCTACTAACTGACATAAGTGACGGATTGTCGGACAAACTGCAGCGTGTCCATAATATGTGTATCATATTCATATTTTTTAATGTTCGAAAATACGATCACATTTTTCCATTATTCCACGAATTGCCATGTCTACATCTAAAAAGAAGAAGAAAATCGCACTGTCTAATTCTCCTATTTAAGATCTTACATACCTCGACTCCCAATTATTTATCATCTCGTTTCCAGTATCCATCCTCCAACCATAACTTAAACACAAGCTCACAACATAGTCTCTTGCTTAATATACCGCAACATAGGACGTCACATCACTCCATGTCATATACTATCTTCACTTCTCGCAGCTGGAATTCCCTACCACAAGAAATAAGGGGCTGTCGGTCATTTGCATCTTTTAAAAAACATCTAAATTTATATTTGCTCTAACCATGGCTTCATCATTACCCAGTGTAAGGTATATATATTAATTGGCGTTTCTCGTATAATTTATCATATTATTATTATTATTATTATTATTATTATTATTATTATTATTATTATTATTATCAATATTATCACCATTATCATTACCGTAAGTATTATTATTATTATCACATAAAATGTTTTTTACATATGAAATTTACATTATTACATTTAATATATTTTCTACTCTTTGTAATTAGTTTAGTGTATACGAGTATCTATATTGTCAAATATTTATTTGTGTTTGACTGGTTGAGTGGAAGAGAAGGCCTTATGGCCTTAACTCTGCCAGAATAAATAAAACATTATTATTATTATTATTATTATTATTATTATTATTATTATTATTATTATTATTATTATTATTATTAAGTATGTCCTGCCACAAATCGTAAATATTTCATTTCTGCGGCTTCTGTTATTTTAATTGTCTGTTTATTCAGAGTCCATAATTTTTTGTTTTAGTTTAATATAGTTTTTTTTTGCATTGTAATTTTATCGGTACCTCTAAAAGTGAAAATCAACTTTTTTTTAGTTGCTCATAGGAGAGTCGAAGTTTTCTTTATGCATTCCGTAGCGTGTCAGGAGTTATACAGAAACTCTGATCCTTCACTTGAGTCTTTGAACTTCTGGCACGATGCCATTTGTATAAATTTTATCCTTAACGCAATCTCACATCAAACATCTAATGGTGTAATGTCGGGTGTGCGAGGAGGTCAGAGCATGGGTCCGTCACAACCAATCCACGTTGAAATGCAGATTCATTGAATGACGAACAATTGTTTTCTAACCTTACTGGCATGGTACACCATCCTGCTGGAAAATTATGTTCGGTTTTTAAATGTTCCACAGTTTGGAGAAGTTGGATCCCACCGGCACGACCTTATGAAGAGTTTAGATTATTGATTCCGTCTTTTTATACCAAGCTATACATCGAATTTACTGAATAACAAACACATGTTGCTATAGAAACGATATTTTACTAGCTATATCATACGTGATTACCTAATGCTGAATGTCTTTAACAATTATTACTTGCCGGAAGTTTACAAAATATAGTTACATCACTGTATAGCAAACATTTTTAAATGATCTTTCACATATTACACAATTTTTAAAAATGCATTTAAATGGGAGTGTATGTAGATGAAAGTAAAGAAATACTTTTTTTTTTATTTCAATCCATTTTTTTTATTTAGTTATTGCATTTTTAAAATTGCGTAATATATGAAACACTCTTTATATGTATGTCTTGAACATTTGATTCGATGCAGCCGAATAGAAATCAGTTTTAATTAAACTTACAAAAATTGAAATATTACAATCTTCCACAAGATTTCATAGATATATTAAAGGCTAGATTAGGGTCGCAAATGGTAGTCAGTGACCAATCACGTTTCGATGAATTCTGTTTTACACCAATGGCAGTCGTGTTTCACCTCGCTCTCTATCGATTTCTCTTTATCAGATCCTGCTTTTGTGATAAAAAGCTCCTCCTTTTTAATGTTTTGAACAGGTCAAAGCATTATTTTTCTCCAACAAATACATTGAATATAGCAAATAATAAAAAAAGATTCCTTGATTTTACTAAGTTGTTTACTAAAAAAATAAATGAATAACCCGTAATGTTGATTATGATATATTGTTTGATGTGTTTCATTCTTTCTCCACTAGAGTTCATTCTTACAATATTGCGATCCTATTTGGCAATAAATAATATGATCGAGTTACAGTGAATATACATAACCTCACATTTCTAATTTGTTTTCAAACATCGCCGTTTACATTAAGTATATAAATATTTTAAAACGCCGGTAACTATATTCAAATAATTATTTTTAGTAAAGAGTTTAATGTTATTCGTTAAATAGTCCTAACAAATGCCACTCTTGATTTCCAAATTCTCTAGATAAATTGGAAATCACTCGTGGCATTACTTATGATAAATTTATAAGGGCGCAAACATTATGAGTATAATTTCCTTCGGAAGGGAAATTGTGGCGTTATTCCACGTTGTAATTTACTGAACGGAAATGTACTCTCTGTAGGATATATGGCCCAATTAAGAATAAGAATACATTTTGTTAATTAAATACAAATAAAACTTAGTTTTATTTGATTTTCATATTTATTAAGATATAATTCAGTGACAGCTGTTTCGGTACACTGTACCTTCTTGAGACATGTTAACAAATTATGTATTGTGTTATTATAGTACATATCAACTGATCTAAGCAACAATACAACAATAATTTATTTAAATTTTTAAATTTAACAAAGGTGATTCATTCAAATCAAGTTGAGAATTTAATAGTTTATTACTACTTTTCAATTTATTTATTTCTACAGCCTCCAAAAGGTCCAGCTTCTTACCCTTATCACATGTTTGGATCTTTTGGAGGCTGTAGAAATAAATAAATTGAAACTCTCTTGGTTAACTCTTGTTTTTTCGACCCCGACGCTATTAGGGCATCCGAGGGCTAGGGAGTCCTTCCTTTCTTCCATTTCTTCTTTCCTTTATTTTCTTTTCTTCTCCAGAAAGCCTGACCAGAGGCTATAAGATGGCAGCCCCATCACTGGTCTTGCCTTCCTTTGGCCAGCAACCAATCGAAGGGACTATTATTATGCTTTCAAGTCTTATATGAGAATTTCCCATAAGGGACAATTTTCTATAGGATCGTAACAGGCCTTGGCCTAATACTTGAAAGGAAGAAGAAGAAGAAAAGTAGTAATAAACTGTTAAATTATCAACTTGATTTGAATGAATCGCCTTTGTTAAATTAAAAAATAAATAAATTATTGTTTTATTGTTGCTGAGCTCAGTTGATATATACTATAATAACACAATTCATAATTTGTTAACATGTCTGAAGAAGGTACAGTGTACCGAAAAAGCTATCACTGAATTATATCTTAATTAATATGAAAATCAAATAAAACTAAGTTTTATTTTTATTTAATTAATAAATATGGATTTTCATCAAGTAAACACCAACTCAATTGATTATTATAGAATACATTTTATTCATAAATAAATTGTGTACACATTATTGCAACCCGAATGAGCAGTAGTTCATACAAATAGAATATATAGGCTACGCTGAAAAAGTTTAGTTAAAATATACAACTTTAAGAGCCAGTTTCAATATATAAAAACTAAATTCTGGCATATAAAAGTTACAAAATCATACAAGGGAAAATAAAATAAAATATAGAATAATATAGAATAGATTAATATCAGAGTGAAGAAGATAATTAAATACATAAGGAAAAAATAAAACAAAACAAATTTAGGAGAAAATTTCAAAAGTATAAATCGCTCTCTGACACACAATGAATTAGTGCAAAGGATAATGACGTAAACAAAACAATATACATTAGGTTAATACCAAACTCAAGGAATGAATTAAATAAATTAGGTAATAATAATAACTAACTCACTGGCTCTATCGAACCCATAGGTTCATAGCCGCGCAGACATATGCTCTCCATACATCCTTATCATGAGAGGAAATAATAATATAAACCAAAATAGGTTACTACTCATTTATTATTTTAAAATACTTAAATAATTAATTTAATTACTTTCTTAAATAAAATCTGTGTTTACTTAGCTGTGGGTTGGATATAATTCATTGATTGTATAATTTGGGTCCTAGATATGTACTATGTTCAGATCCAGCTGTTGGGGAAAAAGATGGTATATGGCGAATTCAAACTAATTCAGAGTTAATTAAGATTATTAGAAATACAAGAGAGATTAACAGGTGAATGGAGAAGACTCCGTAACATTGAACTACATGGTCTTTATAGGAAGCCAGATATAATAACAGTTAAGTCTCGTAGACTGCGATAGGCAGGACATGTGGCACGAATGGGAAATGAAAGTCATGCATGGGAGCTTCTTGTAGAAAAAGCAGAGGAAAACGCCCAGTTGGTAGACGAAGAATGAGGTGGGAGAATAATATTGATTATGGTTTGTGGAAGTAGATTATACAGGGAATGATTGAAAAACATTACCTCAGGATAGGGATTTATGGAGAGTTTATATACGCGTATTCATGAACCTACGGGTTAGATAGCGCCAGTGAGTTAGTTAGTTAGTTAGTTAGTTAGTTAGTTAGTTATTAGAAATACAGAATAATTACTTTGAAGCACAAATATTAGGATGATCCAACCATATCAGTCGGATGCAATACGTTAGACCGGCGAAGAAACTTTACAAGTGGAAACCACTAGCTAAAAGAACAACAGGAAGAAGAGAAATATATGAATTGAAGTAGTAATGGATGATATAAAATTATTAGGAATTAAAAATTGGCCAAAATCTGTCCAAAATAGGAATGGATGGAAAAAATCGTTGAGAAGCCCAAAGTTTTTATGGAGAAATAGCGCCTTGAAAAATAAATAAATGTCCTCAATTCGTGCCCAACTCAGGGTCAGGTCGAGGAATGAGATGAGATGAGATGAAGCCCCTATATTTAAAGGTCTGTGAACGGCAAGGGTGCCGGCCGGCTACTCCTGAATACGCACCGTCACGAGACGGATGAAAGAAACGAAACGAAATGGATGAGTATGGATAAATGGTGGAATGAAATTTGTGGCAGGGCAAAGCGGGACAAACCCCGAGAAAATCCTGCCCAATCTTCGTTTCGTCCACCACGAAACCCACTTTGAGTGAACGAGACTCTATATCGGGACCCCAGAGGTGAGAGGCGAGCGTCTAACCACTTGCGCCACGGATACGCCTAAATAATACTTTATACAGAAGAAAAAGAAATGAACCTCCAGTACAAAATAGGAGAAACTGTGCTCATTTTGCCGGCCTTACACGCCTATGTTAGAATTATGATGCTAAAGTCCCTAGTTGTTAAAGAGTGTCGTTGAGTAATATTCTAAAAATATATTAAATATATTTTCAAATATCTTCCATAGTATTTTTAGCTGTAGACAATAATTGCAGTAATTTCTGCACCGGTTTTCCTTGAGATGCTAGTCGTCTGGTGACTTGCAGTCACTCACATTATATGTGTGTATACGTATTTTTATTTTCAGAGGACGTGAGAAGCGTTTATTGTGCGATACAAGTATTTGTGTAACCTGACCTAGAATGTCCTAAGTAGAGCACTTCAACACTCATTCATACATTTTGAAGTACCTAATTATGCTGATAAAATCTCGTACCTTCAAAAGGAGTGATTCTCTTTTTGAACTACTGATAACTTTTTTATCTAAGCCTAAAGTAAATATAATATCTAACAATAATGTTGCATACAATTGAATCTTATTTGAAATACAAGTACATTAGTAAGTGCTAAGTGTGATTATTTGATTATTTCTTTGCTTTTGCGTCATTCGAAGTAAGATTTTATTTTATATGATACAGTTTAGGCCAATAAGAATGCAATTGTGAATTGCTGTTTCTTCAATTTACCAAATGGAAACCGGAATGTTGCAAAACATTTGCAAGAATTTATTCAATACAGTATTTTTTTCATACACGGTGTTACAAAAAGTTCATTTTATACGTTTCAGGGATGATGTAGGAGGTGCTAAAATCCTTGCTGATCAATCATTTTACTAATTAGTTAAAAATAAAACTTAGATTTATTTGATTTTCATATTTATGAAATTATGAATAAATAAGAAAATCAAATAAAACGAAATTTTATTTTTATTTAATTAATGGATATTGATTTTCATCAAGTAAACACCAACTCAATTGATTAATCATTTCTCGCTCGGATTCGTTCCAGGGAAGAGGCGGAGTGATGATTTTCCTTGGTTGTTTCAGATTACCCTGGGGCCCATTCATCATCTTTTAAAATGAATGTTCTTGGAGGTACATCCTGCTAGGGATTAAGGAATAGTTTGGAACGTAGGCCTATGTACTATGCATAACTTGTAGACGAAGAATTTTGTTATGAACAATAAGTATTTTCAGTGCCATTGGCTAAGAATATGTGGACCCTTGCTTCCACATTCTCTCTGGGATTTTATTGCACTTTTAAATGAGCAAGTTTGCATATTTTCTTACTCGTATTACATATTTATATCAGCGAGAAGGCATGTTGCTATTGAGTTCGGGAAATATTGAAAATATTTTTGAAAAAAATCTTCATCCATCCTAACTTAAGAGTCACAACAAAAATGAATATGACAATATATATATATATATATATATATATATATATATATATATATATATTATAATTAAATTTTTGACATTGAGCAATGGAAGCTTAATATGGCATGATAAGAAAAACAAATGCCTGAACGGGATTTGAACCCGCACCTCTGGATTGGTACCACAGCGTGTTATCCATTACACCACCAGGCAAATCCAATTCAAACACACACATATATATATATATATATATAGTATTCTCAATTTACACGAGAGATAGCGGGATATCGTTCCAACTGCTATCTATTAGCCACTATAAGAAGTAAGCATATTTAAAGAGAATATTTACTTTATAGCAGGAACGCTTGTATATTTAGATGTTATAACTATATTTTTGACATTTAGCAATGAAGCCAAACATGACATGAAAAGACAAATAAATTCCTGAGTCGGGATTTAAACCCGAGTTTCCAAACTCTGTTCGTTATTATTATTATTATTATTATTATTATTATTATTATTATTATTATTATTATCATCATCATCATCATCATCATTGTTATTATTATTCGAATTTTATAAACCCTGTTTCACCTAAGGTATATTAGGGTTATAGTTTGTGTCAAAGTTGTGATACATTATATAATTTTATCTAAAACTAAGGATTTTTATTAACCTAATTTATAATAATGGGTAATACATTGAACCTGAAGTAAGGTTCCATGTTAGGTTCTTAAAAAAACCCGAACCCATTTCTACAAATGTAGTTTTAAGTAGCTGTTTGGTTTTCATCACTGGGGTGAATAGGTCATAAACAGACTCAATAGCGTATGCAAAAAAGAATGCCAATGTTACACCCGGGACGACAATAACCTGAGGTGTTGAGAGAGTATCCTGAAGTTAAATTAAATTAACTTCTCAAAAAAGTTAAATTGAAAATACATAATACAATTCCATTTGTATAGAAACAAGACAGGACTCTTACTTTAATGGAGGAGAAAACATTACGAATATTTGAGAATAAAGTTCTTAGGAAACTTTTGGACCAAAGAGAGACGAACAGAGAGGTGAATGGAGAAGACTTTATAACAGTGAGGTACATGATCTTTATGGAAAATCAGATATAACGAGAACAGTTTAGTCTCGCAGAATGCTATGGGTAGGACATGTGGCACGGATGAGGAATGAAAGAGGGGCATGGAAATTCTATAGGAAAACCGCAGAGAAAGCGACTAGTTGGTATGCAAAGAATGAGGTGGTTGAATAACATTCGCCGTAATTTGAAGGAAGTAGATTATACAGGAGATAATTGGAAAACATGAGGATAGGGATGTGTGGAGAGCTTAAGTCCGCGCAGCAATGAGAATCTACGGGTCCGATAGTGCCAGTGAGTTATATAGTCACTAACACCATGTAGTCCGTGTGCTCGTATGAAACGAAATTGGTATAATACGCCGGACTTAGGTAGTTAAATTCGAAAAGAAAGACTATTAAAATTTTACAAAGTCATGATTTTGCCAGCTTTACCGTATGGATGTGAAATCTGGGTTTTAGAGAAGAAAGATGAGAGAAAAATTGAAGCTGCTGAAATGAGGTTTCTGAGGTTTGTAGCCGGCTATACATAATTTGATAAAACGAGAAGTGAAGACATTAAATCAGAATTAAAAATACGCAACATTATAGACATGATGTCCATCGCTGTGGTCTCATAGCGTGCTGCCTTGTCACGCAGCGGACCCGGGTTCGATCCCCGGTAGGGGCAGTTTTTCTGGGTGAGGTTATTATGGGAGTTTTTCCTCACCTGTAAGACAAATGTCAGGAAATCTTTAAGGCCCAAACGGTCCCCGAAATAATATGGCCATCATCATCATCCTTATCATTACCACCATCATCATCATCCTTCACCGGTGTGGAAAGCAACGAAGCTACCACACCTACAATTCCCTAGTAAAGCTGCAAGCATAGCATGAAAATGCTACGATTTCAGTGAAAGACCTGCCCTCGGGCAGAATTACTATGGATGGATGAATGGACATGATAAGAAGGCATCAAGTCAATTGGAGAGAGCACGTACAACACATGCCAGAAACATCATTCACCAGACAATATACTCGTACAACTATGATCCTCGCGGAGGAAGAAACCCAGGTAGACTTAAAAAAATGGCGAAACCAGTTTTGATTGGAGCTGGAACGGACGTTATGGCCCATACCGTAATGCAGATGATGCATTACAGACTCGCATCCCATCGTGGACAAGTTACAGATATTGGTATAAGTTACTATCTACAAGGGTATTAGGAAAGTGTCAAAATTGTAACAATTACTGTATAAAATTGTTACGTTAAGTATATAAAGGCCTTCGTAACATACTTATGTTTATTTTATTCTACGTCAGTAATGATACGATATCTGGTGTTTATAAGGTCGCAGGTGAAAATACTTGATTATCATTCAGTAGGAACGCCAGGGGCATGTGACAATGCACGGAGGGACGTGACTTCTGTCAACATGATATTCGAACAAGAATAGAATCTGCGAATCAAATTACGCTCTTCAATCTTCCAAGATCATTTTGTGATTTAGTTTTCTTTGTACTTTAAATTTTTAGTGAACATTTTATTTTTTCTTGTTCCGTGTTACTGGAGATTCTGTTTTGTGGATAATTTTCGATTCCTGCTGCGCAGTTTTTACGAGGTAAGGATCTTTTCAATCTTCGAAGATCATTTTGTGATTTAGTTTTCTTACTTACTTACTTACTTACTTACTCACTGGCACTATCGAACCCGAAGGTTCATGGCCGCGCGGACATAAGCTCTCCATACATCCCTATCCTGAGCTAATACTTTCCAATCATTCCCTGTATAATCTACTTCCCTTAAATCATAGTTAATGTTGTTCTCCCACCTCATTCTTGGTCTACCAACTGGGCGCTTTCCCTCTGGCTTTCCTACAAGAAGCTTCCATGCACGTCTTTCATTCCCCATACGTGCAACATGTCCTGCCCATCGCAGTCTACGAGACTTAACTGTTCTTATTATATCTGGCTTCCTATAAAGACCATGTAGTTCATTGTTATGTAGTCTTCTCCATTCATCTGTCTGTTCATCTCTCTTTGGTCCAAAAATTTTCCTAAGAACTTTATTCTCAAATACTCGTAATCTCCTTTCCTCCCTTAAAGTAAGAGTCCATGTTTCGCACCCATATAATATAACTGGTAGAATAATAGTTTTATATATTTTCAGCTTTACGTTTTTTGAAAGGAGTTGGGACATCAAAAGTCTCTGCAATGCATAATAGCAAGCATTTCCAGAATTGAGCCTATGTTTAATTTCTTTGTGCATCTCATTCCTATTTGTGATTATTGTTCCTAGGTATTTGAATTCAGCCACTTCCTCAAAATTTCCCTCATTTGTCATTAGCTGTCCATTTCCATTATATACTGAATTTCTACGTGTGACCATATATTTAGTTTTACTGATATTTACTTCCAGTCCTATTTCTTAGTGTTACTCAATAGTGTGTGCGTGTGGCCTTTAGTATCTCCTCGCTATCGGCCAGTAGTACTACATCATCAGCATAAACTAACAGCTTATTAATACCATTCAGTTGTAAGCCTTCCTCATTCTCTAAAGATTTAATGGCATGCTCTAGTACAAAATTAAATAGTAGAGGAGATAGTGCATCTCCTTGCTTCAACCCATTCTGGATTTCAAAAGTGTCTGAAAACTGTTTGCCTACACGCACCCTACTCTTTGAGCCATTTAGACACATTCGTATAAGTCTAACCAACTTTTTAGGAATTCCGAACTCCAGGAGGATACTATATAACTTCTCCCTCTTAATTGAATCATATGCTTTTTTGAAGTCTACATATAGTTGATGTACAGTACCATTATATTCCCATTTCTTCTCTAAAATCTGTCTTATACTGAAAATCTGATCTGTTGTAGACCTGTTTCTTCTAAATGCACATTGATGATCTCCTAGAATGTCATCAATATAGGGAGTAAGTCTGCTTACTAATATATTTGTTAGAATTTTGTACGAAGTTGAAAGTAATGAGATGCCCCTGTAGTTGTTGCAATCAGTTTTATCTCCTTTCTTATAAATTGGTAAGATAATTGATTCCTTCCATTCATCTGGAAGAGCTTCTTTTCCCAAATCATACTAAGCAACCAGCGTATCTTGTCCATCAATTTTTCTCCCCCTGATTTTATCAGTTCTGCTGGGATCTCATCTGAACCTGATGCTTTATACATCTTCAATTTTTCAATCGCCATTTCAACCTCTAATGCACTTGGCTCTGCGACTAGCATTTCTGCTGTCTGTAACTTATCCTCCTCAATGTCCTGTTCGTATGTACATTTAATAGCTGATTAAAGTAACCTTTCCATCTATTTAATATACTCCTAGAATCTGCAATCATATCCCCATTTTCATTCCGAATTATGTTTGTTCTAGCCTGAAACCCCTTCTTCTCTATCCTAATTCCCTGATATAATTCTCTAATGTTACTATTTTTGCATTCATTTCAAGATCATTAATCTTCTCTCTCAAATATTCCCTCTTTTTACTCTTTAGTAACTTGGTGGTTTCCCTTCTAACACTACCCAATTGCTCTAAATTTACCTCATTTGGCTCGTGTAACCATTTCATTTTGCTAGCTTTCTTTTCTTTACAATGTCGGCACATTCCTCATCAAACCATTTCTTGTTTTGCCTCTTTTTTAAACAACCAATGCTTTCTGATGCTGACAATTTAATAGTATCTCTTATAGCCTCCCATTCTTTATTTATATCAGTTTCTTCTTCGTTTGCCACATTGTCATCTGAAGATTCCAGTACTTCAAATCTATTAGCTATTTTGATTTGGTATTCTTGCCGCATTTCATCATTTTTCAAGTTTTTTAATTCATATTTTACAGAATCATCTTTAGCGTTCGTTCCTCTCATAAGCGATAGCCGTTGTCTGATTTTCACTCTGACCAGATGATGATCCGAATTGCAGTCTGTCCCTCTAACTGATCTAACATCAATGATGCTACTGTGCCAGCGTTTATCCACTAATACATGATCTATCTGGTTCCGAGTTTCTCCATCTGGGGACGTCCAGGTGTATTTATGAATATCCTATGCTGAAATGTTGTGCTCTTAAGAATGAGATTCTTTGATGTGGCAAATGTGACTAATCTAACCCCGTTGTCGTTACTATCTTCATGAAGACTGAATTTGCCTATTGTTGGTTTGAATATATCTTCCCGCCCCACTTTTGCATTAAAATCTCCTAAGACAATTTTCATATGATATCGTGAAAGGGTATCAAATAAGCATTCTAATTCTTCATAGAACTCATCCTTGATCTTGTCATCTTTATCTTCTGTGGGGGCATGTACATTTACAATTATAAAATCATGTCGTTTACCCTTTAGAATTATGTATGATATCCTATCACTAACAAATTTAATATCTCGGATAGCGGATAGGATCCTCCTTCTGACTAAAAAACCCGTTCCAAATGCAGGTCTTTCTGCACCCCCATAGTATAATGCAAAGCTTCCTGATTCCTGACTACCTTCTCCTGGCCACCTAACTTCCTGTAAAGCGACTATATCCAAGGGCGATTTATCCAATTCCTGCGTTAATATCTCTAGTGCCCCGCTATTGTATAAAGTCCTAACATTCCATGTTCCTAGGAACATGTCCCTGTGTTTGAGCCTTTGGCATGGGTTCCCTGAAGTAGTCCCCGCCCGGAGAACCGAATGGGGGACTATTTGACCTCCGGAAAATTTTACCCCAGATGAACCCATGTCCGCATTTCTTGACGGTTGTATTTTTACGGTGAAAGATCGTCACTCTTTCGCCCAAGGTACTTTTTTCGTCTGGCTTATCACCTTCGACCAGTCCGGCATGGGTAACCCTATCGGCAGCAATGCTACCGCCGGCATAGCTCTCAGGATCATTTAAGCACGCAAGCCACTCCACCACGACAAGGTAAAGATGTTTTCTTAGTACTTTAAATTTTTAGTGAACATTATATTTTTTCTTGTTACGTGTTACTGGAGATTCTGTTTTGTGGACAATTTTCGATTCCTGCTGCGCAGTTTTTACGAGGTAAGGATCTTTTCAATCTTCGAAGATCATTTTGTGATTTAGTTTTCTTCGTACTTTAAATTTTTAGTGAACATTATATTTTTTCTTGTTACGTGTTACTGGAGATTCTGTTTTGTGGACAATTTTCGATTCCTGCTGCGCAGTTTTTACGAGGTAAGGATCTTTTCAATCTTCGAAGATCATTTTGTGATTGTGTTTACTCCGTACTTTAAATTTTTAGTGACCAAATTATATTTTGTCTTGTTACGTGTTACTGGAGATTCTGTTTTGTGGACAATTTTCGATTCCTGCTGCGCAGTTTTTACGAGGTAAGGATCTTTTCAATCTTCGAAGATCATTTTGTGATTTTGTTTTCCTCGTACTTTAAATTTTTAGTGAACATTATATTTTTTCTTGTTACGTGTTACTGGAAGATTCTGTTTTGTGGACAATTTTCGATTCTGTGCGCATTTAGCAGGTTTTTACGACCGGGTAAGGATCTTTCAATCTTCGAAGATAATTTTGTGATTTAGTTGTCTTCGTACTTTAAATTTTTAGTGAACATTATATTTTTTCTTGTTACGTGTTACTGGAGATTCTGTTTTGTGGACAATTTTCGATTCCTGCTGCGCAGTTTTTACGAGGTAAGGATCTTTTCAATCTTCGAAGATCATTTTGTAATTTAGATTTCTTCGTACTTTAAATTTTTAGTGAACATTTTATTGTTCCGTGTTACTGGAGATTCTGTTTTGTGGACAATTTTCGATTCTTGCTGCGCAGTTTTTACAAGGTAAGGATCTTTGCCAACGTATTAATGTAATTAATAAATAAATTAAGTCAGTTGTTGAACGTGGAATTTGTTGAATCAGTGAATCAGCATCGAGATACTGGAGTTAATTCTGTGAACATTGTGCTATTTTTACAATTTCCACAAACCGAACAGGTTTTATGGCTTCTAATTCAGATGTATGCTACATCAGCGATTAAAAAATAGATAGGAAAGAAATTCTATGGCATGTAATTCTTCCTAAAAGGAAATTTTGATATGAATACAATTCTGCAGCATAAAATATTTCGAAAGTGAAGAATATGGTTAATAATTAATCCAAAATTAATAAACTTACTCAGGTTTCAAGTAAGATTTTGTCTCTAACTGACCTGAGAGACAAAAAAGTATATAACTAACTCGCTGGCACTATAGAACCCGTACGTTCATGGCCGCGCAGACATAAGCTCTCCATACATACCTATCCTGAGCTAATATTTTCCAATCATCCCTGTATAATCCAGTTCCCTTAAATCATGGCTAATGTTCTTCTCTCACCTCATTCTTGGTCTACCAATCGGGGCTAAAAAAAAGTACTCTATTCTTTTTGACTAAGTAATTTTTTTTTTGGACATTATGAAGCTACTATGTATAGATTTCTGTGGAGAAATAATATGTTGATCGTGTTTTGTGGATTTTTTCAACATTGAGTGGCGTTTCGCAATAATGTATATACATTTTTAACAGTGTTGTCGCTATCGTATGTTGTCAATTGTGCGAAACTACGTTCGGCGTAAAAAAACAGGGATGCTGTGGAAAGCATTATGAAAATTCTAAGGGTTTCTTTCTCAGATGTGGCAATATCTACGGTTTATTTGCTATTGTATTGAATAATTAATATTTATGTCTACAATAACCGGGAAGCTGTTTTAAGAGGACATTCACTTAATAAGATCATAGCTTGCAATTTGGTTACATGAAGATGAATTGATTATTAATTTTCATACATTTTTACATATCATAGAAGACAGATTTTCTCAACCAAATAACATGTCAAAATAAGTTTTCTACTATTTAAAAAATCATTATGCAAATTGCATGTAACTTATGTATAAATTCCGTAGGTCTCGAAAGAGGACACGAGTGCTCTCTAGCGGGATTTTCCTGACCAGGCTAATTTAGTTAGGCTTATTTCCCTACATAGGCTAGGCCAGCGAGTAACATGTGGTCAGCATTTTGTCTCACTGAGACATTTATTAGACAATTAAGATAGGCCTTTTACTTGGATGGGGAAGCGCGGTTAAATTTTGCTCAGAAGCACTAATTTAGGCGTGAAGTTCTTTTATGAGCATGGAATTCTTCAGACTCGGGGCCCACGGCTTAGAGTCCCTACCGGAAAACTTATCTTTGATTTATCCATAATAAAAATCCATCGGCCCCGGCCGGATTTGAGTCTGCGACCCTCGGGACTTGAAGCAATGAACATTACCACTAAACCACAGGGATCGATTTTATGCAAATTAGTATATTGTAATTTGCAGATTATGAAAACACAATTATTTACGGCTTTGTTTTTTTTCTGATTTGTGAGTTCAAACCCTTTCCCCCGGGATCAATTTTTTTTCGGGTACCGTAGTTAAAGTTATTATTCTCATTCTGAGATATGGAATTAAAACCTGGTGTGTCGGACATGGAAGACGACCTACGACTAATTGAAATATGATATCGGCTTTTCTCCATCACGCAAGGTTTCGAGAGACAGGCATTAATAATTACAAATACTTTTAATATTTTCTACATTCGTAACGACACAATATTCGAACATTCAGACTCATCTAGAAAGTAAGAAATGACGATTTTCTGCTATATTTCGCCTGTGGAGCATCCATCTTTATGGTCCAACAATAATCGGCCAGCATATTAGGATTCCATTTGCCTTGATATCTCTTTTCCATAGCTGAAATCTCCTGATGGAAGTGTTCCCCGTGCTCATCGCTCACTGCACCAAGATGGACAAATGGACGAAAAAAAGTTTATTAAAAAATAATTATTTAAATCCATTAATTGAAATTTAAATTAAAAAAAACTGTGGGTGATGGAGAAATTCCGAATACATATTTGAAAACACGATAAAAAAAAAAACTGCATTAAGAACAACTCTTGGTACTCATGAGACAAAAATCATGATGACCAGTGTAATTGATGTAATGAGGATATGGGAGATAGGTTATCTAATACAGTTCTCTGCATTAATACATTATACTTCAAACTAGTTTCGTACTAGAAAGCACTTATATGTGCAGCTATTAATAAGTACTGTAGCTAAGAATTGTGGCTCTACAGGGTATGCACAGAGTAAAATTCTGTACACATTTATAAAACTGAATACAATTTATCATCCATTTCACGTCGAGATTTTGAATTGCCGTTAAAGAGCGTCATTAACATTATTTATTTTCCTTAGTTTAGCCTCTTCATTTGTAGGTACTTTTGTGTCCTCCAAGCCTCACGGACTCTACAGGGACACGACCAGCCAGGAGATCATTTTTGAACTGTGGATCACATAACCACAGATGGTCATTGAGAATCTCCCATGATGAGTGATCAGCTCAATGCTAAGGCCACCTACGAGATACTACGAACAACACACATTCACTCATATTTTCATAAGTAATGCCACGAGTGATTTCCAATTTATCTAGAGAATTTGGAAATCAAGAGTGGCATTTGTTAGGACTATTTAACGAATAAAATTAAGCTGTTTACTCACAAATCATTATTTAACTATAGTTATTTTAAAATATTTATATATTTAATGTAAACGGCGATGTTTGAAAACAAATGAGAAATGATAGGTACGCTTCATCTGCTTCTTTTGTTTATCACTGCAACGAGATCATACTATTTATTGCCAAAGGAACGCAATATTGTAAGGACGCTCTCTAGTAGAGAAAAAATGAAACACATCGAACTGTATATTAATTCATTTCTGATGTCGTATGATGTAAATATTACAATTATATTTTTTTCTGGATTATTACCTGGAAAAAAAAAATACATTTAAGAAAGTGCAAACAGTGGTTTCTTTTTTTGGTGGTATAATAAATAGCTACAAATGTTTTTATATTAACTCCTGCAAGCGCTATGTGTTGACATCTATGCACTATATATACAATCTGGTAGCCGTATTTCTCACAGGCTCAGTCACTGCAAAATAATGGTCAGACCTGTTCAGAATATTAAAAAGGAGGAGCTTTCTTTAATATGGTAAATTTAACACTGATAAATATTTCGTGAAACACGACTCTGATTGGTTGTAAAACAGAAATCATTGAAACGTGATTGGTCATTGACTCCCATTTGGGGCATGAGTTAAATAGTCAAACTAAACACTGATATTTTGTCAATATTTAGTCTTGAAAGTAACAAATAAACTTGAATATATACACAAGTATTGTACCAACTAAGAACACTAAAAGGAATTCAAACATACATTATATTGTGCGATCAATTCAAGGTCAGACTATATGCGTGCATAAACTGGTATCATGCGTAATAGGAACGTACAGAAAATTGATAATTATCCATTTTAGTTTCTTATCCGAAAGGTAATAATTATCGTCGATAACTATGACAGAATTCGTCACTAAATATTTACGGTCGTAACGTCACAGAAATGGTGGTAACGTCACAGAAGGGGCGGTAAAGCGACTTGGTGACGCAGGATCCACGTTCACTTGCCCGGGTCGGCTAATGGGATGACTTTGGCACCAGAATTGTTAGAAAGATGGTGATAACCAGTGGAAACTAGCTAATGTAAGCTTCAAACTGCACAAAGAATGGCATAAGAAAACCCCTGCAATCCTATAAAAATGCCCAGTTTGTTTTATGTTAGATATCAGGAAAAGTGCGAGTATTTACTATAGCATCGGTCTAAAATAAAATGTTATCTTTCAATTAGTATTTTTCGTAGTTTTGTGGTTATTTAAGAGAAAATCAATAACATGTGTGCATCTATTCGTCATTTTTTTCAATAATAATTGGTGTTTAATGTATGACTGAAGTCGGGTCAGAGAATGACAGCACAATCCCTGAAATGATATGCAGTCAGAACGTGAATCACGTTGTTACCATTGAAATAGGATCTTACTTCTTGTATGTGATGTGATTGCTTATGAAATGCTGAAAGAATGTTGAATGTAAGTACGTGATTTTATATTTTCATTGATGACGATCACCTAAGTGAATTATATTCAAGAAATTAAGTTCACATACCAAATTGTTTACTTCACTTATTACAGTGTTAAAACGTTGTCCGGTTGTAGAATATCGCATGTCCTTGGTATCATGAGCAATTCATTAAATACGCTGAAAAACGTTCGGATGTTTATGGGAGATCGAAATTTTCAAGAATGTCTGTTCCTTCTAAGGTGCGTGCTTGTGTAAATATGTGTGTGTGTGTGTGTGTGTGTGTGTGTGTGTGTATGTTTAGATTATCAATTGTTCTTAAGATTATCTAAATGTCATTCTGCTGGACGAGTGATTCCCATGCTCGCCTCTGGTTCCAAGAATAGCGGGTTCGAACCCGACCGGGAACCATGAATTTTCACGGACTAAAAATCCTGAACTTGGGTCTTTCGGAAGGAAACTAAAGCCGTGGGTCCCGCATCGTAGACTTATTGAACGTAAAACAATCTCAATTCTCAAAAAAAAAAAAAAAAAAAGAGGCATCTGTGCTAAATTTATCGACTTTTCACACTCTAATTTGAATTGCGATTCTGTTAAAGAGCGTCGCTAAATAAAGTAATACACAATATTATCCAAATGTCGATTAAATTATTTCACTTATCTGTCTCTTCGAAACTGGCAGATTTTGGGAGACCACCAATTTGAAGGCCTATACAAAGTGTTGTGACTTTTTTCAGTATTTGAAGAGGAAATAGTTCGCATTATTCATTAAAAATCGGTGAACGTGTATTCTAAAAAAGAACACCTTGTGAGTGCCCCTGTGTTTAATACACTGGCACACAGCAGTACGTAACTTAGAAAAGAAATACACAAGAATACGCCCTCTATCATCCACTCTGCAAGTTTTCACTACGTATCCTTTCATAAGTAATGCCACGAGTGATTTCCAAATTATCGATAAATTCACGACTCACGAAGTGAGGAGTGAATTTATCTAGAGAATTTGGAAATCAAGAGTGGCATTTGTTAGGACTATTTAACGAATAAAATAAAGCTGTTTACTCACAAATCATTATTTAACTACAGTTATTTAAAAATATTTTTATATTTAAAGTAAACGGTGATGTTTGAAAACTAATGAGAAACGATAGGTAGCCTACGCTTCTACTGCTTCTTTTGTTTATCACTGCAACCAGATCATACTATTTATTGCCAAAGGAACGCAATATTGTAAGAATGCTCTCTAGTGGAGAAAAAATGAAACACATCAATCTGTATATTAATTCATTTTTGATGTCGTATACATTTAAGAAAGTGCAAACAGTGGTTTCTTTTTTTGGTGGTATAATCAATTGCTACAAATGTTGACATGTAAGCACTATTATATACAATCTGGTAGCCGTATTTGTTATAGGCTCAGTCACTGCAAAATAACGGTCAGACCTGTTCAGAATATTAAAAAGGAGGAGCTTTGCTTAATATATGATAATCCTAACGTTGATAATTATTTCGTGAAACACGTCTCTGATTGGTTGTAATACAGAAATCATTGAAACGTGATTGGTCATTGACTCCCATTTGGGGCATGAGTTAAATAGTCATTTTTAATGTATTCTTCTGCCCACTTTCTAAAGAAACACGCAATTCTTTATAGCATTCCTATTCTTAAAAATGTAAAATCGTAGCAATTGTTAAAAAAGAAAAAGAAACTTTAGTATCCTTCAGAGAAACTAATTTTAGAACTTCTGTTTATAGGATTTGTTTTGTGATTCATGCCTTCATTCTTAATATTGGGACTTTACTTCAGAATATTTTTTTACAAATGTTTAATTGAATTATTTGTTTTCATTTTCTTATTTTCATTCGCATTTTCATCTTCTAAAATTAGTATGATATTAGATCCCACAATCCGTTTTGAGACTCATAGTGGCCAACCTGAGGAAATTGACTGTGAAAAGAAAGCCATATATGAACCAACAATTGACTATTACAAAGATAAATGCCAATTAGATAGTATAACTGTCACAGGATTGATGATCGGGGCAAGAGGTACTATACCAGGATTCTTAGCTAAATTTCGGCATTCCTTAGATTTGGACAGGGTGTATCTTTCTAAAATTGCAATCGCTGCCATTAGAGGATCAGTTTCAATTTTAAGAAACTATATTTACAAAATTTCTACTTTATAGTACGTATACTTCAATTACAATTTGAAATTTTTTAATGCATTTTATCAATTTCAAAAATTAATTGTCTCTATCACTTTGTCCTTGAGGCTATCCTCTAATGAGGAAAGTTATATACCAATAATAAAACCTACCATTCATTAAGTATAATTTTTCTTAATAATCTGTTGAAGTAATACTAACATATTGGGACTGGAAGTAAACATCAATAAAACTAAATATGTGGTCACCCATAGACATGAATTATGTAATGGAAATGGACAGTTAATGACAAATGAGGGAAATTTTGAAGAAGTGGCTGAATTCAATTATCTAGGAACAATAATTACAATCATGAATTAGAAGCATAAGAGAATTAAACATAGGCTCAATTCTGAAAATGCATGCTATTATGCATTACATAGACTCTTCTCATCCCAATTTCTCTAAAAAAATGAACTGAAAATGTATAAAAATGCTATTCCCTCCCTTATTTATATAGACGTGAAACATGAACTGTTATTTTATGGGAGGATAATATTTGAGAATATAGTTCTTAGGAAAAATGTTGGACCAAAAAGATATGAACAGACAGGCGAATGGAGAAGACTAAATAACAGTGAGCTTCATGATTTTTACGGGAAACCAGATGCAATAAGAACGGTTAAGTATCGTAGACTGCAATGGACAGGGCATGCGGCACGGATGATGAATGAAAGGCGTGCATGGAAGCTCCCTGTAGGAAAACCAGAGGGAATTCGTGCAGTAGATAAGCCAGGAATGAGGTGGGAGAATAGTATTAACCGAGATTTGAGAGAAGTAAGTTATATAGAAGATGATTGGATAACATTAGCTCAAAATAGGAATGTATGAAGAGTTGATGTCCGCGCGGCCATGATTCTACGGGCCCAACAGTTTCAGTGAGTTAGGGAAGTATTTATGTCAATTAAAAAATAGATGTGAAGAGATAAGTAGATAGATGGAGAGGTAGAAAGATACAAGTAAATGTTAAATGTTTTTCTTGGAGAGAATAAAGTTCTTAGAAGAATTTTTGGACCAAAGAGAGATGAACAGACAGGTGACTGGAGACTACATAACAGTGAACTACTTGGTCTTTATAGGAAGCCAGATATAATAAGAACAGTTAAGTCTCGTAGACTGCGATGGGCAGGACATGTTGCGCGTATGGGGAATTAAAGGCGTGCATGGAAGCTTCTTGTAGGAAAGCCAGAGGGAAAACGCCCAGTTGGTAGACCAAGAATGAGGTGGGAGAACAACATTAACTATGATTTGAGGGAAGTAGATTATACAGGGAATGATTGGAAAGCATTAGCTCTGGATAGGGATGTATGGAGAGCTTATGTCCGCGCGGCCATGAACCTACGGGTTCGATAGTGCCAGTGAGTAAGTAAGTAAGATACATGTACGACAGCGTCAAGTAATCACTTGAAATTCTATTCTTCTTTATTTTAAAAACGAGGGATATCCCTGGTAGAATTCTGCAAATAAACTATGTGATTCAAATCAATGACAAAACTTATGTAACATATATTTTCTGCACAACTTGTGCGCATTTATTCTATTATTATTTATTTAAAAAAGAGGTAGCTTAATAAACTTGATGACTCGATACTGTTATTGCTCAGCTCTCAAGAGTTCTAACCGTTAATTACACTGAGCAAAAAAAAATAAACTTTTTTTTTGTCTCAGAAAGAAAAATATGCGATTCTGATAGTATCTTTTCTCCTGAATTCAAATATGAAATCGGGTTTTCTCCATCACGCAAGGTTTCCGAGAGACAGGCATTTATAATATTTCTAATATAACATTTCAAACACTTAAATATTTTCTGGGGCACGCCGTAGCGTAGTGGTTAAGGCACTGGGCTACAAGCCGGAGGGTCGAGGGTTCAAGTCCCGTTGGGGTCAGGATTTTTAAACTGACCCAAACCCTCTGGCGGCACTATGGCCCTGGGGTCGACTCAGCCTCTAACGGAAATGAGTACCAGACGCTTGTTCTGGGGGTAAAGGCGGCCGTCACGCAGGGCTGACAACCCGGCTGACATAAAGTGCCGATTGTCTAGAAGAAGTGGGAGACTTAACCTCCTACTACCCCATGGGCCTTCGGACCTGTTGTGGGATCACTTCAAATATTTTCTACATTCGTAACTACACAATAATCGAACATTCGGACTCTTCTAGAAAGTAAGAAATGACGATTTTCTGCTATATTTCGCCTGTGGAGCATCCATCTTGACGGTCCAACAATAATCGGCCAGGATATTAGGATTCCATTTGCCTTGATATCTCTTTTCCATAGCTGAAATCTCCTGATGAAATTGTTCCCCGTTTTATTTTACAATGGACAAATGGACGAAAAAACGTTTATTACAAATAATTATTTAAATCCATTAATTGAAATTGAAATAAAAACTGTGGGTGATGGAGAAATTCCGAATACATATTTGAAAACACGATAACAAACTGCATTAAGTACAACTATTGGTACTCATGAGACAAAAATCATGTTGACCAGTGTAATCCAGTCCGATGAGTATAGCAATTTTGTCTACTTCGGAAAACATTTAATTTATATCGCAAATAAAATAGCTGCCCGATATGGTTTCTGAACTTGATGTTTTTGGGGGCACGCCATAGCATAGTTGATTATGGCAATATGATACAAGCAGGAATGTCAAAGGTTCGAGTCTCAGTGAGGTCAGGATTTTTAAAATAACTCAAGCCCTCTGGCGGCACCATGACACTTGGGTCGACTCAGCCTCTAAATAAATAATTACCAGACACTTGTTCTGGGGGTAATTGTGGCCGTCACGCAATACTGACAACCCGGTCAGCCGTCATGCAATGTTGACAACCCTGCTGACATCTGATGCCAATTGTCTAGAAATGTGGGAGTCTTAATCTCCCACTACCCTAAGGACTTCCTAAGGCCTGTAGTGGGACGACTTAAATTTATATTTTTGGTACACACACACACACACACATATATATATATATATATATATATATATATATATATATATGATTTGAGGATTGTATATAAGACATGGAAAATTAATGTTTGCAATGGGAAGCCAGGATAGCGTTCTCGGTAAAGCACTAACGCATAGAGTTACAGGTCCCGTGTTCAAATCCCGGTTCATGCATTTTTATGTCTTTTTTGGCTTTCATTCCTTAATGGTCAAAATCTGTAAGTAACATCGAAGTAAATAAGCGTTACTGCTATAATGTAAATGTATTCTCATTAAAAAAACTTTTTTCTTATAGAAGCCGTAAAATGGCACTGCGGATGCTTCTCATTATCTCTTATGATTTGAGAATTTTATGTAAGGAGAGGAATAGTTTTTGCACTGGGATGCCTGGGTTGCGTGGTCGTTAACGCACAAACGTATGGAGTTAGAAGTCTTGGATTTAAATCCCGGTTCAGGCATTAATTTTTATGTTCATGACACACACACACACGTGTGTGTGTGTATATATATATATATATATATATATATATATATATATATATATGAAAAAAAATTGCTTAACTGTTATGTTAGCCGCGAGATGGCAGTTGGAATAAATTTCCGCTACCTCTTGTGTGAATTGAGAATACTACATGTATAAGAAAATTGTATGCTTGTATTGGAATTCTTGGGTAGCTCAGTTGGTTAGAGCGCTAAAGGTACAGACTTTAGAGACTCGAGTTCAAATCCCGACTCAAGCATTCTTTTTTCTTTTCATATCATATTTGCCTTCATTGCCAAATGTCAAAAATATATTTATAATATCTATATATATAGTAACCCTTGTGTATCTCATCAAGAGTTCGGCGTTCTTCCCCTACAATGATAAATTCAACCATACTAATTTAGTTACACTTGTTTTAGGATAGATGTCATTGAGTGGCCAGGGGCCAGGGTTCAGCGTGACATCTAGGAAACCAAGGTAGTACTAGGATGAGAATATTCGGCAAATTTTGCTTAGAGACCTTTTTATTCAGGCTTAAGCCGTGGGTCCCGTGTCTGAAGATTTTGAGGCTCGTAAAATATCCTTAAGTCACTCCCGGAGGAATTGCTCCCATCCTAAATAAATTCATCGACTACAGCCGGGTTTGAGCCCGCGTCCCTCGGATCTTGAGACAAGAAACATAACCATTGTTAAATCAAACTAGATGAAATGTCTGCTTTATTAATATAATTTTAATTGATCCAAAAAAGGCTCCTGTGACTTTAAACAATTCGTTGTTTTTCTAACCATAATCCAACAATATTACCCTAATTATAATATGTTGACATCACTTCCTGTGGGAAGGTCGCACTATTGCGGTGTAGGTAGAATTGTTCCCAATGTTACGTCTGACGTAAGACAATTACATCATAGCATTATTTTCTATACTCACCCAAAAAAAGTCACTGTGTTTTATACATCATTGTTGTGGAATTTGTATTAAGTCACTTTAAAGAATGAAGCATTTTGAATTACGGAGTGAGAGCTTGTATTTCCAATCGCATAAAACCTTGAAAAAAGGTCGTAAGTTTTAATTCCCGCCTCTAGCTGATTCAGAGCGTGTATGTGGGATAAATCTTATGAGTAAGCGTTGATTTCAAGCGAACGTGAAGGCGTAACAAAGAGGGTAACAAAGGGTGCAACAGCATCCGTATCCACATCCGATGAATATCACAACAAATTAAACATTTAGGAATTTAGTACTGTTTTGTAATTTTTGTATAATATAACGTAAAATTGTCAATTTTATCAACACACGCATATAAAACTAAACTCCATGGGTCGACAGGCCAACCTACCGGCTTCTGGCCTCACATTTACATGTGTTATTCACAGAAGTAGACGATTATCCTGCCAGTGTAGGAGTGACATGTGGTCAGGATGTCGGGTCCCCCAGACGTTATAACTGATTTTCTCTAATTGGAGCCTCTACTTATTGTAGCTACCCAAATGCAAAATTAACGGGAATTCCTCATCAAAATAGTTTATTTATTTGGTCTGGTGGAGTTAAGCCTCTTCCACTCACCAGGACAAACATATACAGTAAAACGTGTTTAATCTGGAACGTGAATAATGCGGAAATCTGTCCAATGTGAATACATTTATTGGTCCCGGCGAAGTAACAGTAATTTTACATGAATTTATTTTGCATAAAAGAGATCTGTCCAACGCGAAAACTCAAGTTTACAAGAAAAACACAAAGAAAAAATGAATGATTGGATGCAAGGAAATGGTCAAAAGAAGAGAAAGCAAAATAAAGAAAACAAATTAAAGAAATCAACGAAAAACTGTGGGAGTGTTTTACAAGTGTACGATCGATCAAAAATCTCCAAATTTCCGGACCGATGCTCCAAAGCCAAGCTCTAGCTGTTGCTAAATCCCTAGGAAATAACGATTTTAAGGCAACTTCAGGTTGGCTGTACAGTTTTAAAAGACGACAAAATGTAGAGTGGGTTGAAATTTTCGGGGAATCAAGGGATGTGAATAAAAGTGTAGTTAGTGAGAGGAAACCAAAACTGTATACTTTAATTTCAGGATACGCGCCTAAGAGGCAGTTTCAACACTGACGAAACGGGACTGTTTCTTCGCGCGATACCGTCGAAATCGCTCATACATACTATACTTCACTTTTCAACGGCAGCAGAACCACAATCAATCCAAGATACGTAAAAGAGACATATAGGGTATTCTATAATCTAGGAATATTAATAAGTTTTAGGTTTTTTATAATGCGGAATTTTGTCAAATGCGAAAAAATTGGTCCCATGCCATTCCGCTTTGAGCAAGTTTTATGTAGATCAATGGTAAAGAGAAAAAAATGTTGCCTGATCTACAATAATTTGTGTTTATTAATTTACTTATTTCTATCATAGTAATAGCTTTAGCTTCCCAACTTACTTACTTACTTACTCACTGGCACTATCGAACCCGTAGGTTCATGGCCGCGCGGACATAAGCTCTCCATACATCCCTATCCTGAGCTAATGCTTTCCAGTTATTCCCTGTATAATCCACTTCCCTCAAATCATAGTTAATGTTGTTCTCCCACCTCATTCTTGGTCTACCAACTGGGCGTTTTCCCTCTGGCTTTCCTACAAGAAGCTTCCATGCACGTCTTTCATTCCCCACACGCGCAACATGTCCTGCCCATCGCAGTCTACGAGACTTCATCATCATCATGAACAAATTCGTTTTAGGCCATGTGGCCTGTACGGTAAACCTAGCGAAGATGGTCTTGATCTTTCCACCGATATTTTGGTCTTCCTTGGTCCCTATGTCCAGTTGGGGTATATTGGAATGCCAATTTTGGAAGTCTATTTCTTGCCATTCTTCTCAGATGATTTTTCCATTCTTGTTGGTATCTTTGGATATCTTCATTTAAACTTGCTACTCCAAGTTTTCCTCTGATAGTAGTGTTCCTTTGGTGATCCAGTCTATTAACCTCCTAACAATGATCGTAAGAAGCGCATTTGGCTTACTTGAAGTTTATGAGAGTTTCTGTTCTTATTATATCTGGCTTCCTATAAAGACCAAGTAGTTCATTGTTATGAAGTCTTCTCCATTCACCTGTCTGTTCATCTCTCTTTGGTCCAAAAATGTTCCTAAGAACTTTATTCTCAAATACTCGTAATCTCCTTTCCTCCCTTAAAGTAAGAGTCCATGTTTCGCACCCATATAATATAACTGGTAGAATAATAGTTTTATATATTTTCAGCTTAACGTTTTTTGAAAGGAGTTGGGACATCAAAAGTCTCTGCAATGCATAATAGCACGCATTTCCAGAATTGAGTATATGTTTAATTTCTTTGTGCATCTCATTCCTATTTGTGATCATTGTTCCTAGGTATTTGAATTCAGCCACTTCCTCAAAATTTCCCCTCATTTGTCATTAGCTGTCCATTTCCATTATATACTAAATTTCTAGCTTCCCAATATTAATTTAATAAGTTTTATGTATTACATCAGAATATAACAAACACAATTAACTCTAATATTAAATACTAATTGAATATATGATTTTAATAAGATAATATCTATTATATTACGATCTATGATAGAACCATGTTAATTATAGTTAAGATTAAAACTAAAACTAATACTACCTTAATTGATTACTAGACAACTCATTGAGACGGTGTGCTGACCATATATGATTCACTGACATATATAGGGGTACAAGAGTAACTATTGTCCACAGACGAAGCGAATGAAAGCAGTAGGTATTTCATACGTCATGAGTGTCCCTTTATTCACAGGTAGAATGCCATTGTAACGCTTGCAATTCCCCGTGCCCCCCTTCGTCCCGTGCTTTCATTCTCTTCGTCTGTGGACTATAGCTAAGACAAGAAACTCCCACTAGGACTATCCATTTCTCCACGCGTGATGTATCGGGTATATACATACATACATACATACATATTTAGTCTATTAATTTTAAATCAACACATAGTTTTCTTGTGACGCAAAATTTTATTTCATTTAGAGTATTAGAACTTCAATTATTTAACGAAAATGTCTGCTAAACACATACTCAACATTAACTATGATTTGAGGGAAGTAGATTATACAGGGAATGATTGGAAAGCATTAGCTCTGGATAGGGATGTATTTAGAGCTTATGTCCGCGCGGCCATGAACCTACGGGTTCGATAGTGCCAGTGAGTAAGATACATGTACGACAGCGTCAAGTAATCACTTAAAATTCTATTCTTCTTTATTTTAAAAACGAGGGATATCCCTGGTAGAATTCTGCAAATAACAAACTATGTGATTCAAATCAATGACAAAGCTAATGTAACATATATTTATTTTCTGCACAACTTGTGCGCCTTTATTCTATTATTATTTATTTAAAAAAGAGGTAGCTTAATAAACTTGATGACTCGATACTGTTATTGCTCAGCTCTCAAGAGTTCTAACTGTTAATTACACTGAGCAAAAAAAAATAAACTTTTTTTTTTGTCTCAGAAAGAAAAATATGTGATTCTGATATTATGTTTTCTCCTGAATTCAAATATAAAATCGGGTTTTTCCCCATCACGCAAGGTTTCCGAGAGACAGGCATTTATAATATTTATAATATAATATTTCAAACACTTAAATATTTTCTACATTCGTAACGACACAATATTCGAACATTCGGGCTCACCTACAAAGTAAGAAATTACGATTTTATGCTATATTTCGCCTGTGGAGCATCCATCTTGATGGTCCAACAATAATCGGCCAGGATATTAGGATTCCATTTGCCTTGATATCTCTTTTCCATAGCTGAAATCTCCTGATGAAAGTGGAAACAGGCCTAAGTATTTAAACTATATTATGGGGTAGTGGTCAGAACTTCTGACTACAGTTCATGAGGTCCCGGGTTCGATTCACGGCCAGACCACAGGCATATTTTCTTAAAGAGAATTAATCCTGTGACCTCCCATGGTCTGGATTTAGGTTAAGTTCAGGTTTAACACTAGAAAGACTGCGGGGTCATTTTGATCCCTCTGTGATATTTATCAACCTTTACTCCCCATAGTCCACCGCTGTGGTCTCGAGGTAGCGTGCTGCCTTGTCACGCAGCGGGCCCGGGTTCGATCCCCGGTCGGGGCAGGTTTTCTGGGTGAGGTTTCTATCGGGGTTTTTGCCTCACAGTAAGACAAATGTCAAGAAAACTGTACAGGCCCAAACTGTAAGGCCTCAAACGGCCCTCGATAATCATGTGGCCTATCACCATCATCATCCTTACACCGGTGTGGAAAGCAACAGGAAGATACCACACCTACACAATTCCCTAGTAAAGCTGCAAGCATAGCGTGAAAATGCTATATTTGCACTCAAAGACTCCAACGTGTTCATAATTCTTGACGCACGTTTTATTTGTGGTAAGTATGATATCGCAAATTTGACCATGTTACACCGTCCCTGGAACAATTATCGTGGCTTCGTCTAAGAGATCGTAGAACTGTCCATTCCCTATCCCTTCTCTATAAAATACTTCACACATCATCGCTAATTATTTATCACGCCGCTTCATCAGACTATCCGACACACATAATCTTGACACTCGATTCCATCAGCACATTGTCCTTTATATCCCCGCCTCATCACACTGTATATTATTCATTATCTTTTACGGTTCACTTACCAAAACATGGAATTCCCTTCCGCCCTATGTCAGAGACTGTCAAACTATAACATCCTTCAAAAACAAACTAAAGAATTATTTAATAACAACTAACTTATACACCTCACTGATAGTATTTCTTTTAGCAATATTAATATATTTAATTATTTATGTAAATAATATTAAGAATAAAATATTTTTATTTGTTTTGTTTTAAATATTATATAATCGTAAAATTAGTTTTCTATATCTCATTATTTTCGTGTTTTTTATATACACTAGACAGGGACAATTTAATATGTCTTGCTTGTATACATTTTATTATTAGTTTTAGTCTTAATTTTAACTAATATTAACTGGTTGTATTATAGATCGTAATATATATTAGATATATCTTTTTGATCAAATTTTTACTTAGTGTTTAATATTAGAGTTAATTTAAGATTGTTATATTCTTATGTAATATATGTTTGTCCTGGTGAGTGGAAGAGAAGGCCACATGGCCTTAACTCCACCAGGCTAAATAAATCTAAATAAATAAATAATTCTACTGGCTTGTACTTTTACGACTTTTTATAATTTTATGTAAATGCACTTACTATAAAATTCAGGGGCTGCAATTGCAGTATGGGTGGAGTTACAGGAGATATTACCTACAACGATTGAGGTGTCGAAAACCCCTACAGTATTTTTCACCGTAGTACAATATTTAAATATAAATATCGAAGTAATATGCTTTGTGTGGCATGAAACGGAGAGCGCTGCTCAACAATGTATAGTTTATGGCACTTGCACTTTCACAACAATTGAAATTACCAATTCAATTGCACGAAGACGTGGACGTGAGAAGGGAGATATTAGCCTTGGTTGTTCACGTGAATTTAATAGTGTTGATGGAAGTAACAGATCTCATTACTTTCTCACTGGGAGAGGAAGACCTGTTCATCTAGCACCACCAGCAATAGAATGTATTGAGGAACGACAAGAATATCCTCCGAATGATCTACAGGAATCAGACAATACTGGAACCAGACGTCACTCTTTCCACTTTATGTGGGGCATAAAAAATGTTCCAAGGATGGTACAAAGTGATTGAATAACAATAATAATAATAATAATAATAATAATAATAATAATAATAACAATAATAATACTAATCAATTGAGTTGGTGTTTACTTCATGTAAATCTATATTTATTAATTAAATAAAAATAAAACTAAGTTTTATTTGATTTTCATATTTATTAAGATATAATTCAGTGACAGCTGTTTCGGTACACTGTACCTTCTTCAGACATGTTTAACAAATTATGAATTGTGTTATTATAGTACATATCAACTGATCTAAGCAACAATACAACAATATTTATTTAAATTTTTAAATTTAACAAAGGCGATTCATTCAAATCAAGTTGAGAATTTAACAGTTTATTACTACTTTTCAATTTATTTATTTCTACAGCCTCAAAAAGATCCAACTTCTTACACTTATCACAAACATGTAACATTTAAAAATTTGGATCGAAACAATGATTAAATTGGAATAGGTGGTTAGCATATTTTGAATATTGTAAATTTCCGAAATTTACCGAAACAGCTGTCACTGAATTATATCTTAATAAATATGAAAATCAAATAAAACTAAGTTTCACTTTTATTTAATTAATAATAATAATAATAATAATCTTCTTCTTCACTTCCTGGTTTAGACAAGAGTTTCCTAATAATAATAATAATAATAATAATAATAATAATAATAATAATAATAACCAAACTCAGCTTCATTGTTCACCATATTTTCATATAAGGATCAAAATGACTCCTGAATCTTTACAGGTAAGACGTGGACTCCAGTCTTTCTAGTGTTAAGGACTCTCCTGGCGCTTAATTAACAGTCATAATCTATTATATCATCGGCGTTACGTAATTGCGCTTTCCAGGTGCCCCAACTTAAGAAGTTGGTTACAATTCCCCCAATGGCAGAAATATCTTAATCTTAAGCGACATGTCTTTAGATCTTGAACGTTTACTTCTCGATATCTGTAAGGCGGAAATAATTCATTTATTAACATAATAGCAGGTTCTTGTTAGTCTGCCACCCAAGTTCCTGTCTATGGCACTTCCTCTGGTCACATGTTCTTTACCTATTCTCATTGTATTTCCAAACCATTTTGAATTTCTCTACCAATTGTTTCCATTTACAGTACTCTTCGCTTCTGTTTTCCATACTTACTCATTTATTTAATTTTATACAGTTCACAATCTCTCTCTCTCTCTCTCTCTCTCTCTCTCTCTCTCTCTCTCTCTTCTCTACATTGGTTTAATATTCCCTTTTGTAGGTACGTTTAATGCCCCACGTCACAGGGTCTTACAGGAACATGATCTGTCGAAAGAGCATTCATAATTCCGGATCACACACACAAATTTTTGACCACGCAAAGACACGGAGGGCCTCACTGAATGAGTGTTCAGCTCAATTTCAAGACCACTTCCGAGAAACAATATGGACATTTAAGACAGGGTACGCCATTCGCCTTCTCATTCATAATGTACAAGGCGATTATGATATGGATGATATTTGGGGACCATTTGACCTTCCGGGCATTTGTCTTGTAGGTAAGGAAAACCGCGGAATGCCCCAGCCAGGAATCTTGTCCCCAACTGGGGATATTAAATGGATACACTAGGTACGAGGCAACGAAATTACCCGTAGACCACAGCGATGGAGTAAATTATAATTTCATTTAAATCTATTTTTACAGTTTAAAATTATTTTAATATACTTGCATGATCTCGAATTTTTGTATATTCTTAAGCTGGCACGCCGTAGCGTAGTGGTTAAGGCACTGCGCTACAAGCCGGAAGGTCGAGGGTTCGAGTCCCGGTGGGGTCAGGATTTTTATACTGACCCAAACCTTCTGGCGGCACTATGGCCCTGGGGTCGACTCAGCCTCTAACTGAAATGAGTACCAGACGCTTGTTCTGGGGTAAAGGCGGCCGTCACGCAGGGCTGACAACCCGGCTGACATCAAGTGCCGATTGTCAAGAAAAAGTGGGAGCCTTAACCTCCTACTACCCCAAGGGCCTCCTGAGGCCTGTAGTGGGATCACTTTACCTTTTTTACATTTTTTTTTTGAATTAGTTATTACCTACAAGGAAACTGCCAACAATTGTATTCCAAAACCTGTCTTGAAATGTCACCCAGAGAAACGTTAGACGTACCAAGGTTGTGTCCAAAAAAAAAAATATCTGCCGCTTTAAACTGCAAGGCACTGAAATCCAGTGCCAAAACTCTTATTTATATCCTGGTAAATAATACAACTCCTGAATTGGCGGATTGGATAGCCCTCACTACCCGCCGTCCGCGCCGCGTACTACCTCACTGTACTGCGTTTTACTCGTGCAAGGAGTCCATCAGCTTCGCACAGTAGCTTGCCATTGCTGGATTTTGGCTTCGATTTCTGTGCATTGCAGTTAAAAACGGCAGATCATTTTTTGGACATGGTCATTGTACATCACAATGGTTCTCTGAGAGAAATTTCAAGGTAGGTTTCGTGGTGCAATGGTTGATAGTTTCCTTGTTATTTTACTCCTTAGGAAAAATTTATTTCAGTGGTTCATTGAGGAATGCTTAAAGGGTGCAAACAAATGATTTGAGCGGTTTTAATGTTGTATTGTTTATATCACCATCCAATGAATATATGTGGCTTTTTGTTCTAGATTTTCGTTGAACAGTTGTGAAAAAATTGAGTGATATTCTAAGATAGCATAAACTATCCTTATGGTAATAAAAGATTCCGGGCTATGTGGCCGTGGTCTATAACTGGCGTTTCTTCCAGACGTTTCTCCCTCAACTGCGGAGGGCATCTTCAGTGGCGAGCGCTTACAGCTCCTTGTTTCCCTGTCGTAGACTCGACTGCGAGTCTACGACAGGGAAACAAGGAGCTGTAAGCGCTCGCCACTGAAGATGCCCTCCGCAGTTGTTTCCCTGTCGTAGACTCGACTGCGAGTCTACGACAGGGAAACAAGGAGCTGTAAGCGCTCGCCACTGAAGATGCCCTCCGCAGTTGTTTCCCTGTCGTAGACTCGACTGCGAGTCTACGACAGGGAAACAAGGAGCTGTAAGCGCTCGCCACTGAAGATGCCCTCCGCAGTTGAGAGAGAAACGTCTGGAAGAAACGCCAGTTATAGACCACGGCCACATAGCCCGGAATCTTTTATTACCATGATTACCGGCCGTGAAAGCCTGTATTTCACTATTAAACTATCCTTATGTTGGCATTGTGCAACCGTAGCTCTTTCGTAGATCCAAACAGAATATTGCAGACTATTTAACTCATGCCCCAAATGGGAGTCAATGACCAATCACGTTTCAATGATTTCTGTATTACAACCAATCAGAGACGTGTTTCACGAAATAATTTATCAACGTTAGGATTATCATATATTAAGCAAAGCTCCTCCTTTTTAATATTCTGAACAGGTCTGACCGTTATTTTGCAGTGACTGAGCCTATAACAAATACGGCTACCAGATTGTATATAATAGTGCTTACATGTCAAACATTTGTAGCAATTGATTATACCACCAAAAAAAGAAACCACTGTTTGCACTTTCTTAAATGTATACGACATCAAAAATGAATTAATATACAGATTGATGTGTTTCATTTTTTCTCCACTAGAGAGCATTCTTACAATATTGCGTTCCTTTGGCAATAAATAGTATGATCTGGTTGCAGTGATAAACAAAAGAAGCAGTAGAAGCGTAGGCTACCTATCGTTTCTCATTAGTTTTCAAACATCACCGTTTACTTTAAATATAAAAATATTTTTAAATAACTGTAGTTATATAATGATTTGTGAGTAAACAGCTTAATTTTATTCGTTAAATAGTCCTAACAAATGCCACTCTTGATTTCCAAATTCTCTAGATAAATTCACTCCTCACTTCGTGAGTCGTGAATTTATCGATAATTTGGAAATCACTCGTGGCAGTACTTATGATAAATTCAAACAAAACTTTTAGTGTACTATAGGCCTATAGTTTACATTGATTTCGATCGTGATATTTCTAGTAATTTGATCAGTGAAAAATCGTGAGATGGCTCCAATATTTTCTGCAGATATTTGTAACTGGTGCATATTCATTCAAAATTGTGGAAAAAAGTAAAATATTTTGTAACTTACCTTAAATGCCGATGTAAAGAATTTGGTGTATATCTCTGTGGTGTCGGGGTTGAGTCGCTGCATCCTTGGTTCAATCTCCGATCGGGACAAGTTTCCTGGGCGTTGGTATTTTTCGGGGTTTTTCCTCGCCTGTAACGCAAACATCAGGAAACTTTAAGGCTAAAACGGTCTCCGAACATCATCTGGCTATCATAATCATCATCGTATTCGCTGTGTTAGTTTGAATGCGTGTGTAAAGTTGTGCTGTCTAGGAGGATATCACTGAGAAACAAAAAATAATATTTTTTTTTGCATCAGAAAGAAAAATATGTGATTCTGATAGTATTTTTTCTCCTGAATTCAAATATGATAACGAGTTTTCTCAATCACGCAAGGTTTCCGAAAGACAGGCATCTATAATTTCAAACACTTTAATATTTTCTACATTCGTAACTACACAATATTCGAACATTCGGACTCACCTAGAAAGTAAGAAATTACCATTTTCTGCTATATTTCGCCTGTGGAGCATCCCTCTAGATGGTCCAACAATAATCGGCCAGCATATTAGGATTCCATTTGCCTTGATATATATTTTCCATAGCTGAAATCTCCTGATGAAAGTGTTCCCCGTGCTCATCGCTCACTGCGCCAAGGTGGACAAATGGACGAAAAAAAGTTTATTTAAAAAATAATTTTAAATCCATTAATTGAAATTGAAATAAAAAAAACTGTGGGTGATGGAGAAATTCCGAATACATATTTGAAAACATGATAAAAAAAACTATATTAAGTACAACTATTGGTACTCATGAGACAAAACTCATGTTGACCAGTGTATTCAGCTGATCATCCATTCAGGGAGGCCCTCCAAGTCCTTGTGCGATCAAAAGAGCATGTATATAATCCATAGTTTAAATACCCTCCTCCGACAGGTCGTGCCACAGTAAGGTCCGGGCGGAGTGTGACATGTAAAAAATGCCTGTAAGGCGAAAGGTTAAACTAACAAGGGAACTGTCAACAATTGCATGCCGAAACCTACCTTGAAATTTCTCGCAAAAAAGCGTTGTGGTGTACCAAGACCGTGTCCAAAAAAATATCTGCCGTTTTTAACTACAAGGCACAGGAAACGAAGCCAGAAACCAGCAATGTCAACCCACTGTACGGAGCAAACGGACACCCTGCATGGGTAAGAGCGGAGTGAAGTGAGGCGGGATGGGGCGCGGACGTTGCATAATGAGGATTATACAGTCTACCATTTCTAACTAACTGACTCACTGGCACTATCGAACCCGCAGGTCCATGGCCGCACGGAATAATCTCTCTATATATCCATATCCTGAGCCAATGTTTTCCACTCATTCCCTGGTATAATCTTTCCTCAAATCATGGTTAATGTTATTCTCCTACCTCATTCTAGGTCTACCAATTGGGCGTTTTCCCTCTGGTTTTCCTACAACAAGCTATCATGCATGTCTTTCATTCCCCATTCGTGCCACATGTCCTGCCCATCGCAGTCTACGAGACTTAACTGCTCTTATTATATCTGGCTTCCTATAAAGACCATGTAGTTCACTGTTATGTAGTTTTCTCCATTCACATATCTGTTCTTCTCTCTTTGGTCCAAAAATTTTCCTAAGAACTTTATTCTCAAATACTCGCAATCTCCTTTCCTCCCTTAAAGTAAGAGTCCACGTTTCGCATCCATATAACATAACTGGTAGAATAACAGTTTCAAGTTTTGTATTATTTCCCTATAATTTAAATGAGGAATTTTAGTGCCTTGTAGTTAAAAACGGCAGATAAGTTTTTAACATGGCCTTTATACATCACAACTCTTCTTTGGAAGAAATTTGAAGGTAGGTTTCGTGGTACAATGATTTAAAGTTCCCTTGTGAGTTCATCAAATGAAATGGAATGTAAAAGAGTGCGTTTGTGTACATTAAAGTAAGAGTCCACGTTTCGCATCCATATAACATAACTGGTAGAATAACAGTTTCAAGTTTTGTATTATTTCCCTATAGATTAAATGAGGGATTTCAGTGCCTTGCAGTTAAAAAGGGCAGGTAAGTTTTTTTACATGCTCTTTATACATCACAACTCTTCTCTGGTAGAAATTTGAAGGTAGGTTTCGTGGTACAATGATTTAGAGTTCCCTTGTGAGTTCATTGAATGAAATGGAATGTAAAAGAGTGCGTTTGTGTACAAAATGTTGAAATTAGCTTTCAAGTTGTTACCGAACGATATCACTGAACTTGTAAGATGCTGTCGACAGCTGTGAATGACGAATATGATCAAATAAAAATGCAATCACCCAGTTGTTCAATTGAGCAAAACTATCAACACGACGTGGTCTGTAAACCGTAGCTAATAATGTGTTAATAAATCACCGTCTTTTAAAAATACGTGTACTGCTATTACAGTCATTTCCTCTTCTAGACTGTAAAATATTTTTCTCACTTTTTGAAGCAAATGACAGCATGATTCATTTACATTGTGTAACTCTTTGTTATGCTGTGGAAACATTTTGTTTGTGTTCCCACTGCAATGTTAATTTTTTTTTTTTACGATTCTGACCTCTTAAAAAGCGATGAGAAGTAAACCATTTTTATTGTGTAATGGTTGTTAAAAATTCTGAAAATGCATGTTATTATGCATTACAGAGACTCTTGACTTCCCAACTCCTTTCAAAAAACATTAAACTGAAAATATATAAAACTATTATTCTACCAGTAGGGTAACAGAGTGGTACCCTTGAAAGAGGTAGTCCATTCCAGGGAGTAGGCGCCCCTGCCCTTTTGTGAGCTCCAGGTCCCACTCGCCCAGTGGGTAGTACCTGGGTAGGGCCCCGTCAACAGGATTACGTGGGGAGAAGAGAAGTCCCCCACAAAGCCGTAGTGAAGGCAACTTCTCTAGGTCTAGGAGAGGAATCACTCCGAAATTGCAGTTTCCCTGTCCTCCAGGACAGAATAGGAGGTTTGGCTAGAGGCTGGTAACCTCTTATAATAAAACAATCAACTTATTCCTCATAACTACAGCAGAAGAACAAGCCGGGATTATTCTACCAGCTTAATATTATATGGTTCTGCGAAAACATAGACTCTTACTTTAAGGCAGGAAAGGAGAGGGGATTACGAGTATTTGAGAATAAAGTTCTTAGGAAAAATTTTTGGGGACCAAAGAGAGATGAAACAGACAGGGAAGGAACCCACGACTGCATAAGAGTGAAAAAACGATGGTTCTTATAGGGAAAGCCAGATATTAACTGAGAACAGTTAAGTCTCGTTAGACTTGCGATGGGCAGGACATGTGGCACGAATGGCGGAATGATAGACTTGCATGCGCAAGAATTTTTCTTGTAGAAAACCAGGGGGAAAACGCCCAGTTTGGTCGACCAAGAATGAGGTGGGAGAATAACATTAACTATGATTTGAGGGAAGTAAATTATATAGGGGATGATTGGAGATCTTTGGCACAGGATAGGGATAAATGGAGAGCTTATGTCCGCGCGGCCATGAACCTACGGGTTCGATAGTGCCAGTGAGTTAGTTAGTTAGTTAATGGTTGTTAACAAATTCAAATACAGTTGAAAAAGAAAAACGCAAACAACTGTTCTGCAAACCGTAAGTAATGGAAATAATTATGTCCCTCATGAGTTCTGAACTCATTTTGATGTCAAACCCTCGCGTTACAGGTGATGTAAGCCTGTCGCCGCGCTGTACTTAATGTCCGATACGATGGAATGCTGACTACCATGCTCGCCTCGATTTTGAGTTTCTTGGGTTCACTCCAGGCTAGGGTCGTTAGCATAGACTATCGTTTCCCAACCTGTGGTTCCCCAGGGGTTAGCCAAAACTTTTTCGTAGTGGTGGGTTTCGAGTTTAGGCCCATTATTCTTTCCTTCATATGCGTCATTGTCATAATAATAATAATACAATTTTTATATACATATTTTTAATGTTTTCACATCTTTGTGTGCCTAAAGTTTTATTTGAAGCCAGGTTCAAGCCAGATTAGAAAAGGGTGGGGGAGGAGTAACAATCTCGTTAAAAAGCCAGTACTCCCGGCTGATAGTACCCTGTGAGAGCTCCTTATCTAGGGTACAGATACTGCTTCCTTGCAGTTCGTCATTGGTTTGATATAGGGTAGAGAAGGAAAACCTTGACCAAAAATCACCTGGTTCTCCAGGTTGGGGGTTGATGCATCAGCCCAGCTCCCTGTTCGTCACAAAAAATAGAACTACGTATTCTGTCCTCGGTGAAAAGTATCACTAACGGGATACAAGTTTCCGTATCTAGTACTGTTAATTTTCTTTTCATGCCTTCAGGAGCTGTAAATGTACTTTATAACCAAGGTCACGATTCTTATCCAGTATCAAAATCATGAAATAAGCATGAATTAATGAATCATAGAATAAAAAATATATACGACGAAGGCCAGGAAAACACTAGTATGCTATAGACATTTTGTTTCAATACCACGTGTTCAATTTCAATTCACAATACTAATATTTCCAACTTTTCTTATGTCAGATGTGTAAATATTTCCTTTAAACTTTTTTCTTGTTCATAGTCTCGTTTCCACTTTATAAAATTAAATTGCTGCAAACACCAGAAAATTATTAAATACAGGGATATGTATATATATATATATATATATATGATATGAAAAGAAAAAAGAATGCTTGAGTCGGGATTTGAACTCGAGTCTCTAAAGTCTGTACCTTTAGCGCTCTAACCAACTGAGCTACCCAAGAATTCTAATACAAGCGTACAATTTTCTTATACATGTAGTATTCTCAATTCACACAAGAGGTAGCGGAAATTTATATATATATATAACTATATTTTTTGACATTTGGCAATGAAGGCAAATATGATATGAAAAGAAAAATGAATGCTTGAGTCGGGATTAGAACCCGAGTCTCTAAACTCTGTACGTTTAGTGCTCTAACCAACTGAGCTACTCAAGAATTCCAACACAAACACACAAGGTGTGAATTGAGAATACTACATATATAAGAAAAATGTATGTTTGTGTTGGAATTCTTGAGTAGCTCAGTTGGTTAGAGCGCTAAACGTACAGAGTTTAGAGACTCGGGTTCTAATCCCGACTCAAGCATTCATTTTTCTTTTCATATATATGATCAAATAAGAATGCTTAAAAATTATATCACTGAAATTTACTTGGCATTTCGTTACATATTGTTACTTAGAAATAATTATTTTAATGCACTATTAGTGTCAGTGCACTCTTCAAATATATATGTTAGGAAATTATTCACAATACAGTGGTTTTCCGCCACCTTCAAGAAATCGCCTTCTTCAGTTGTAGCGGTCCTGAATATCCTCATCTGTAAATCCCAGTTCACTCATACTTCTTCTCACATCATCCATCCAAACTTCTTTAGATCACCCCTTTCTTCTTTTCCCATCTATTTTCCACTACAAGATATTCTTATGGATCCTATCAGATGCCATCCTTTTGAGATGTCCATACCACTTAATCGCACCTCTTCAATTGTCTGTAATACATTTCTTTCAACTTTCACAATTTTCATTATTTCAACGTTTCTATTTTTTTTCTGATCTGGACTTCCGCGATTATCTTCTCCAGAAATCCATATTTGTTGCTAATAATTGCACATTTTAATTGTCCAAGGCTCTGATTAAAATATTTAAGAATTTTGTTTACTCATATTTAGTAATAATTTATACTAGAGTTCATTGACATAACAAGCAAGACGAACACGTTACGGGTGATTGTGATGACCAGATGGTATTCGAGGACGCAAAGTCATGTGGTCTCTTCTTTCACTGAACCGGTATAATCATATGTTGCATTACAATTTAACAGTCGTCCTATAATTTTAAGTAATATAGGCTTAATATAAATGGATATTAGATCAAACTCAAAGGGTCTGATAAAATAATAGTTATAATTCTAATTAGGTTAATGATTATAATGATGATGATGATGATGGTGACGACAATAATAATAACAACGGTAATACTAATAATAATCTTCTTCATCCAACCGAGTCTTAGGCCTATAGGCTTGTTACGATCTCACTGATGAATTTTGTATCCAGCATTTCTTTGGACGGCCCAGAGATCTCTTCCTTGCTGGACAAAAACGAAGCATGGCCATGGGAACTCTATCATAATATAATAGTAATAATAATAATAATAATAATAATAACAATAATAATAATAATAATAATAATGGTAATATTAATACTCCTTTCAAAAAATATTAAACTGAAAATATATAAAACTATTATTCTACCAGTTATATTATGTGGATGCGAAACATGGACTCTTACTTTAAGGCAGGAAAGGAGATTACAAGTATTTGAGAATAAAGTACTTAGGAAAATTTTTGGACCAAAGAGAGATGAACAGACAGGTGAATGGAGAAGACTAAATAACACTGAATTACATGGTCTTTATAGGCAGCCAGATATAATAAGAACAGTTAAGTCTCGTAGACTGCGATGTTCAGGACATGTTGCACGTATGAGGAATGAAAGACTTGCATGGAAGCTTCTTGTAGGAAAGCCAGAGGGAAAACGCCCAGTTGGTAGACCAGGAATGAGGTGGGAGAATAAGATTAACTATGATTTGAGGGAAGTAGATTACACAGGGAATGATTGGAAAGCATTAGCTGTATGGAGAGCTTATGTCCGCGCGGCCATGAACCTACGGGTTCGATAGTGCCAGTGAATAAGTAAGTAAGTATTAATAAAGATGAAAATATTAACACTAATGGTAATAATAAAGATGATAATGATGATAATAATAATAATAATAATAATAATAATAATAATAATAATGAAGATACTAATAATAATAATAATAATAATAATAAAGATAATTAAAATTAATAATAAAATGAACAGAAATAAATTATAATGATTATTTAACTCATACCTCAAATGGGAGTCAATGACCAAACACATTTCAATGAATTTTGATTTACAACCATTCACAGTCGTTTTTCACCTCGATTTTATCAATTTAATTTATCACTTTAAAATCAAGCTCGTCCTTCCTAACATTCTGAATATATTAGAGCATCATTTTGCAGTAATTGACTGTCTAATAAATACGTTGAATATGACAATTTATATATTAAGATGTAAGAATTCTAGAATGCATGTGACTACCAGATTGTATATATAGTAACTAGATGGTGCTTGTGGGATATAATATAAAAACGTTTGTAGCAGTTGATTATACCACAAAAAAAAAAAAAACACTGTTTGCACTTTCTTAAACGCATTATTTTTCAGCTATTTACAATCCAGAAAAAATATAATTGACATAATACTTACATCATACAACACCATAAATTAATTAATAACCTATGATGTTGGATACAAACAGTTTGATGTGTTTCATTTTTTGTCCACTAGGGTTCATTCTTACAATATTGCGATCCTTTGGCAATAAATAATATGATCTGGTTGCAGTGATGAACAAGTGAAACATAACAAACGTTTTTCATTTGTTTTCAAACATCGCCGTGTATATTACATATATAAATGTTTTAAAATAAATATATTTAAACAATGATTTGTGAGTAAACAACTTAATTTGATTCGTTAAATAGTCCTAACAAATGCCACTCTTGATTTCCAAATGTTCTAGGTAAATTGGATATCACTCATGGCATTACTTATGAATAAACCAAGCTAATACATGTGAAATAAATATAAAAAGGTAGACCAATGCTATGTAGTTTGCCTTAATAAGTACCCTGACTATGTCTCGTCATAATTTAATTATTGTTAATAATTGCTATTCCTACAAACATTAATTACTGGTTATAAAGTTGAAAAAGGCGCGACCTGCGCTGCTTTACTGCAAACATGTCGTCTGGCCCGTAAAATCTCATTTTTCAAGTACACGGATTTCACAACCTCAGTTACAATTATAATAATCACCTTGCTTTTTGAAAGAATATGTTGAAAATTATTTCCTCATGACCTATATTTATGATATAGTTTAACAAAGTTTGAATTTGCACCCATTAATAATTCTTCTTGTGAAATCGTTGCAATTTATTTTATGTTTTTCAGTTTCTCCAGAACATGCGGCCTACTCTTGCATTACATTATTATTTAAATACGTGAATTTAAACTTTTTTTAATTTTTGGAAAAGGGCTTTGGTATAAGGACATAATTTAAAAAATCTTCTATGACAGAAGTAGGCGATTATTCTAAATCAGATTCAAGTTGACAAACCCACACACTTGAATTGAGCGGTTATGTACACGAAACTTTACCGTCCGATGACACATTTCCAGACCGCCGCGCGTTCTAAGTATATCTAAAAAACAATGACACCACACAGTTTTATAATTTACCTCAGAATAATGATTAATCTCAATATAATTTCATGAAAATAAAAGCAAATTAATTATTAACTACCGAAATAATATTTTTAAATGGTATGTTCCTTAATTCATTATTAATTAAATCTTTCATATATTTTAAATGATATCGTTGATAATAACAAATGTGTGTATATATATATATATTCCACCGTTGTGGTCTCGAGGTAGCGTAACTGCTTGTCACACAGCTGGCCCGAGTTCGATTCCCGGTCGGGACAGGCTCCTGGGTGAGATTTTTCTCGGGGTTTTTCCTCACCTGTAAGACAAATGTCAGGAAGCTTAGGGCTCAACGGTCCCCGATAATCATCCGACCATCATCATCATTCTTATCATTATCATCATCATCATCATCATCATCATCCTTCACCGGTGTGGAAAACAACGGGAAGCTACCACACCTATAATTCCTTAGTAAAGCTGCAAATCATAGCATGAAGATGCTATGTTTGTAGTGAAAGTCTGCCCTCGGGCAGAATTACTATGGATGGATATATATGGCATAACAATAAAAATAAATGCCTGAGCCGGGATTTGAACCCGAGACCTCTGAATCTACACGTTTGTGCTCTACCAACTGAGACACTCAGGAATCCTGCACAAACATTTATTTTTCTTGTGTGTGTATATTTATATAATTCTCAATTCACGAGAGGCAACGGAACATCGGTCGAACTGCCATCTAGTGGCTACTATAACAAATAAGCCTTTTAAAATATATATATATATATATATATATATATATATAATTTATAGCAGTAACGCTTGTTTATTTAGATTTTCTAATTAAATGTTTGTCATTTACCAATGAAGACCAATTTTGATATGAAAATAAAACAAATTATATATATATATATATATATATATATTATATATATATATGCCTATACACAACTGAAGCAAACACTCGTAGGCCTATTGGAATTTTGCAAAAAAAAGTACAAAACATGCAAACATAATAAAAATTACTACTTGGATTAAAAATAGACGAATCTGGTGAATATGTTATCAAGATTTTTTATATAAGAAACGCATTAGAGCGAATTATCTTCTGTAGGCCAACAAGTATATAAATTTACAACGAATGTCTGAATTTGTAAATGCTATGAATATTCAAAAGTGGTACGCCCAATTGCAGATTTTGTTCGTGGTCCTAGAAAATTTCAGAAATTTTATTTTACAGAATTTTATGTTATGTCTATGTTTATTCAAATATTACGCCAGCGACTACTGACGTGACCAGTACAAATCCAGTTTGTTTCAGTTCGAGTGGTCCTTTGAAGAAATAGCTAGTGAACACCGAGAACAATGGTACACTGTCAACTTATTAGTTGGAGAAACAGCTCTACACAAACTTAAGTGGCATGTGTATGCTAGTATAGTGGAAAGTAGTCCATTGCCTTCACAGTCGAATCCGACATGTGTTTAGATGTGTCATTAGCTATACTTGGGAACTGTATGCCAGCTGGTCACTGCTAAAAATAGTGTATGTTAGCATCTACCTTCTGTATTGTCATCGGCATAAATAAAAATACAGTTTTGCTTGACCACTACTGAGGCACATGGGTAACATACACCGAGCACGGTTTCAATCCCATTGTTTCTCTAATTCCTGAGTTGTTTGATGGTAAATTTAGATCGGATTTGCCCCCAGAAATTATTTGGCAATCCTTACGAACCTGCAGCACAGCTCGTTTATGTGTACTTGACATCAGTTTCTGCTCTTAACCCATATCACCCTATCGTTCTATATGTAAAACGGTAAACATTATTTATCATAAGTAATGCCACGAGTGATTTCCAATTTATCTAGAGAATTTGGAAATCAAGACTTGCATTTGTTAGGACTATTTAACGAATAAAATTAAGCTGTTTACTCACAAATCATTATTTGAATATAGTTACCGGTGTTTTAAAATATGTATATAGTTTAATGTAACGGCGATGTTTTAAAACAAATTAGAAATGTAAGGTTATGTATTTTCACTGCAACTCGATCATATTATTTATTGTCAAATAGGATCGCAATATTGTAAGAATGCACTCTAGTGGAGAAATAATGAAACGCATCAAACTATTATAATCAGCATTATAGGTTAATTATTTATATTTTGAATAAACAACTCAGTAAGATCACTGAATCTATTCATTATTTGCTATATTCAATGTATTTGTTGGAGAAAAATAATGGTCTAACCTGTTCAGAATATTAAAAAAAGGAGGAGCTTTCTTTATCACAAAAGCAGGAGCCGATAAAGAGAAATCGATAAAGAGCGAGGTGAAACACGACTGTCATTGGTGTAAAAGAGAATTCATTGAAACGTGATTGGTCATTGACTACAATTTGCGACATGAGTTAAATAAAGTAAAGTAAAGTGATCCCACAACAGGCCCGGGGGCCCTTGGGGTAGTAGGAGGTTAAGGCTCCCACTTTTTTTCTAGACAATCGACACTTTATGTCAGCCGGGTTGTCAGCCCTGCGTGACGGCCGCCTTTACCCCCAGAACAAGCGTCTGGTACTCATTTCCGTTAGAGGCTGAGTCGACCCCAGGGCCATAGTGCCGCCAGAGGGTTTGAGTCAGTTTAAAAATCCTGACCCCAACGGGACTTGAACCCTCGACCCTCCGGCTTGTAGCTCAGTGCCTTAACTACTACGCTACGGCGTGCAAATAGTCCACTAAAATATATAACAATTTTATTGTTCCTGTAACATTATATAGGTACAAAACATGACTCTTACTTTAAAGGAGGAGAAAATATTAAGAGTATTTGAGAATAAAGTACTCAGGAAAATGTTTGGACGAAAGAAATACGAGCAGACACTTGACACAGACAAGACTTCAAAACTAAAAAGCTGTATGATGCCGATAGGTGACGACCAGATGTAATAAACAGAAGCTAAGTCTCGTAGACTGCGGTAGACATGGAATGAAATATGGGCATGGGAACTTATTGTCTGAAAAGCGAGAGAGAAATCGCTCCGTTAGTAGGCCAATAACGAGGATGGTGAATAGTATCAACCGTAAATCACTCAGGGAGGGGGGGGATAATTATGCAGGGGAAATGATTGGCAAACATTTAGCTCAGGATCGTCGGAGGTATGAAGAGCTTATGTCCGCGCGGGCCGTAAACCTCTGAGATCGACACCCAGTTAGTTATTTTTAATATTGAACGTATTGATATTAAAGGCACTGTGCTACAAGCTGGAAGGTCGAGGGTTCGAGTCCCGGTGGGGTCAGGATTTTTAAACTCACCCAAACCCTCTGGCGGCACTATGACCCTGGGGTCGACTCAGCCTCTAATGAAAATGAGTACCAGACGCTTGTTCTGGGGAAAGGCGGCCGTTACGCAGGGCTGACAACTCGGATGATATCAAGTGTCGATTGTCCAGAAAAGTGACTACACCAAGGGCCTTCTGAGGCCTGTAGTGGGATTACTTTACTATACTTTATTTTAATATAGTAAATGACTATCTTGTCCCGCGCCGTAGCCGCGTGGTTAAGGCAAGATGCCTTGGCGCAGAGCTACGGGACTTGCGCTGGTTCGAGTCCCCACATGTCACCCCTACGCTAGCTCGATGTTCGTCTATCTGTGTGATTAACACATATGGATGTGAGGTCAGCAGCCAAGTGCCTTCTAGGCCTGTCGCGCTTGGAGTTTTAAAAACTTTCTTATAAGATTCACCCTCTTTATATGATACCGCTGTGGTCTCGAGGTAGCGTGCTGCCTTGTCACGCAGCGGGCCCGGGTTCGATCCCCGGTCGGGGCAGTTTTTCTGGGTGAGGTTTTTATCGGGGTTTTTCCTCACCTGTAAGACAAATGTCAGGAAAACTTTAAGGCCCAAACGGTCCCCGAAATCATATGGCCATCATCCTTATCATCATCATCCTTAACATTATCATCATCATCCTTCACCGGTGTGGAAAGCAACGGGAAGCTACCACACCTACACAATTCCCTAGTAAAGCTGCAAGCATAGCATGAAAATGCTATGATTGCAGTGAAGGACCTGCCTTCGGGCAGAATTACTATGGATGGATATGATACTAATACAACAGTATTATATTATATCAAATGCTATAGTTGGGTTCCAAGAATCGGAGAAAAAAAAAATATTGGTTACATTCTGTCGTTTAGAACCTATGCCGAACATTTAAAAATCGTGAATCGACAAAACAAATTTCTGCATATATGTTTATGATTTACAAATGTATTTTAAAATTAATATATAATTTATGATGATCTGCTAATTATGAGACTATGGACCGTCTTGGCACATGCGTAAAAATATATAGGCACTTATGTCGTGCTGTCTATCAAGAAACATATTTTCTTTTTACTTTCGTGATATTGGTCAAATTATGCTTATTTTTACTATAGATAACATTTCCACGTCTACATTGCAAATTCTGGCACGATGATACTTCCTTACCATCCCACCGTCACTCCACGCATGGGCGGCAACATTACAGCCTTCCTCTAGACTCCAGTTGTAGGCACAAGTCCAAAGATCCGTTAATTACACAGTGCTAATATATTATTTGTCCATTGCCAGCAGATTGTCTTCTATGACATTTCTGACTTTATCCCCTGGAATTGGCGGAATTGCAATCCATTTCTTAGGTTGGAGCACCTGGAAGACGGAGTTACGTTACTCCGATGATATGGTAGGTGATAAATGATAATGAATCGCCAGAAGAGTTCCTAACCTAAACTTAACCTAAATTCCAGATATTGGGTCACCACATGAATCATTTCCTTTAAGCAAAAACTTCTATGGTCTGACTGGGAATCGAACCCGGGACATCATGGAAAGTAATCAGAAACGCTGACCACTATCCCATGAGGCTGGTCGCAGTGCTAATATAGAAAATGTTATTTGACGGTTTTCTAGTTAGATTACAAAATATCAATTGTTGTTTGTAGATAATTCTTCTGTTCACACGCTACCTTGAAAATATGCAACGTTGAAATGTCCAAAATGTAAATGAAAAGTAATAAATACATAAGAACTCTTTTGAAGTTTATATATTAAATATAACAAAACCCAACTAATACTCTCGCAATGGGAGAAATTGAACCACCCAAGAAATTCTAAAAATATCTGAATGAGAACGTCAGCCAGAGGAGTTTGCCAAAGAATTAATTTAGCATCACCTGTGTCACTGGCTCGCAATCATATCTTCACATTGCAGGATTGTTGAATTATAATAGGGAATCGCTGTGTGCAGTAGAACATTTCAATTATTACTCTACTACTTCATGTGTTGCCTCTGGCAAGGGAACTGTCAACCATTGCATGCCGAAACCTACCTTGAAATTTCTCCCAGAGAAGCGTTCTGATGTACCAAGGTCGTGTTCAAAAAATCTGCCGTTTTTAACTGCAAGACACTAAAAACCAGCGCCAAATCTCTCGTTTAAACTATCGGTAAGTAATACAACCCGTGAATTTATAGATCGGATAACCCTCACTACTTTCCGTCCGCGCCGTGTCCCGCCTCACTTCACTCCGCTCTTACCCAAGCAGGGAGTCCATCTTCTCCGTACAATGTGTTAATGTTGCTGGATTCTGATTCGATTTCTGTGCCTTGCAATTAAAAACGGCAGATATGTTTTGGACACGACCATGGTACATCACAAAGCTACTGGGAGGTTTTGCCATGCAATGGTTGACAGTTCCCTTGTGAGAAGAAACTATCCGATTGTGGGCTGCATTAATTCAAGATTTGGATTTTCCAGCCTTTATCATTATCATCTCCGAATATCCTAGGCGTAACGCTATTTGCAGAATGTACATATTTCTTATATTTCATCATGACAAATGGCAGGACGGTCCCTTGTGGACCTTGGCCCTCTTAAGAAGTTCTCGCTAAACATTTCTGTAAAGAAGTGCGTCCGGTTTTTGCTTCTTTTCATCTCGTAACAAGCGATTTTTTACAGGACAGTGTTGTTAACCCTGCGCCAAACCCCCAGAGATCCTGGAGGATCGATATTTTCTGTCGGCGATGTCTCCCCTAGTTGACCTGTCCCAATTTTAAAGCGCCAGGAACTCGCTTTTTGCCCTTGCAACCTCAGCGTTATTTAGTAGCTAAAACGAGGATGTGGATGCATCAGACTGGGAAGGAATAAATGGCTTTTCCCAGGTTTTACTGGTGTATACCAGCCAACATCATGCACTCTCCTGCGACCACATACTACCCCTTTGGCTCCCTTTTCATAGATTTATCTCTACTTCAACTAAGAGATTGTGACGCCAGGGGATGAACTCCTATAAATAGTGATAAGTACCGGGATGAGTTAACTCTGAAGTTGACATTTTATCGCATTTGAAACCCATTATGAGATCACTTTGATTGAGTCCGTCGCCGTGGCGTAGTCGGTAGAGTCCCTACCTTCCACTCCGGCAACCCGGGTTCGATTCCTGGCGGGGTAGGGGATTTTAAATCTCCGCCTTGGGTCTGGGTGTGTGTGTGTGTGTGTGTCCTGTCCTTGTGTCTGTGTGAGAATTAAAGAAAGTTAACAAACAAAGAAAAAGGTAAAACAATAAGGAAAAACTAGTATAAACGAAAAAAAAAGTGAATAAACTAAGTAACTCATTGCTGTTTGTTATATCTGTAAGGGAAAAAGTTTCTAATATATACGTGATCTGTTTATATTGACAGCAGGAGGGAGCTTGGAAGAATGCATTGACGTCACATGTAGTTGATCCGTGACAAATATTGCCGCAGTCTAAAGCCATCCCGTTCCCAATTCCTGGCTATATTTGCTTTTATTGCCAAGGGTTCTATAATTTTCCATATAGGCCTACAGTGCAAACAGATTACACAATATCGGAGATTATAATTTCCCCGTATCCGGGGGCTTGGAGCTTATCTGCGGTCTCCCGGACTGAAACATTAAGCAATAAAATTACTTAAATTAATGCAATTCAGAATTCCTGTGGTTCAAAAACCAAAAGAACTCGATTCCAATAAGAGGCTATGAACTGGGTCAGTGTAAATTCCTGTACTAAATGTTTCGGTGGCGGGAGACCGTTAGATCTGCTCGCCGCAGGTTAGCTACTAGCGCCCGCATACAAGAAAATTAGAATTTCCGATATTGGATAATCTCTTTGCACTGTGTATGTCACATGGGGCCTATTTGCTTTTTCCGAAAAAAGTATTAATTATCTCACTGGCACTATCGAACCCATAGTTTTATGGTCGCGCGGACATAAGCTCTCCATTCATCCCTATCCTGAGCTAATATTTTCTAATCATCCCCCACTTCACTCAAATCATGATGGGAAAATAACACTAACTCACTGTCACTATCGAACCCGTAGGTTCATGGCTGCTAAGCTCTCCATACATCCCTAACCTGAGCTAAAATTTTCCACTCATCCGCTGTTATAATCCACTTAACTCAAATTCATGGTGGGAAAATTAACACTAACATCACTGTCACATATGAACCCGTAGGTTCATGGCCGCGGCGACATACAAGCTCTTCATACATCCCTATTCCTGAGCTAAGATTTTTGCAATCATCACCTGTATAACCCACTTCACTCAAATAATGGTGGGAAAATAACACTAACTCAGTCACTATCATAAGCTGTCCATATATTCCTATCCTGAGTTAATGTTTTTCAATCATTCCCTGTATAATCTATTTCCCTCAAATCATGGATAATGTTATTCTCCCAACTGATTCTTGGTCTACTACTAGGCGTTTTCCCTCTGGTTTTCCTTCAAGAATCTTCCATGCACCTCTTTCATCCCCCATACGTGCCAAATGTCCTGCCCATCGCAGTCTACGAAACTTAACTGTTCTTATTATATCTGGCTTCCTCTAAAGACCATGTAGTTCACTGTCATATAGTCTTCTCCATTCACCTGTCCATCTTTTTTTGGCCCAAAAATTTTCCTAAGAACTTCATTCTCAAATACTCGTACTCTTCCTTCATCACATAAAGTAAGAGTCCATGTTTCGCATCCATGTAATATATCTGGGAAAATAACTGTTATATATATTTCCAGTTTAACGTTTTTTGAAAGGAGTTGGGACGACAAGAGTCCCTGTAATGCATAATAGCATTCTGTACTCATTTTATTTCGTTAGGTGAGAAAATGGGCAAGTTAGTGAACACCATATCAGCTTACAGTTTATTGAATAGTCTGGCACCTCATATGTATAAATTCCCTATTCCGTTTGAACTATGACTAATGCATATTTTCAATTGTAATTATGATGACTTTAGGTTAATTTTACCACAACTTCTCATTCAGTTTTAAGGCATTTCTCGCATTTTTTAATCGACGTGTATATTTTCCTCAGGTAATTATTCGCATCCTTGCCTCTGGTCCCGAGGGTTGCAGTGATGAACCAATTAAACATAACAAACGTTTTTCATTTGTTTTCAAATATCGCCGTTTACATTAAATATATACGTATTTAAATAATTATCAGTGAGTAAATAGCCTAATTTTATTCGTTAAATAGTCCTATCAAATGCCACTCTTGATTTCCAAATTCTCTAGATAAATTTGAAATCACTCGTGGCATTACGTACTTACTTACTCACTGACACTATCGTACCCGTAGGTTCATGGCCGAGCGGACATAAGCTCTCCATACATCCCTATCCTGAGCTAATGATTTCCAATAATTCCCTGTATAATCTACTTCCCTCAAATCATAGTTAATTACTTATAATATTATTTTGTTTATATCACTCTCCATTGCATCAATTATCTGTGTATGTTAGAGTGAGTTTTATATTTTGAAATTTCGACCTAAATATATTTTGCCTTATATTATTAAAGGAGAGCATTTTGTGTTTGTTCCTGAAGGTTTAACAACTAGCTCTAAGTAGCGTAAAGCGGGTTTAAATCCCGTCTCGATTACAATTTTTTCTCTTCAGTTAACTATGGCCTACATGCGTCTTGTCTGAAAGACAATTTTCATATATTCATGCAGTAAGGCTAAGAGAAAGAACAGTTAAGTCTCGTAGACTGCGATGGGCAGGACATGTTGCACGTATGGGAAATGAAAGACGTGCATGGAAGCTTCTTGTAGGAAAGCCAGAGGGAAAACGCCCAGTTGGTAGACCAAGAATGAGGTGGGAGAACAACATTAACTATGATTTGAGGGATGTAGATTATACAGGGAATGATTGGAAAGCATTAGCTCAGGATAGGGATGTATGGAGAGCTTATGTCCGCGCGGCCATGAACCTACGGGTTCGATAGTGCCAGTGAGTAAGTAAGTAAGTAAGGCTAAGAGAAGATCATAGGTGTTTGCCACAGGGCATAACAACTTTATAAAATGTTGAATGATATTACCTGACCTAGCAAGAGAACTTATTTCTGGTTAAAGTCAATTAAAATTCAGTTGACCCCATCGGGAATCGATGTTGTGACCTTTTAGTCTAGTTCGGGTAGTCACGCGTGCAATTCTTGGAAAGAATCGACATGACGAGTTGAACTCTCTTTCTCCTTACGGTAGCACTGACGAAAGTAACATTGAATTTAACTGCCCCAAAGCAGTTTTTGTTTTGTGTGAGCGCTGTTGCTGGCACACTTTCAGCTCAGTTGCCCGTCTTTGATTGACCTCAAAGCATCAATTGGTTAAGCTGGGCAGTACGCCGCGCCGATTAAACACAAAAGAATTGCTTCCACTCATTTTTGTTAAAATGCACAGGGCGGTTCAACGATAAAGTCACCCGCAATTTGTTATTATTACTTTACATGAGATATTGTATAAATATACACACACATACTTACTTACTACTTACTTACTTACTTACTTACTTATTTATTTACTTACTTACTTACTTATTTATTTACTTACTTACTTACTTATTTATTTACTTACTTACTTACTTACTTACTTTCTTACTTACTTTCTTACTTACTTTACTTACTTACTTACTTACTACTTACTTACTTACTACTTACTTACTTAGGCCTACTACTTACTTACTACTTACTTACTTATTTACTTATTTACTTACTTACTTACTTACTTACTTACTTACTTACTTACTTACTTACTGGCACTATAAAATCCTTAGGTTCATGGCCGCGCGGATATAAGCTCTCCATACATCCCTATCCTGAGCTAATGCTTTCCAATCATTCCCTGTATAATCTACTTCCCTCAAATCATAGTTAATGTTGTCCTCCCACCGCATTCTTGGTCTACCAACTGGGCGTTTTCCCCCTGGCTTTCCTACAAGAAGCCTCCATGCACGTCTTCCATTCCCCTTACGCGCAACATGTCCTGCCCATCGCAGTCTACGAGACTTAATTGTTCTTATTATATCTGGCTTCCTATAAAGACCATGTAGTTCATTGCTACGCAGTCTTCTCCATTCAGCTGTCTGTTCATCTCTCTTTGGTCCAAAAATTTTCCTAAGAACTTTATTCTCAAAAACTCGTAATCTCATTTCCTCCCTTAAAGTAAGAGTCCATGTTTCGCACCCATATAAAATAACTGGTAGAATAATAGTTTAACGTTTTTTGAATGGAGTTGGGACATCAAAATCTCCGCAATGCGTAATAGCACGCATTTCCAGAATTGAGCCTATGTTTAATGCATATATATACATACAGTAAAAGCTCCGTATTCGCGTATCTTTTATTAACGCATTGGCAACTTTTTTTACTGCAGGTACCTCGCAAGGCGACTTTTACAAAGAATGATTCAAACCAAATGGTCACATTAATTACAAAGTAAAATAAACTTTATTGTCAATAGGCATAAAGTTCGTTGTTAAAAGCCACCGCCGCAGTATATTACGTATTCGTTGATAAATGCCGCCTTCGCCACGATCGGTGTTTTAATGTTTCAACTTCTCATTCGTTGCAATAATTTTGATTGAATAACACGTATCTCTTCTGCTTTGTTGCCAGTTTATAATGTGCTGTAAAAAGAAAGAAAATTAGTTCCGAAGCGGAAACAAGTAGTATTGCCGCTTAAAGTAAAAATATAAATGATTTACCGTTTATACGCGTTGGCGAGTCGTTTGCGTCTGTATCATGCTATTTCAATGTTAATGAATCAAGAAATCCCAAGACAAAATAACGAAATCTATCGCGGAATTCACAGATGAATACCAACCTTAATTGAAATACCTTTTAAAAACGGCAAAACGGAGAATAATTACTAAGTTCATTAAGTCCTTACGTAAACCTGACAGTAATGGTTAATAGAAATCTTCAAAATCTCTCATTAATTGATTTTATTTAAACTATTTAACGCATGCCCCAATGACCAATCACATTTCAATGAATTTTGATTTACAACCAATCACAGTCGTTTTTCACCTCGATTTTATCACTATCATTTTATCGCTTTCATTTTATCAAGTGGCTTCCAGATTGTATATATAGTGCACGAATGTAATCAGATTCTGCTTGCGAGATATAATAGAAAAATATTCGTAGCAATTGATACCACAAAAAAAAGAAAAAAAGAAACCACTGTTTGCACTTTGTTGAACGTATTATTTTCCAGGAATTAACTTTGCAGAAAAATATAATTGGCCTATTTACATCATAGGGCATCTGAAATTAAAAATAACCTGTAATGATGTGTTTCATTTTTTGTCTCTAGGGTGCATTCTTACAATATTGCGATTCTATTTGGCAATAAATATGATCTGATTTCAGTGCTGATCAAACGAAACATAACGTTTTTCTCATTTGTTTTCAAACATCGCCGTTTACATTAAATATATAAATATTTTAAAATAACTGTATTTAAATAATGATTTGTGAGTAAACAACTTAATTTTATTCGTTAAATATTACTAACAAATGCCACTCTTGATTTCCAAATTCTCTAGGTAAATTAACTCCTCACTTCTTGAGTCGTGAATTTATCGATAATTTGGAAATCACTCGTGGCATTACGTATGATAAATTTGTATTATAAGAAGTCAATAATTGAAAATGATAACTTCGGTATTGAAACTAGTTGGCTCTTTTAAATGTTAATTTGGTGATTTGGGTCTTTTATTGACTTACAATTCTAATGCTAATATTATTTTTTCTTTTACGTATTCGAATGATTTTTAAAGAATTGGGGAAAAAAGGTTATTTAAAAACTGCAGATGAAAGATGAGCGAATAGAATTATTAAATATTATTAAAATGCTACGAGGGCATTTCTTAAAACTAAAAAGTAATGGTACAAGGAAAATTTTAAAATGTTGCCGAGTATTTTTCTTTGATTCTAGTTCAGTGAGAAAATTTGAAAATAGACTTCCCACAAACTTAATTTAATATTTGTTTTCTTGCATAAAATAAATTGACATTTATACATATTTTTTTCTGATAATATTTTCTTCTCTAATGCAGTGCCATGCTTCTTCCCCTCACTAAAATGTTGCTGGTTAAATTCCTAACGAGAATGTTTGAAAATTCACTTTCCATCGATTGGGTTCAATACTGGAAGAGAGAGAAAAAATGTGTCTGCATAATACTCTGACGATTCGTATGTTTCGGTGGTCTAGTGGTTATATTCCTTGCCTCTGTTACCGAGGGTCGCGGATTCAAACCCGGCCGGGATTGATGGATTTTTAGGATGGGAAAACGCAAAGGGCAAGTTCTCCGGAAGGGTCTTTCAAGCCGTGGTCCCGAGTTTCAAAATGTTTGAGCTCGTAAAAGAAACTAAAGCATCAAATTAATGCCTGTGAGCAAAATTTAAAAGATCTTTCTTATTCAAGCAATATCTTAGTTGCTTACTGGATACCTTATTGAGGCGATATGCTGACCACATTTTACTCACTGACATCTGTAGGGAAATAAGCGTAACTAAATTAACCTTAATCAAGAAATTCCCGCTAGGGGAACACCCATGTCTCCACGAGGGACGTATGGGATATATGCATACTCTTGACAATTTAGTGGCACAACTTAGCTTTTATAGATTATTTAACATTCCGTGTATAATATTGGGATATTGTCTCCCCTTTGTGTGTGATCATATTAAAGCTGTTATTTTATTTCCTATTCCTTTTAATAAAAAAAGTAAAGTGATCCCACAACAGGCCCGGAGGCCCTTGGGGTAGTAGGAGGTTAAGGCTCCCACTTTTTCTAGACAATCGGCACTTTATGTCAGCCGGGTTGTCAGCCCTGCGTGACGGCCGCCTTTACCCCCAGAACAAGCGTCTGGTACTCATTTCCGTTAGAGGCTGAGTCGACCCCAGGACCATAGTGCCGCCAGAGGGTTTGGGTCAGTTTAAAAATCCTGACCCCAACGGGACTTGAACCCTCGACCCTCTGGCTTGTAGCTCAGTGCCTTAACCACTACGCTACGGCGTGCCCCCATTCCTTTTAATAGTTGGTATATAATTTTTGTCTCCTTTCTCATCAGTACGGGGTGGATACCTATAACGTCTTTTTAACCTTAATTTGAGTTTCGGGAAAGTAAATAACATTTATATAGGTATTCTGATGAAACTTTAGTGGTTTTTATTGTGTCTCAGAAGTCATATTTCTCATGTTCTTAGATTTTTGTCATATTTGTTATAATCCTTGCAATAAAGTCAAATTTCGGGATTTTTATAAGCATTCAGCAAAGTTCAAATAACTAAAAAGTCGCAAGTTACATGGTTACTTGTTAGAAAGTCCCTTTTTATAGTTGGAAATTCCTTGAAAAAGCGGACCATTGCAACCCCCCCCCCATTTTCAATGCATGCTGAAAACTTCTGAAGTGTATACGAATGTGCACTCACAGTAGTATAATATATTTAATATACTCATTAAATTATCAGGTCATATTTATTGTCTTTTTGGGTCATATTTAAACACTTTTTAGGTTATAAATACCTGCATATTTCCTTATTTTTTAAGGTCATTATTCGTTATATTTTATTTTAAATTTTAAAATTGTATTATTAATATATTAACAGAATAAAGTCTGCTGCCATCTATGTTACAGACGTCAAATTAAAATTTGTATTGATGTTATTTTAGTAACCATATTTTTTTAAATCTCATTCAATGAAGTTCAAATGTATTTCTTGAACGAACTGTAACTTCCGTTATCCTTTTCTATGAAGGTTAATTTGTTTTGCGCACTACGCTTAAAGAAGAAAGTTCAAGCGTATACAGTATTATTTCATCAAACTTGAGTTACCAGAAAGTCGCAATATAGTTAGAAAGTTCAACAAAGTTGACGGAATGCTGAAATGTGTTTCTGAAGTAGAATTAAGTTGTTCTGAAAATAAGAGGTAGAGTTATTTATCCCATAGCTAAATTTATATTTAGAAAAGGAGAGAGGTAAATTATATTAACGTAGAGGAAGATTTATTTACGTTTATGGAAATGTTACAAAATATAATTCTGAAGGCACAAAACGATAATTGAAACATTTACGCTTTTGAGGTTTAAGCTGAATTAGTATACACCGTGTCTTTAAGTTAATCACAACTTGCCAAATGTATAATTCAAACACTATTATACCTAACCTGACTTTTGTTTGCTCTTATGTTGCACTGTAAATTAAGATTTATTTATTTTTTACATTGAAGTTTCCTCTATTGATAGAATTGTGCGCTGAATGCAACACATCTGGTGCTGAAGAAGCTGTTTTTCAATTTGATGAACGAGTAAATCACTGTGCTACACTTGTGCAACGTTCATTTCAGACTTTGCATTATTCAATTTATTACAAGTGTTCCTCTAATTGTTTTGAGCAGTGTAATAATAAGATTCCAACAGCTATATTATATAATGAGAATAAAACAGTGGTTCCTTCAGTTGGTTTGATCTGCGATGGAGAATAGAAAGAGAAAATTTTACTCACTTGACCAGAAAGTAAAATTTATAAGAGAGTCGATAATGATCCACGTGATCCCCTGATTTAAGTTATGTAGGTAGGAAATAACCCTATGAGGTTTATTTTAATTTTGTTTATTCGTTTCTTGACTCACCTCATACTTCTTAACTCCCTTGCATATCTAGATTTCGTCACTGTATTTGTGACATTCTCAATGCTGTTCACGTTCATATTAAGTTATGTAGGTAGGAAATAACAAGTATACAGCTAAATCGCATCAGCAATTTGTCACAACTGGTAGTTTATCTTCACAGAAAAGAACTGGACGTTCAGCAATCTCCGATGAATATGTTGAGTATGTAGGGGAGATCTTCCAACGTGTGCCCTCAAAAAGTCGCCCTGCCACAAATAATTTCTCATGAGCTGGTATATTCCCGCACACCAGATATTGTGGAGGGTATTGAAAAAAACGGTTTTGCACATGAAACAGTAAAAAATTAGATATCCCATCCATAGTAATTGCTGTCCGAGGCTGGTTCCTTCACTGCAGTCATAGCATTTTCATGCTATGCTTGCAGCTTTACTAGGGATTTGTAGGTGTGATAGCTTCCCGTTGCTTTCCACACCTGTGAAGGATGATGATGATGATAATGATGAGGATGATGATGGTGATGATGGCCATATGATTTCGGGGACCGTTTGTGCCTTGAAGTTTTCCTGACACTTGCCTTACAGGTGAGGAAAAACCACGATAAAAACCTCACCCAGAAAAACTGCCCCGACCGGGGATCGAACCCGGGCCCGCTGCGTGACAAGGATGGATAGAGATTAAACATTTTCCTTTGAATGTCGTTATCAAGAATTAAGAGAGAATGTTGGTTTTATGGAGCGCATAATTTTATTTCACGTTAATGGAAAAGTAAATCGTCGCCGAATTTTAGGGATCGAGAATCCACACAGAATCATTGAGTTTGAAAGAAATTCACCTAAGCTGAATGTTTTCTGTGCCATGTAACATCGCAAGCTATCCATTTTTCTTTACAACTGACCCTATGGATGACATATCTTACCTTGAAATGTTCGAACTTTGGTTAATGCCACAACTGAACGAGGATTCATATGATTACCTCTTCCAGCAAGATGGGGCACCGCTTCACTGTCATTGTTAGGTTCACAACTATCATATTCGGATACTTCCAGAATGTTGGGTAGGATGAATAACACCTCTTGGCAATACTCTTATGAAATGGCCTCCGCAATCTTCAGATTAAACTCACGTGATTTCTTCTGTGAGGTTATATAAAGGAATGTGTTTACGTTCCTCCTCCTCCATGCGTCTTACGTGGACCTCAAATGAGAATTGAAGTAGCCGCATTGATGTTAGTCATATTGCACTCGGCGCCCACATCGAGGAACTGTAATACAATGTCTCACAAAGAAATCATAACCTCCAACTACCTCAAAGGCTTCTTAAAACCTGTAATGGGATCACTTTACCTCTACATTTGTACCATTCATGGAATCTGTTTGCAAAAGTAGAGAAACTCAAATTTAAAAGAAACATCTTTATACAAAAAATTTACTAAGTATAGCTCGCGCTCTGTAAACTGGCTTGTCCGTGACATCATTGCTGTACATGGGGAAACAAGATATGAATTGTTACTACTAACTGACTTAAAACATCGAGTCATGTTATTATTGAAGAGACATTTTAAATGTGAATTTGTACATAGAAGTGATGTAAGTTTGCTATGTGTAGCACACGGCAACACTGATACAAACAATAGGGACAGCATTTTCTTTTTGGCGTATACTAGGAGTTAGAATGTATATTGAGAAGTAGAACTTAGACTGTAAGACGACTAACAAGTAACGGTCCCCAACTATCAGATAACTGCCCGAAGTGTATAGCTTCACAATGCAGTAATATACAGGGTGTTCCATTCAAACCTCCCACACTTTAATTAATCATAACTAACAAAATATGCGGAATTATGAAATGAGGTCGGTATTAAGCGGAACAAACCTCGAAGAATTTTCTTTGTCACACAATAAAACACCTCTATATGTGGACCATTAGTAGCACGAACAATATCAAATCTGTATTTAATTTCGTGCCACGTTCTGCCCAACATGTCCATTGAACTGCCGGGAAGCTTGGGGAATTGATTTTTGTGGACTTCTCTGAAATCCAGCTCTAATTTATTCAATATTTTCTTCTGAAACAAGTGTACGAGCACATCCTGATTCTTTTTTAACTCTTCCAGTCGCCAGAAATTTCTCAAGCCATGCCTTAGTGGTCTTCCCATGAGGTGCATTTCCTCCATATTCTCTCCGGTAATTTCTTTGCACTACAATTATTGACTTCGTCTCTGCATACCAGAAAACAGTTTGTGCTCGTTGCTGAGGAGTCGCCATTTCGTTTTATGTCATTGTTATCCAACATGCGACAGATGAATTAACTGCAACAATGAAAACAAAAATTCTTTCAGTTTCTCTTTCTTTTAATACCAACCGTATTTCATAATTCCGCATACTTTGAGAGTTATGATTAATTAAAATGTGGGAGGTTTGAATGGGACACGGTGTACATTTATATCTTAAATATAACGTAATGACAAATAAAATTAATAATACTTTATTGAACAGTGACATATTTGACACACTCTTTTCTAACACTTATTTTTAAGTAGGCTCCATTAATTTTCATGATGTTCGCTTGTTATCTTGAAGATTAACCGTAAATTTATGTTTTATTAGGAATATTCCAGAATACAGTGTTCCTCCTTCAACCCAAAGTGATTTGTTGCCAGAGGTTCCTGGTCTAAAGCTTCTTCTTCCCTCAAATCTATAGCTTCTATACTTCTCTTCACTCCATCTACCGAACGTTCTCTAAGGTCTGCTTCTTCCACTTCTTCCATTAGCGTTCTAATCAAGGATCTTATTTGGTATTCTATCTTCTTCTATTCTTATGAGATGTCCATATCATTCCAAACGTTTTTCTTATATTTTTTCTATTTTTTTTCTACTTGCATAATTTCCCTTATTGTGCTATTTCTGAATTTATCCCTTCTTTAAATTCTTGTCGATCGCCTCCAAAACCCCATTTCTACTGCTAACAACTTGTTGGTTTGTTTTTTATTTACTGCCCAGTTTTTGGACCCATAAAATAAAATGCTGTTGTAACAGAACTTGAAATGTAGTTTTCTTCGTTCTGTATACTATATTTCCATTCAAAAGCACTGAGTCCAACATACGAATGAATCTTCCTCCATCAGTTATTCTTCATTCAATTTCTGTAGTTGAAATCTCATCTTTATCTAATATAGATCGTAAATATTTAAAATTTTTAACATTACGTATTCTTCCTGAATTACATATTAGCTCATCTATTGTATGCAATGAATAGATCTCATTAAGTCTGTTATATATGACTGAAAAAATAAGAATTCAGAACTTCTCAGAATATGTTAATTTGGAACGAGAATTTATGGGACTTTACTCGATTGTACATAGCCTATTTATTCCTCTAAATTTTGAAGTAATTTTCTAATATAGGCTATGTTTTAAAGATAATGTCAACATTATTAATATATTTAATTCAGCTCGAAACTTGTTAAATAAATCTAGTTTTATATGAAAAATTAGCAAAATAGGCGTATATCGTGGAGTGAATTTTCCATTATATTACGCATTGTACAAAAATATGCTAAAATATGCATATTAATTTTTTTCAGAAGGTCCAGTTAAAATGCAATTCTTTGTCAAAATTGTTACAAAACGCATAATTGCCAAAATACGATTTTTCTTAAATTCCAATAGTACAGTTCCCATTATAAACATGCAACAGAATCATAATTAGAAACAAATTGAGTAAAAATTACACAAATAAGAGGCTGATATTAATTTAAGAACCAGCTATGACATGTTATATTAATATTACTTGGCCTTAATAAGGAGTTAGCTATGATTTAAATATTCTCATTATGAAATATTTCTTGTGCAACGAATTATCTAATTTGCATGTTCCTCTCCTTGTATAAAGTTGTTTTGAAATGTAAAGAAACGAAATGGGAAATAGTGTCACATGTCTATGTGATATTGATAAAACTATTTTCCTTCTTTTAATTATTTTACCCCGTCAATTTCCGTAAGGAGAGAACTATCTACAGATCACATACATTTAGACAAATGCATGGAAGTTTTCCTGTGATATGTGGTGAGCACCATGTACAAACCGTTTTTAAAATAACACAATATACAATGGACAAGAATAGTCGAGGCAGGTGGAGTTAAAATTCCAATAAAAAAGGTCAGGTGTTAAACAAGTATCTTGCAAATACCAACATCGCTTTTTCACAAAGCATCCTCTCTTTGACATTAAAAAAGCAAAGAATGTCCTAAAATATTCAGTAGTTCAAATGATGATGCTGTGCTTGAAAAAATATTTTAACAGAAATTAATTTTAAAGTGTATTTCAGAAGAACCTATATTCCGTCATGTGTACCACTTTTACTGACGTCATTTCTTAATGAATTTTGTTATTTCCCTACCCCGTTTGTACAGTTTTACTAAAGTATAAACATCGATACTAAAATTTTAAGCTCTTTAAGGGGACCCGGAAGGACAAATGTGTTGAAAAAATGCATTTTCAGTGTTTATCAATTAAAATACTAGAAAGATTTCTCTTTAATATGGTATAATTATCTTGCCTGTATCTTGTTTCTAAGTGTGTTTATTATTTGTTTTAAATATTCCCTGTCACTTTAAAATGTGGGCGTGAGCCGTCAACTCTCTCCCATAGTTAGCATTCATTTTTTTTTTTTTCAATATATAAAGAACATTTTCATAAGTAATGCCACGAGTGATTTCCAATTTATCTAGAGAATTTGGAAATCAAGAGTGGCATTTGTTAGGACTATTTAACGAATAAAATTAAGCTGTTTACTCACAAATCATTACTTAACTATAGTTATTTCAAAATATTTATATATTTATAATATGTAACCGGCGATGTTTGGAAAACAAATGAGCAACGATAGGTACGCTTCATCTGCTCTGCTTTTGTTTATCACTGCAAGCATATCATAATATTTATTGCCAAAGAACGCAATATTGTAAGAATGCTCTCTAGTGGAGAAAAAATGAAACACACCAAACTGTAGTATATTAATTCATTTCTGATGTCGTATGATGTAAATAATAATTATATTTTTCTGGATTGTTACCTGGGTGAGAAAATTACATTTAGTAAAGTGTCAAAGCGTTGCTTTCTTTTTTTGGTGGTATAATCAATTGCTACAAAATGTTTTGATATTACTTCCACTCCCGCATGCGCGCATGTGTTGACATTCATGCACTATATATACAATCTGGTAGGCCGTATTTCTCACGGGCTCAGTCACTGCAAAATAATGTCAAGAGACCTGTTTCAGAATATTAAAAAGGCGGAGCCTTCTTTAATATCGTAAACATACACACTGATAAATATTTCGTGAAACACGACTCTGATTGGTTGTAAAACAGAAATCGCTGAAACGTGATTGGCCATTGAGTCCCATTTGGGGCATGAGTTAAATAGTCCATTATACTTCCCCGTAGTTTCAATGAGAGATTTGGAGCTGGATTTGAGTGTTTGTCGTTTAAAGAGCTTAAAGATTATTTTGGAAACTGCTTTTTAATACACCATAACACTTTTTCTGGTAGAATTTACAAGATAGTTTCGGCATGCAATGGTTGACAGTTGTTACCCTTGTAAGGAATTGTTTTATATGTAATTCGCATGGGAAATGAAGTAGCGGAAAAATTGACCGAGAGGAAGAAAGAAGGTGAAATTATTATTTTCAAGAATGTCAGGCAACAGGGTTAGAAAAAATGGAGATAGAAAGTGTGTCACTGATTCGAATGGAAGAAAGCCACATAGGAAACAAAGGTCACATAAGGTTGTAGAATCAGGAAAAAAACAGAAGCCGGAAAAGATAAAGTAGTGATGGCAGTAATAATAGTACAGGGTGGGGCATAAATACCTGATGGATTTTAAAAATAGTCGTTTCGTGGCGTAGTCGGTAGAGTCCCTACCTTCCACTCCGGCGACCCGGGTTCGATTCCCAGCGGGGTAGGGATTTTTAAATCTCCACCTTGTGTCTGGGTGTGTGTCCTGTCTTGTGTTTGTAGGTGTAAATAAGATAAAAAAAGGTTAACAAAGGTAAAACAAAAAGGGAGAACAGTGTAAACGAAAGAAAACGAAAAAGAAAGTCCGTCGCCGTGGCGTAGTCTGTGGAGTACCTATCTTCCACTCCGGCGACCCGGGTTCGATTCCTGGCGGGGTAGGGGATTTTAAATCTCGACCCTCGGTCTGGGTGTGTGTGTCCTGTCCTTGTGTCTATGTGAGGATAAAATAAAGTTAACAAAACAGGTAAAACAAAAAGGAAAAACAGTAAAATAATACTAACACCCTGAGCTTGCTACATGACATATTTCACTCGTGTTGATATATATAAAAATTCATGGAGTTTGAAATGATATCGTTCAATAGCAACTTGTTAACATATCCTTCAAGATAAAAAAAAACTTCATATAACGTCAAAAGATTAAGCATATTACGATAAAGATTGAACAGGATTAGAAAAATGAACGCTGGCTATTTTATCTCATGAACAACCTAAATTTTTAGAGTTATTTTACAGGATTTGAGAAGTCTCACAGACTTGCAGTTTTGCATCTTGTACAGAACGTTCTTCACGATATTTTTTTTTTACCCACAGTGACACATTGTTCCTAGAGGGAGCATTACAACTCTCAAAATCCTGTTTAATGTAACGGAATTTGTTCTTACCGCCTTGAATTCGTTCCAGTACATGTCAGTACTCCATCGCCTTGCATTGTCAGTTGTTGGCCACTATTATCAACTTTGTTACTAACTTCTAAAACACTAAAAACATCAGTGAACAATGCCATCTACAACTCCATGAAATTTTGTATATTTTAACATTACACGAATATATATTGACCAAACAAACAGGGTTAAAATAATTTTAAAAACTATCAGGTGTTTATGCCTCACCATATAGTAGTAGTAGTAGTAGTAGTAGTAGTAATAGTAGTAGAAAGTATTTTATTAGAATACATGTTGAACAAGTACAATTGACAATTCCGATTTGAAATTTATTTTTATTATATACAACTTTCCTCATTAGAGGGTTGCCTCAAGGACAAAGTGATACAGGCAATTAATTTTTTTGAATCTATGAAATACATTTTGTAAATACATTAAAAAAATTCAAATTGTAGGCCTAATTGAATTATACATACTACAAAGTAGAAATCTTAACAAGCTTCTAGGTGAAGGTTTTTGGTTTTTTTTCTCTCACCTGTAAGACAAATGTCAGCAAGCTTATGACCCAACTGTCCCAAAAAATCCTCGGCCATCATCATCATCATTATTTTACCGGCGTGGAAAGCAACGGGAAGCTACCGCACCTATAATTCCCAAGTAAAACTGCAAAGCATAACATGTAAATGCTATGATTACAGTAAAAGACCTGCCCTAGAGCAGCACACTATAGATTAGAATAGGTTAAAGTCGATGTACGTACATTTGAGGATGTCATTGTCGATAGCCGCCGCACCATCAATACTGTCAAGTTATTTAACTGATTGTTGTTTGGGACCATAAGGATTCCTTGTGCTGGAATTTCGGCCGTTTCTTCAAAAGAAAGGCCACACACGTTTGTCAAGCGAATGTTAATAAATATCAGAATAGTACTCAGGGAAAAGCAAACAAATTACTGAGTACTGTTGCAGGTGTTCACTTTCATTCGAATTATCACCAGACATAAACATTAAACTGATGATTGTTGCAGGTGTTCACGTTTCATTGGTAATTTACATTCTGACTTAAAATAAAATATCTCATATAAAAACTATGAAAGTCAGGAGAGAAAAAAAGAAAACTTCTCCTTAACGTCTGTAGAATCAGAGTTAGGTAATAAATGAGAGTGAGAAGTTCTTATAAACCAGCGGTTCCCAACCTTTTTCGTCACGGGAACCCCTTCCACAGCGATTTGAATTGGGCGAACCACTGACTTTTCCGTACATACGAGTATAAAGTAGGCATACATAACATTTAATTCCTAGCAAATAATAATAATAATAATAATAATAATAATAATAATAATAATAATAATAGTAATAGTAATAATAGTAATAGAAATAATATAGTAATAATAATAGTAATAAAAATAATAGTAATAATAATAATAATAATAATAATAAAAATAATAGTAATAATAATAATCTTCATCCAACCATGTCTTAGGCCTATAGGCTTGTTACGATCTCATTAATGAATTTTGTATCCAGCGTTTCCTTGAACGGTCCAGAGATCTCTTCCCTGTTGGATAACAACGAAAATGGGAAATCTATCTGAACTCATTCGTCGCAAATGATTCATCCAGTTGTTCTGGTTTCTATGTATGCATTCAATGACCGGTTCTAAACATAGTTCCTTCAAAATATCGTCATTGCGTTTGTGATCCCATGTGAATATATGCTGCGGTGTACCCCCTGAATCTCATTGCACTAGAAGTTATCCTGCGTTCTTACCTCCTTTCCTCAAAGTCCATACCACCTCACTGCCGTAGCTAAGTACAGGTCGTTGCTAAGGTTTTGTATAACCGTACTATGATTCCTCTCTGGACCCAGCTAAGGTTTAAGTTACTATAAGTCATAATAATAATAATAATAGTAATAGTAATAATAATAATAATAATAATAATTGTCAAAATAGTAATAGATAATAGTAATCATAAGAATATTGTTTTATGAGTATTTTTTAAATAATTATGTAATATTAAAAAATTTATAAATGAATGAAGAGTGTTTTCCGTATTTGAATAAAATAACAATGCTCTTCCAACTCTTTTGATGGTAGCGAAGTATGGACGTTGAACAACGAAGTGATATACATGAGACTTAGATCTGCTGGAATCGAGATATCTTCGGAGGACTGCAGGATACACACTACTAGATACACAAAAAAAATGAAGACATCTTGCAAGACTTACACATGGAATCTGTAGAAAACAAACTTTATGAGTAGAAGTTCAGATGGATGCAACATGTTCATCGAATGGAAGATCACAGAATACCCAAACAAATGTTAAGAATATCAACCTGCAGGAAGAAGAAGACCAGGACGTCCACTCAAAAAGACTTCTGGATGGTATTTTTCTCCTTAAGCCGAAACAGGTCAAACAAATGGGCGCTAAATTCGTGAATGATACTAGGATGAGATGATGATGATGAACAATGCTATTCCATAGTTATAACACTAATGATAATCACAGTAATTAAACAAAATTCAAATCTCCTAATTAATAGAAGAAAAACAACAATATCAAAATAGGCGTCCACATTACCCGAAATTCGTCTAATTGTATCAACTATTGCACGTGAAAAGCTTTGCCTGAGTACATTCATTTCGTTATTGTGTTCGTAATTAGATGATATGGTACGGAACGAATCCCATTATAATGTCTTAGTGGAAGAAACCCTGTTTTAATGTGAATAGAAGTTCACTACCAGGGTTTATGGGGATTTAAAATAGAGAAAGATTTGTGTTTACTCCTGAATTGCCTTTTTAGAATGTTGATTAGTGTGGATACATATATTCTAATATATAAAAATGTTTGTTTGTTTGTTGTTTGTACTTTATGTGTGGCCTTACTGTTAATTCGATTGTGATGGGGCTTTTTGAAAATGTTCAGGAGATTCCCGGGATGAACATAAGCTATAAGAGAGTTGTGATACTCAACTCCTACACATTTAAAAATCACCCTTTGTAGTGGAAAACGTAAAAAAAAGTAGCTCCTTGGACGCTTAAATGGCTCACGCTGCCTAAACCATAACAAACACACAGAATTAATTTACAAAGAATTGAATATCTCAAAAAGCTCTACAAAAAAGTCCGCGACAGCATATCTTTATCTGTTATGGATAACTCACAATAACCATCTTTGTCTTTCATTGATGCCAAGAAGATCGAGACAAGTAGGCCTACGTAGATCTCTGTGCAAGCATAGCAGCACATGACGGGTATTCTTTTACGGATAACTCACAATAATTAAGTTTGTCTTTTAGCTCATCTATGCCAAGAAGATCGAGATAAGTAGGCCTACGTTCCCGGGCAACACCGGATAATCAGCACGGGGAATCTTAAAATAATTACGACATACATTTATAATTATTTTTCATTTTACTTATTCAACTAATCATAAGAAGTAGCCTACATTATTTTTTGTTTTTCATCTCATTTATGCCAAGAAGCTCGGGATGAGTAGATTCCCGGACAACGCGGGTAAACAGCACGGGGTATCTAAAAATAATTACGATATAAATTTTTGCTTCTACTTATTTAACTAAACCCTAAAACACATTGTTTGTATTTCAGCCCATTTATGTCAACAAGATCGTGATAAGTAGATTCCCGGGCAACGCCGAGTAATCAGCACGGGATATCTAAAAATATAAATTTATAATTTTTCCTTCTACTTATTCAACTAAACATAAAATCACATTAATTTTCATTTATTTAGGCGTAGCAGCGCACGCCGGGTATTGGCTAGTAAACTTAAAGATGGAGATGTTGAGTTAAAACCCAGAACAAGTAGAAAATCTTCACTTTGGTTGTTTTAATATAGCTCTTTTGAGTTGAAAAAGTGAAATATTACTTTATTTATTCATTAATTAATTCATTTGAATATTGCTTTAATTAAATTAGCATATTTTTAATGGGAGTAGATTGCGAAGAGTTGGTAAAAAGTAATCAAAATATTTTATTACTGATTCTAATAACTTGTCATTATTAGGTATCTTAAACCATTAACCATAAGTATTTTGTATTGTAAGCCTATGTTTTCCCTTTACAGAGATTTAGGCGCTCTCCCCTACAGGGCAGAATTTGAACCATACTAATTTAGTTACACTTGTTTTCGTATAGATGTCATTTTGAGTGGTACGTGGTCAGCGGTCCGCCTCATACTGACATCTAGGAAACCAAGGTAGTACTAGGACGGGAAAATTCGGTAAATTTTGCTTAGAGGCCTTTTTTATTCAGGCTTAAGGATTTTTTACGAGCCTGAAAATCTTCAGACTCGGGACCCACGGCTTAAAGTCCCTCCCGGAGGACTTGCTCCTTGGATTTTCCGTCCTAAAAATTCATGGACCCCGACCGGGTTTGAACCCGCGACCCTTGGGACCAGAGGCAAAGAGCATAACCACTAGTCCACCGCGGCTGACTAACCATAAGTTAATTTTTAAATAATTCAAGTTTTTTCATCGCATAAATGATATAGTACTGTTTTCTTATATTCTATAATAAATAATAGGGTTATTCTATACCAGTGTACCACCTGTAAAAATTCGATCGGTGAAAAATGACTGCTAGTGTCACGTTGGCCTATGTGATAACACACGTTCCCGCTATAGCCAATTGCCAAAATGTTTATTCAAATATAAGGAGATTCTATCCCAGTAGTCCACCTCTATATTAGTGTTCAACTTAGGGTGAGAAAATGGGCAAGTTAGTGTAACCAGATTAATTTAGCGTTCACTTGTTTGTTATCGGGGTTTTGTGATAAGATGGCTACACTGTTTGAGCAATGGCTAATATATATTTTACGTTGTAAATATGGCGATTTTAGGTTATCTTGTTACTCCTCTTCACATAACAATCAACAAAACTCAATGTGATATAAACAATAGGCATTTATGGTAAAATTTTAGAGTAAAAACATATTAAGAATCTTTACTGTAAATTTTAGAACTTGCAGCGAGAGTGAGTCATTTATTAATAATTCCATATTATAACAAATATAATTATTAGGATTTCGCGCAAGCTCTTAGTTCCGTGATCCTTGCGCCAATAATATACGATAAAAGCGTTCTAATTTGAGACAATTTACGTAAGAAATGAAATATTACTATACAATGTAATTGTCTAATGTTTGCCATAGATTAATTTTATTGTTTTCACCCATATTTTAAATCTCGGTTGAAAATTTAACACTGATAAAATGATAAGCTAAGGTTTCGCACTGACGTAGGTATGTTCCATAAAACCTCATTTCTGCACAAGTATTTAGACGAGTTTAATAAATGTTACAAAACAGTCGAGAAATTCAATGAATTTTAGTGCAATCATCTTATCTCATCCTGTTAATTTCTGAACTTACTTACTCACTGGCACTATCGAACCCGTAGGTTCATGGCCGCGCGGACATAAGCTCTCCATACATCCCTATCCTGAGCCAATGCTTTCCAATCATTCCCTGTATAATCTACTTCCCTCAAATCAAGTTAATGTTGTTCTCCCACCTCATTCTTGGTCTACCAACCGGGCGTTTTCCCGCCGGTTTTCCTACAAGAAGCTTCCATGCACGTCTTTCATTCCCCATACGCGCAAACATGTCCTGCCCATCGCAGTCTACGAGACTTGACTGTTGTTATTATATCTGGCTTCCTATAAAGACCATGTAGTTCATTGTTACGTAATCTTCTCCATTCACCTGTCTGTTCATCTCTCTTTGGTCCAAAAATTTTCCTAAGAACTTAATTCTCAAAAACTCGTAATCTCATTTCCTCCCTTAAAGTTAGAGTCCATGTTTCACACCCATATAATATAACTGGTAGAATAAATTTTTATATATTTTCAGTTTAACGTTTTTTGAAAGGAGTTGGGACATCAAAAGTCTCTGCAATGCATAATAGCGCGCATTTCCAGAATTGAGCCTATGTTTAATTTCTTTGTGCATCGGCATGATAAATCAGAAATATATTTACTCATTACTAACAAAGGAAATGTCAACAATTGCAAGCCGAAACCTGCCTTCAAATTTCTCCCAGAGAAGCATTATGAAGTACTAAAACCGTGTCCAAAAAACCAGTCGTTTTTAATTGCAAGGCACGGAAATTTAAGCCAGAATCCAGTAATGACAACCCAATGTGCGAATCAGGTGGACTCCCTGCGTGAGTAAAGCGGAATGTAGTGAGATGGGACGCGATATGAGGGCAGGTTGTCAGGGTTATCCATTTCACCAATTCAGGAGTTGAATTACTTCCCCGTAGTTTAAATGAGAGCTTTGGCGCTGGATTTTAGTGTCTTGCAGTTAAAAACGGCAGATAAATTTGTGGACCCGGTCTTAGTATATCACATCGCTTGTCTGGGACAAATTTCAATGTAGGTTTCAAGATTGACAGTTCCCTTGTAAGTCATGAAACCGGGGGGGGGGGGGAATCAAGAAAATAAGTTATAAAATTTCGAGCGAAGTCGTACGAAATAATTTAAGGGAGCAGAAAATATTACGAGTATTTGAGTTTTTAAGAAAAATTTTGGGCCAAAGAGAGATGAACAGACAGGTGAATGGAGAAAACTACATAATAGTGAGCTACATGATATGTATAGGAAGCCAGATATAATAACAGTTAGGTCCCTTAGACTGCGATGGGCAGGACATTTGGCACGAATGGGGACGGAAGAGGTGCATGGAAGCTTCTTGTAGGAAAACCAGAGGGAAAACGTCCAGTTGGTAGACCAATAATGAGGCGGGAGAATAACATTATCCATGATTTGAGGGAATTTGATTATAACAGGAGGTGATTGGAAAGCATTGGCTCAGGATAGGGTTGTATGGAGAGCTTATGTACGCGCGGCCATGAACACGGGTTCGATAGAGCCAGTGAGTTAGTGGCTCCAGGTTGAGAAAACCTGCTATAACAGCTGGGAGACCTGACATGCTAATCATATATCACTCCTATGCCACGTAATCATCATCTCTGTGAATGAGAGACTGATAGTTCAAGGGACCTCTTGGTCTGTTGCATCATGGAGCTTATGTAACTTCTAGTTATAATATGATCATTTTCATCTTATCCTTTCCATTCCATCATGTCCAAGAAGCCAATGAATAGACTTGTGTGGTTGAATTTTTTGTTGTGGTTACTTGAGCAATGCCATTTCACCTAAATAAGGTCAGGTATTCATTCGATATGTAAATCTGTCATAAGGAAGGTTCCTCTCGCTGATTTCTTCAAATATTTCAAAGACATCTTTTCAATTCTCTCTGCTCTTATTGTTCCAAAGTAAAATATGTGATATGTTTTATGCCAACGTTTCTAGAAGAGTCAATGTTGTGAAATAATTATATTTATTCTTGAAATAAGATATTTTATTACTTATTTTCCTCTGACTCATGGCAATAATGAAGTTCAGTCACAAGCATATAATATTACTTACTTACTTACTAACTGGCACTCTCGAACCCGTAGGTTCATGGCAGCGCAGACATAAGCTCTCCATACATCCCTATCCTGAGCTAATGCTTTCCAATCATTCCCTGTATAATCTACTTCCCTCAAATCATAGTTCAGAATAAAATATTATCTGTAATGATAAAATAAAGAAACAAAAAAGTGATACTTGGTCAATGTTTTTTTGTAACTCTTCAAGAAAAAGTAAGTCTTGTTCACTCCTTGAATTATTTTTAGTCAGATCTGGTGAACTATTGGTTACCATAACAACATCCGGATGTAAGGTTCGCGGATTCAAACCCAGGCAGCATCAATGGATTTTGCAGACAGTAAAATTTATAAAAAAAAAAGATTCATTTGGAAAGGAAACAAAAGTTTTAGGTTTGCCAAGCATAACCCATTTGCTTCAGGTTTAAATACTCGATACATTTCCCCAGAAACCAGATTTAAATCACTGTAAATCATATTGTCTACTTTCAGACATTCAAAACGAACAAAAGATAATGATACTTGAGATCACAATGAGGTTGAAGACCAAAACACATTCGTCTACTATTCATAAATGTTAACAAAAGATTACCCTGCCTAGGGATGTACAAAATATTGCAAAATATATAAGAGCAGAGGGGCACGCCGTAGCGTAGTGGTTAAGGCACTGAGCTACAAGCCGGAGGGTCGAGGGTTTCAAATCCCGTTGGGGTCAGGATTTTTAAACTGACCCAAACCCTCTGGAGGCATCATGGCTCTGGGGTCGACTCAGCCTCTAACGAAAATGAGTACCAGACGCTTGTTCTGGGGGTAAAGGCGGCCGTCACGCAGGGCTGACAACCCGGCTGACATAAAGTGTCGATTGTCTAGAAAAAGTGGGAGCTTTAACTTCCTACTACCCCAAGGGCCTCCGAGCCTGTTGTGGGATCACTTTACTTTACTTTATATAAGAGCAGAGTTAAGCGAGTATACCTCGTCTTCTGAGTTGAAGGCCATTTAACTGCTGGCGAGTCTACTTCGTCTTATGAGGCGAATGGGTTAATCTGGGTTTTAATATGAATGCTATTCAGAAGGTGTTGGCATATTCCAGTGGCATGAATTTGATGGATAATGTTAATAAGGCAATAAAAAATTCAGAGGCACTTTTTACATACCAGCAAAGAAATTGGTTTAGATATTCGCACAGAGAATGGAAATGTGCTTAGATTGAAATATAGCAGATTATGGGAGAGTAATATAATATAATATTTTAATGATATTGTGAAAAGAAAAATTAATGTCTGAACCAGGAGTCGAACCGTGGACCTCTAGTTCTCTGTACTAGTGTGCAGCCCACTACACCATTCTAGACTTGGCACAAACATTAACAATTCTTTCCACATATACAAATCTATAATTCTCGTTTCGTCCGCTGTCAGGTAGGTATCACTACCAACGCCAACGGCCGGCTTTGTTTTAGAAGTATCTACATACATAAGGCAATAATTACTATGAAAAAGTGAAAACATTAAAATTACTAGAATTATTGTTAATAGATTAAAGGTAGATTTTGTGCCATATATAAGTGTACATAAATGCCAATAAACAAAAAAATGTACAAGTATGTGAATAATTATTACCTGATGAAGAATTCATGTATGTGGCATTTTTCCCAAAACAAATAAAAAAACTTATTATTGAACTAGAAGTTGAGATAAAGGTAACCTAAAATACGCCATATTAACAAATGGATATTATTTTAATAATTTCTTGAACATAATAGGCAATTATGAGAAACACGCTAACAAAAAAAATAATGCTGCCATGTACCTACCAATCTAATGTAACCTACCTTACTAATCTAACCTAACCTACGTAATGTATATCTAACCTAAATAAAAATAATGCTGCCATGTACCTACCAATCTAATGTAACCTACCTTACTAATCTAACCTAACCTACGTAATGTATATCTAACCTAAATAAAAAAAAAATATCTTGGGGAGGGGGGAAAGGCTGTAGCGGAAATGTCAACAATCATGTTGACAACTATGTCATTAGTACGAATGTTATCGATAATTATTTTTATACCAGTAGTTAGTTACTAGTGTTTCTTTCCATGACACACAGACTGATACATCACATAGAATAGCCGATAAAATTCACACGAATGAAAATAAATACCAACTTAAAGCAGGAAATTCTTGTTAAGATTCATAACTCATGTATTCTCACCTTTTGTCTAAGAATACAAAGATTAAAATTCATAAAACAATCTTACTTATGATACTCTAAATATGAAACATTTGACTTTCTTCGATGAAGGAGAGAAAACATGCTTTTTTTTTCTCCAAAAGAGGCTCTTGTGCTACTTTTCAAGTTCATTAATTATGGTTTCTATAAGCATGCCATTAAATCTTTAGAGAATGAGCAATGCTTACAACTCAATGATATTAATAAGCTGTTTTAGTTTATGCTGATGATGTAGTACTATTGGCCGATAGCGAGGAGATACTAAAGGACAACACGCACACACTATTGAGTAACACTAAGAAATAAGGACTGGAAGTAAATATCAATAAAACTAAATATGTGGTCACACATAGAAATACATTATATAATGGAAATGGACAGCTAATGACAAATGAGGGAAATTTTGAGGAAGTGGCTGAATTCTAATACCTAGGAACAGTAATCACAAATAGGAATGAGATGCACAAAGAAATTAAACATAGGCTCAATTCTGGAAATGCGTGCTATTATGCATTGCAGAGACTCTTGATGTCCCAACTCCTTTCAAAAAACGTTAACTGAAAATATATAAAACTATTATTCTACCAGTTATATTATATGGATGCGAAACATGGACTCTTACTTTAAGGGAGGAAAGGAGAATACAAGTATTTGAGAATAAAGTTCTTAGGAAAATTTTTGGACCAAAGAGAGATGAACAAACAGGTGAATGGAGAAGACTACATAACAATGAACTACATGGTCTTTATAGGAAGTCAGATATTATAAGAACAGTTAAGTCTCGTAGACTGCGATGGACAGGACATGTTGCACGTATGGGGAATGAAAGACTTGCATGGAAGCTTGTTGTAGGAAAGCCAGAGGGAAAACACCCAGTTGCTTGACCAAGAATGAGGTGGGAGAATAGCATTAACTATGATTTGAGGGAAGTAGATTATACAGTGAATGATTGGAAAGCATTAGCTCAGGATAGGGATGTATGGAGAGCTTATGTCCGCGCGGTCATGAACTTATGGGTTCGATAGTGCCAGTAAGTAAGTATAATATAGACCTATGAGACTGAATAAAAGCTCATTATTAGAACTCTTGTTTACCTGTCAACTAACGATTTTGTTCATTTCTGACTCGTTCATATAAACTCTATTGATTCATTCATTAATCGATAAATTAATCTTTTTCATTCATTAATCGATAAATTAATCTTTCCTTTTTTCTGCTGGTTGTCTCTCTACTACTTATCTTCTCTATTTTCAAACATGCACCCTGCATACCTCACTAACTCACTGGCACTATCGAACCCGTAGGTTCATGGCCGCGCGGACATAAACTCTCCATACATTCCTATCCTGAGCTAATGTTTTCCAATCATACCCTGTATAATCTACCTCCCTCAAATCATAGTTAATGTTATTCTCCCACCTCATTCTTGGTCTACCAACTCGGCGTTTTCCCTCTGGTTTTCCTTCAAGAAGCTTCCATGCACGTCTTTCATTCCCCATTCGTGCCACATGTCCTGCCCATCGCAGTCTACGAGACTTAACTTTTCTTATTATATTTGGCTTCCTATAAATATCATGTAGTTCACTGTTATGTAATTTTCTCCATTCACCTGTCTGTTCATCTCTCTTTGGTCTAAACATTTCCCTAAGAACTTTATTCTTAAATACTCGTAATCTCCTTTCCTCCCTTAAAGTAAGAGTCAATGTTTCGATCCATATAATAGCCTATATATATATATATATATTTATATATATATATTTATATATATATATATATATATATTTTCCCCAGTTTAACGTTTTTTGAAAGGAATTGGGACGTCAGGAGTCCCTGTAATGCTTAATAGCACGCATTTCCAGAATTGAGCCTATGTTTAATTCCTTTGTGCATCTCATTCCTATCATGTAAATCTGCAATTATACATATTTCATCATATGAGTACAAATTCTGCCTACCTGCCATCGGGCAAGTACGATCTAGTAACCTGTGAGTCTGTAGGATAACATAGGCTAATCCTTTATTCCGCTTAGTTTATTCACTCAGTTGAGACACAGTAAGTAATTTTATGATATATTAGTGTAGGCCTATCTTAATTAATCCACGTATCTGATAAAGATCTATAAACATGCGTTTAACCGAAATTATTATGCATAGGCCTATATGTTTAATTACAGTGAACTGTTGCACTATTCATTCTTGAATTATGTTAATATTACAAAATGATCAGGTTATTTTTGTGAGCGATCAAGTTATCGTAAATGAAATCGCCAATCATCCATGACCAAGAAATTATTCAGTCTTGACAATTGAAGCTGTAAGTACGCTTGCCACTTTTTCATTTATCGCCTTCTTCTGTATCTCTACCTATTTACTCCCTCATCTATATCTATTTTGTTCTTTCTTCTACTCTTTGATTTTCTATAAATTAACTGTTTCTTTTTATAAATGACAAACTAGGCCTACGTATTTACAACTTTTATTCCTTACCTGGATACGAATAGAATCCATTCTTCAAATAAGCATTCCATGACTCTACCATATGAATTTACCAGAACTCGCATATAGTTTCATATTCATTTTAGTCTTATATTTCGAGTTTGTCATTTTTATTTGCACAAGGTAGGGGCCTATATATAAATTGTGTTAATAATGCCTATTACGAAGTAATTGTAGTATCGAAGTGAAAGACTTCTGATTTGTAGAGTTGTGGTTCGAGATAAAATTCTGTTAATTTGATGTAGGCCTACACTGACTTAACGAAATAAATTTCATACATATCTTTCAATAAACTGGTAAGTAATCTGGTGTACGCTAACCTATTGCGTGTAAACTAATTTAATTACCATAACGTTCGAGTCGCGAAAATGTCCAAGTTTTCATCAAAGTTCAGTGAAGAATATTGTGTAATACAAGGCTTAATAATTAGTAAAAATGTAAAAAAAAAGGAACGCAATCTGACGTCGGAATACTGTAAATGAATTTTGTAGTAGTAGGTTACTTAAAATCAAAAAAAATATACCCAATATTTTCCGTTCTATTCTCAAGTTCAGCTGTCGAACTGCCTACTAGAGAATTCTACTCTCTAGAGCGAAAATGGTCGTACCCGTATATGTTAATATTACAAAATGATCAGGTTATTATTGTGAGCGATCAAGTTATCGTAAATGAAATCGCCAATCATCCAAGACCAAGAAATTATTCAGTCTTGACAATTGAACCTGTAAGTACACATGACACTTTTTCATTTATCGCCTTCTTCCGTATCTCTACCTATTTACTCCCTCATCTATATCTATTTTGTTCTCTCTTCTACTCTTTGATTTTCAATAAATTAACTGTTTCTTTTTATAAATGGCAAATTAGGCCTACGTATTTACAACTTTTATTCCTTACCTGGATACGAATAGAATCCATTCTTCAAATAAGCATTCCATGACTCTACCATATGAATTTACCAGAACTCGCATATAGTTTCATATTCATTTTAGTCTTATATTTCGAGTTTGTCATTTTTATTTGCACAAGGTAGGGGCCTATATATAAATTGTGTTAATAATGCATATTACGAAGTAATTGTAGTATCGAAGTGAAAGACTTCTGATTTGTAGAGTTGTGGTTCGAGATAAAATTCTGTTAATTTGATGTAGGCCTACACTAACTTAACGAAATAAATTTCATACATATTTTTCAATAAACTGGTAAGTAATCTGGTGTACGCTAACCTATTGCGTGTAAACTAATTTAATTACCATAACGTTCGAGTCGCGAAAATGTCCAAGTTTTCATCAAAGTTCAGTGAAGAATATTGTGTAATACAAGGCTTAATAATTAGTAAAAATGTAAAAAAAAGAGGAACGCAATCTGACGTCGGAATACTGTAAATGAATTTTGTAGTAGTAGGTTACTTAACATAAAAAAAAAAAATTACCCAATATTTTCCGTTCTATTCTCAAGTACAGCGGTCGAAGCCGGTTTCTCGAACTGCCTACAGAGAATCCTACTCTCTCAGAGCGAAAATGGGTTCGTACCCGTATTTGTGGCTTGGATAACGCTCTAGCATTCAATTGAGAGAATTATGGTCGAGTTTGTTAACCAGTGAAATCGGGCCATTTTGGAATGTAAGTTAAATTGAAGTAACCATTTTAAAATCGCTCTAGCGTCCGTAATATTCGATTTTTCGCTCTGTGTGTGTCATTGAAATATAACGGGAAAGTTATTCTTTAAAGATATGTGAAATCCGACCATTGGGAGTAGGGTTTTACCTTAAAGCCGAAGTTTATAAATCGCTGTTGCGGCCGTCATGCTTGTTTATTCGCAATGAAACTGTATACCTACGATATTTTATTTTGAAACTTATCCACAATACAATAGTTTACCCTCAAGAAATTCGCCTTTTTCATCTGTTAATGGTCGTGAACATTCTCCTCTGTAAGTCCGAGCTAACCCCATTCATCCAAGATATTCTTAGGAATTCTATCGGATGGTATCCTCTTGAGATGTCCATACCACCATAATGATCTTTCTTCAATTGTCTGTAACATTTCTATCAATTTTCATAATTTCAAAGTTTATATTTTTTATTTTATTTAATTAACAAATTAATATAAAAATTCAGTAAACAACCAAAACTGAAGCATAAAGGTTTCTTTCTGAGGAATTTGCTAAGTATAGCCTATGTAGTTCCTGTATCATGGTCTTTTATAAACATTGCCATAGTCTTTTTGAGTTTTTATAACCTTGTTGTCTTGGAAATAATATCAAAATTATAAAACCATTACAATTGTATAGACTTAGCTTTCACATATTGATTGAATATCTTCCCAGTCGTATCCTCTTTCTTGTTGCTAGATTTGTTTGTGTTTCTAGAGAGTTTACAAAATGGCGTAGATCTTGGTTAGTAGCAATCCACGTTCGATTTACCATTACTTCTATTGCGTAAAATTCTATCCAGATTTCTTTCTTATTAGCTTGGAGCTCTGCTAGAAAATCTTGGTAGCCTGCGGTGGATGGCAAAAGTATCAGCATTCGCATCTGTTCTATCAAGAAGGTCTGGCTGAGGTCCATTATTTGGCGGAAACAATTCTATATCTACATTCTCATGCCACTGATGCACTAAACACTTGTAAACACTTTCATACTATTTTTAACATTTTGGAACCATTTTATAAACATTTCTTACGATTTTCAAATATTTATAAATTACCCGAAATTTGTGCATCGGGTTCTGGAGACGCTGAAATGCTTCATGTAACATCCGCTAGGTGGCTCTCAAATCGGAGTTACCAACATTTGAAAATAATTTATAACTATATTTAGTGTTAGTGTACGTAAAATTAGTTAATAGTTTATTAAATCATACACATGTAAATTGTTTTGTTAGGTTAGGAATAGGAAGTTGATTTATGTCCATTTTTTTTTTAGCATTTGGGAATAAATAATATGCATGTAAATTTTTTTCTTTGGTTAGGAAATGGCAAGTTAGTTTATGTCCATTTTTTTTAGCATTTGGGAATTTATTCCCAAAATTGGTAATGCCAACTGCAGAGCCATCTACCGGAGGCTACATTAACCATTACACAATTCGTGCATGCGCACTGCAATTCCGTGGAACTTGAATTTGTGTCTGCCAAATACTGTACTTTTTCCGAAGGTTTCTCCTGAGAGTTCATATGTCAGTCGGGAATGTGTAAATTTGGATATACATAGTATTCTCTTTAGTTAAGCTGACTTGCTTTTCTGTATGTTCTTAAGGTCGTTCTTTGTGAGGTAAAGCCATTTGAGTTACAAACCATAGCTCACAATCAGAATTATCTTCATGGAAAGATCTGCATAGCCATAGTCATAGATAGTTTTCTTACGAATTGTATCATTCATAGCAATTATTGCTACTGCCACTCTGCCATCTACATGCTTTTTGAAAGTAGTTGCCTAGTCTGTAATGTTATGCCAAGGTAGTTGAACGAGTTTACAATTTTCAGTGGTTCTTGATCATGAAAGACTGTATTTAATAAACTAGTGAACTTCTTGGAGATAAAATCATGCAATATGTAGTCAGTCAATGTACCCATTTCACAAATTAAAAATTAAGAGAGTCAACATGTTTCAACAGCGAAGCTGTCTTTTTCAAGACTAAATGTTTAGTGTTTTAATTTTTAATTGGTGAAATGGGTACATTGACTACACGTTTTATGGAAGACTCTTGTCTCTGGCTGCTATCCACATTAAATAAGGACCAAGAAACACAATTAAATACCACTATGTGCTTCGCAATGGCAAGAGATAATTTTCAAATATCGGGGCAGTATTGCAACATTTTTATGGCCTGTTAAAAATTCCAAGGGGTGAATTTTTACCCATATTTAAGGGTTATCTCATTGGCTCACTACAAATAGAGAACATACACAAGTGATATTCTTCGAAAAATAATGAAAATGTGAAAACAATTGGGGGAAAACTGCACTTAAACTAGCGTGAAATATTTTCAAAGTCCTATAGAATAACAGTGCACATGCACCAGAGTTTATAGAGCCAACGATAACCCACAATCGAACCACATATTGATTATCATCCTCGATTACTATCCGTCACAATGAAATTTAAATGACCAATATTTGCAACAAATCCCCAAATCTATGTTAAAAAATATATTAACAATATTAAAATTATGAATAGTTTATTAAAAATGGGCGTACACTTACTTATCACTCCCTAACGCTGATCCAACCAACAATAACCCAAAACAGTGATAGATAAATCATAGACTAAGTAATATACTCTGTGGAGAAAATAGCAGTTAGCATCACAATATTGTCTAACAGTGTCATAATACTGCGATTGCATATTTGAATAAATACTTCGAAATTGTCTAATAATGTTATAAAAATTGTTTGAAAAAGTTTAAGATATTAAATAATGTTGGTAAATACAAAAGAAGAGCTATAGTTTACAACAATATAACTGAAAAATCAAGCGCTAGTAGAAGTGCAGTTGAGCCACAATTGGTTTCTTAGACAGTACTACACTAACATACAAATAATTACAAAGTATTTTATACATTAAAATGTGCATGTTACAATGTCACCAACTGCATTTTTCATACTTCAGTTTCCAGTCTAGTTGGGTGGTATTAATGTTTCATAGATTAATGAGTCATTTTTTAGCATCTTACCTCATATTTTATGTTTCTTCAAACACGGGAACTAGTTTTCGAGAGAAGGATCTCTCTCATTTTCAACCGACATTATGACTACCAGATTTTTGTTGGAATCTCTATCAATAACGATTCCAATGAAAATCCAGTAGTTATAATGTCAGTTGAAAATGAGAGAGATCCTTCTCTCGAAAACTAGTTCCCGTGTTTGAAGAAACATAAAATATGAGGTAAGATGTTAAAAAATGACTCATTAATTTACGAATTAAGAACCTCATAATGTTATTTCCCATTTTTAACTATGAATGGGTATTAATGTTGTGTTTTTAATTTACATATTACTTTGGCAGAACACTTAATGTGGAAGATTATGTGTTCTTGTATTGTGTACTGAGAGGAATGCAGGCTGAGTGTATGTTTAAGTATTTGTTTATAGTGTGTGATGTATTAGGGATGATGATGATGATCATGAATAGAAAAAGAAAAAGTAAAACCTGATGTCAACACGTAGCTTACTCTTGTTGAAAAGTATTAACAGGACTGTCAGGCTTAATGTCTCCACCTGAAGGACAAATCGCTATAAAAGTACCAAATCAATACTTCTAAAATTCATGGTAAACCACCGTTGAGATTATTGATTAAAATATTAAAGTTTATACCTATTGTGTCAGTTGTTCTCAACTAAAAAAACTTCTGTTTATAAAACATCATCAAACATTAAAAATGTAGGCATTTCAGAAGACATTCTTCCATCATCAGCATCTATAATGGTACTGTAGGTTTTAGTAGATTTTATACAGCAGGTCCAGCTTGTTGGGTGTGTGTTCGTTCTACACGTTTGTGTTCTTTGCTTTTTTAAAATTTCAATGTCTTCTAGGATGTCAATTTTGTGGTTAATATTTTCTCTGTGCAAGATTGACATTGTATTATTGATTGTGTTGGACTGATGACCTGATTCTATTATATGCTTGGTAAAGTTTGATTTTCCTCCGCTGTTAATGAAATCCTTAAAATATTCTGATATCCTTTACCGCTAAGGGGAGATTAAAAGCCCTATCCCGACAATGCTAAAATGTAAAATTTTAAGACCCATTTATGTGAATTTATTTGCCCTGTTCAGTTAGATATTTAATAAGTTCATTTAAGCACTATTGAGTTACATTTCTTCTTACTTTTGGAAATATAATTTTTTTAAACTTCATTTTTTTTTTAAATTTTTGCAAGTTTTCAATTTTTTTTATAAATAACCAATAATTGTAACAGCACCAAAGTGGTTCCATATCAAGAGATGTAAGTACTATACATGCTCAAAAATTTTTATACATTTTACCTCTTATAGTTTCTGAGAAAACGGGTCTTTTATATGAACATTTTAGTTTGTCTAAAAAACCAGTTTAAGTAAAACGTTTGTTGTGTCAAATTAGTGATGCAGCCTTACTTTTAAAAATTTATTTAATGTACTTAACAGCATATTTCAATAATATTTATATCAATTTGTGCAGAATATTTCAATCTATTTCATAGTACAAAAGAAATTTGAGAATTTTTACAAAATCACCTTTTAATCTCCCCTTAATGAAACCCTTAAATTGTTTTAACACTAGAATCAGTGAACATTTTAAGGATTTCATTAGCAGTGGAGGAAAAGCTTTGCCAAGCATGTAATAGAATCAGGTCGTCAGTTTAACACAATCAATAATACAATGGCAATTTTGCATAGAGAAAATATTAACTACAAAATAAAGATCCTAGTAGGCATTGAAATCTTAAAAGAAGCAAAGAACACAACATGTTGAATGAGAACACACCCAATGACCTGAACTTGCTGTACAAAATCTACTAAAACCTTCAGTAATATAGATGTTAATTATAAAATTGGTACCTGGTAAGTCAGTCGTCCTGAACTAAATTATTAAACTTCAAGTTATTCCAATATGGAGGCCTTTCAAAAACAATGTTTCATCTTCTGCATTTTACCTGGGACTGAACACCTCAACGGTGCTTTAATATGAATTTTAAAAGTGTTGAATGTATAATGAATTACAAATATATGTGACTCATAAATAAATATATGTTCTTAGATGTGATCTTTTCCTTTTTTTACAGCAAAAGTAAATCGAAATGGCGATGATAGATGGAAGGCCAGCACAATATGGCATCTCTCTCAAGCAGTTGCGGGAGCTCATGGAGACCCGGGGACGTGAAGGGGTTATCAAAATGCAAGAATATGGTGGAGTTCAAGAGGTCTGTAAGAAGCTGTACACATCACCTAGTGAAGGTAATAATATATTAATTTAAAAGTATATGAGATAGTTTCAGAAAAAATATTAATTGCTGTAAAATATATAGAATAAATGTTATATTTCTTTACAAATGTATGTGTGGGGAGGGGGGAGTTGCAGTTAAAAATAGTGGAATAAATATATATTGTAAAATTTTAGGCTTTCATGGCCCTGGTTTTTGTTTAGTTGGTCTTCTGGGCTAAATGGCCATGGTCCAATATTTTTGAAACTCGACATTTTGTCTAATACTGTGGTAAACATTCTCAGGAGATTCTGCATGCTATCTGCGAACTCCTCAACTGTCTCCTGCAGACAGAATCTCCTGAGAATGTCTACTGCAGTAGTAGACAAAATGTTGAGTTTCAACAAAATTGGACCTGGCTATTTAGCCAGGAAGACCAATTAAACAAGAGTCAACAAATATATTGTCATGTATTCATAGAAGGATTAAAAATTTAATTAAATAAAAAATGCTGATGTACAGAACTTTTACGTTTTCAGAAAATATAAAGTATATTTAAAACAATAAAATTTGTACCTGTTGTGGCAGTCATCCTCAACAAATTAGATTTGTATAAAATATTCAGCTAGGCCTTTCGGAACTGGTTCCATTTTCAAAGCTCTTCGGTGGGTACTGATTGTGTTTATCAAATATATTCTATAGTGGGTTGATGTGGTAGGGTGTGATCTTGTTCAACAGGTTATCGTTTCATTTTTCCTTCATAATTTCTATTTCTTCTAAGATGTTTACTTTCCAATTATCATTTTCTCTATGCATTATTGAGAAGATGTTTTCTATTGTGTTTAATGACCTGTGTTTGTAACATGCTTAGTGAAACTAGATTTGTCTATATTTTTTCTTAAAAATATAAATATAAAGGAACCTACATGAAAATCTTAATAATGTTTCACTGAGTGGAAGTTAATATAAATATTCTGCAATGTCGCAGGGGAATGGCACAATGTGTAGAAAATGTTGTAGAACTGACCGAAAACATTCCCTATTACCTGGTTATTCCATATGGGTGCCCCTCACTGAGCAGAGGGCTTGTATTTGCAAGTTGGAATGTACCAATGATGAAACAGAGTGAGAAAGTAAATTGGGGGGATGGTTTACAGGAAATGTATTGTCTTTATTGGAAGATGTCAGGGAGGAATGCTTAAGGGTCTAACTCTCAGCCAGGCTTTCAGATATCCTGCACCCAGTGTACATAGGTAGATAGTATTTTATTTTAATTAAATATATGGAGTTAGAAATTTTCACGACTCACCTCATATTTGTAGATTTCTTGAAGACTAGTTTCAATATGTTACTTATCATTATCAAAACTAGTCTTCAAGAATTTTACAAATATGAGGTGATTTATGGAAGTTTCTAACTCTATATATTAATTAAAATAAATCTCATAGTCACTTCCTTTAAATATTAAGGAAAATGTTTTATTTGTAGATACACTTTAACAACTCAAGTTGTTGTAGGTTTTATTGTATTCTACATCAAGGTATATGTAAAAACATACTGTGTGTGTATATATATCTGTATATACTACTAGAGTAAAAAAAAAAAAAAGGAACAGATTGGACAGGGTGCAGTATAAACAATTGAACTGTCTCTCAAGAAACAAAACAGCTTTATTGGCTGATAAAGAATAGTTGCAATGACTTATGAAATGACCCTCATAGTTAAAAATGTATATAATAACTGGTAAAAGATAAACTTTTCAAAATAATTTTTTTTTTTAGTTTTGTATAGTAACATATCTATGTAATTTATTTTTTACAGGTCTTAGTGGATCAAAAGAAGATATAGAACATAGGAGAGACACATTTGGCTCGAACACCATACCTCCTAAGCCACCTAAAACGTTCCTACAACTTGTTTGGGAAGCTCTGCAAGACGTAACGCTCATTATTTTAGAAATTGCTGCTATTATTTCACTGGCATTGGCTTTTTACCCTGCAGATGATGAGAAAGAAGGTAAATAAATAATATTTTCACAGTTAAACTATTATCGTTTAACTACATTCAATAAATTATTAAAATAAAATTGTACTCACATTATGAGTTCGAACAAACATTTGAATACACACAAGTTCTAAGCTATGGGACTTGGGTTGGTTTGGGTTCTGTGGGGGAAGAAATTTTCTCTTGGAATTTCGGCCAGTATGGGATCGGTGTCCACCCAGCATTGTGAGGAATTTGGGTAGCTACAATAAGTAACGGCTCCAGGTTTGAGAAAAATAAGCCATAATGGCTGGGAAACCCAACATGCAGAACACATGTCCCTGCTAACACTGGCAGGATGATTAATCACCTATGTGATTAACACATTTAGATGTGAGGCCAGCAGCCAGCTGGTAGACTAAGGGTCTTTAAGCCCTGTTGCATCATCGAGTTATAATAAATGTATATTGTTGTTTTCTAATGGCGAGATTTGATGCTTGTCATTTTCTCCCTGGCTTCCCAGTACAAGCGAACAAGGTCCTTAGAGTGTTGTGCAGTTGGATTTAAAGCTGGACAGACTAGAAGGTGGTGTTTGTCCATGATCAGGTCCGGGTCTTTGCATATGACACATCTGTCAGATTGGAAAATGTGTATTCTGTGGAGGTGGTGAGCCAGGCAAGTCATGTCCTGACATCAGTCTGAATTTTGCTACTGCTTCCTTGCAGCCTTTATATTTTATTTCTGTGTATAGCTCATCAATTTTTTCCCATGATTTCCCCCTGGTTATTCCAGTGATTTCTTTCAGGTGTCCCTAATAAATGCCTATATAATATTAATTTTTCTTCAGTCAATTTATTAAATAATCTGAACTTTGATTTGGTTTAATAAATGCTCATAGTTAAATATGGGAAATAACATTATGAGGTTTTTAATTCGTAAATTAATGAGTCATTTTTTAACATCTTACCACATATTTTTTTCTTGAAACACGGGAACTAGTTTTCGAGAGAAGGATCTCTCTCATATTCAACTGACATTATGACTACCGGATTTTCATTGGAATCGTTGGAATCTCCATCAATAACGTTGCCATTTGGTGTTGATTTTATGAACTTTGAGATGAGGTCATGTTCATCAGGACTTTCGAAATTCATGGATCTAAATTTGTTCTTCTGAAAATATATCTTCTCCCAAATTGTCAATTCTAAAGGGTTTTCCAAATGTTTTAAAAGTAGGGCTTCTTTTTCAATTTTATGATTATCCAATAAACTATGTGCTGCAATAGCTGATTTTTCAATTTCATCATTTTTAATATTTCTGAAGTGTTCCTTATTGCAAGTGTCCAAATTTCTTTTTGTTTTTCCTATGTATACTTTATTGCAGTCCTTACAATTATCAAATTTATCAAATTAATTGTAAGGACTGCAATAAAGTATACATAGGAAAAACAAAAAAGAAATTTGGACACTCGCACTAAGGAACACTTCAGAAATATTAAAAATGGTGAAATTGAAAAATCAGCTATTGCAGCACATAGTTTATTGGAGAATTATAAAATTGAAAAAGAAGCCCTACTTTTAAAACAGTTGGAAAAACCTTTAGAATTGACAATTTGGGAGAAGTTACATATTCAGAAGAACAAATTTAGATCCATGAATTTCGGAATTCCTGATGAATGTGACCTCATCTCAAAGTTCATCAAATCAACACCAGATGGCAATGTTATTGATAGAGATTCCAACGAAAATCCGGTAGTCATAATGTCAGTTGAAAATGAGAGAGATCTTTCTCTCGAAAACTAGTACCCATGTTTGAAGAAACATAAAATATGAGGTAAGATGTTAAAAAATGACTCATTCATTTATGTATTAATAAATGTTATTGTTTTCACGAAAATTATAAAATAAACTTTACTTCCATAACATTGGTTATAAAACCATGAACATGATTCAAATATTATTCATTAACTTTTTCTATTAATGAGTCTGTATTTTAAGTTTTATATAATTGTCATGAAAGTGTTAAAAAATTAAAGCCATGGTATCAATACAGACTTCTGAAATGATGTGATTATGTTGTGTATATAAATACCAGATGTAATGTTCTTAGTTTTCTTTCAATTTTTTCCAAGTGGAATTGCCAGACACAGGTAATATGTTTTTTGTTATAACTGCACATGCAATGAATAACATCACTATTATAGTATTTACATTTTAAAAAGTTGAAGAAAATGTGAATATAATAAATTATGGCAAAACCTTACAGGTTTACTCATAATTACAGAAAACTGTAAAAAAAAAAATCCATAAATTCAAGTATCTGGAACAAAAATGTCTTGAGTTCTATATCCTTTTAAATGCAAGATTGTATTTATTGGTTTTAAACAGATGTGTCTGATGAATCAGATTGTCACCCAGTCCCCGTTATTACTACCATATTTTAAGGACTATGAGATTCACGTTTTTTTTGTTGAAAAAAAGTCCCTCAAAAATTCAGGTTGCATTCTTATACTCGAAATTAATGTTAAAAATGTCCAGTGTTTGATTTTAAAATCCCACCAGTCTCAAACAATGGCCCATATATTCGATGCAACAGGGAGTTGCCACAGGAAACCTATCTCTATATGAAAACATTGGATTTTCAACTGGCAGCAGCAGTGCACCGGATACGACAAAAATGAGTTGTGGGGATTCACAAGACTCGCTAATAATGTTTTCCTCCAGTCCACCATCATCACAATTCTTGGAAACACTAGTCCTATCCTATGATGCGTAATTGCAATCTATGATGCTAGTGAACTTGAACGAATGGATGATGGATGAAACCGAACATGAATTCACGCCGAAGGGAGCTTTAAAAGCCAGACAATCAGACAAATGTGTCAGTGGATAAAAAAAAAGTCATGGGTCTAGAGTTGAGAAGAAGATTTCTATTTTCTATAGTAAATTCTTGCCTGACGGGCAGGTCTCTTTCTTTCATTGCAATCATAGCATTTTTCAATGCTATACTTTGCAGCTTTACTAAGGAATTACAGGTGTGTAAGCTTCCCGTTGCTTTCCACACAAGTGAGAGGAGATGATAATGATAAGGATGATGATGATGATGGCCAGATGATTTTCGGGGACCGTTGGGCCCTAAGCTTACCTGACATTTGTCTTCACGGTGAGGAAAAACCCCAAAAAAATCACTCACCCCCCCCCCCCACCCCAGGAGCCTTGTCACAACCAGGACACAGGAAATCGAAAACACGGGGCCGCTACGTGACCCAAGGCGCGGGGCAGCATGTTACCTCGAGATCACAGAGTTGGACTGAGAGAAGATATTATTATTAAATCTTACAAGAAGTCACACTTCCGATGACAATGAAGACCATCTTATATATGAAGAGGACAACGATGATGACGAAGAGGAAGACGAAGCTTCAGATGGCGATTTTCAAGGATTTTAAAGATCAGCCATGGTTTTATTAACGTGATTTTTTTATTCTGGCTTTGCAATCTAATAATAAAAGTGGTAAAAATGTATTTTTTTTAAATTGCTTAAAAATTAAGGTGTGTCTTATAGTCCATAAAATAAGGTAATAGCAGTGGCTGATATATCATTGACCAAGATATTCTTCATGGTACCCATTTTCCAAGGGTCACCTTAAACAGGATATCGTATTAGAAGTTGTAACTTATAATCACATTGTAAACAAAGAGGGTGAAGATAAATGTTAAATGTTTATCCTATTAAAAAGTAAGTAAACTCATAGGGGATCTCGTTGGTAGTATATCGCTCGATCCTTATGCCCCCACCCACGACTCACAGTTTGAATGAAGGGATTTTTTTCAGGTAAGGAAAAGGAAAAATTTGAGAGCATAGCTTCTTTCTACTGGGAGTTTAAGAGTTACAGCTCCCATATTTTTACAGGAAGAATGCTGTACCGTTGTAAAAGAATCCTTGATTATGCAAGGATATTCTCAGAAAAAAAATTCTGGAAATGTTATGTAGGGGCTCACTCAATTACTGAATCAGACACCCCGGCAAATGGAGAAAAGACTATAGGTCCCATATTATAGAATGGGTGGGCTGTAAACGAAAAATCCTTTGGTTATGCAAGGCATATCCTTAGAAAAAAAAATCTTGAATATAGGAGCTTACTCCTTATGAATAGACAGGCAAATTGAGAAGACATAGGTCCCATATTACAGAATGTTTGGCATAGAAAACAATCCTGTTGTGCAAGGCATATCCTCAAAAAAAAAAAATCTTGAACATAGGAGCTCACTTCTTGTGAACAGATAGGGGAGTCCATCCATAGTAATTCTGTCCAAAGGCAGGTCCTTCACTGCAATCATAGCATTTTAGGGAATTGTAGGTGTGGTAGCTTCCCGTTGCTTTCCACACTGGTGAAGGATGATGATAATTATAAGGATGGTGATGGTGGCCATATGATTTTGGGGACCATTTGGGCGTTTTCCTGACATTTGTCTTACAGGTGAGGAAAAACCCCGATAAAAACCTCACCCAGAAAAACTGCCCCAACCGGGGATCGAACCCGGGCCCACTGCATGACAAGGCAGCATGCTACCTCGAGACCACAGCGGTGGACTGGCAGGGGAATGGAGAATACTATAAAACATGAGCTATATGATCTTTATAGGAAATAATAAGAACAGCTAAGTCTCATAGACTGTGATGGACAGGACATGTGGCACAAATGGGGAATGAGAGAGGGACATGGATGCTGCTTGTAGGAAAACCAAAGGGAAAATGCTGAGTTGGTAGACCAAGAATTAAGTGGTATAACAACATTAACCATGTTTTGAGGGAATAAGATTAAACAGGGGATGGTTGGAAAATATTAGTTCCGGATAGAGATGTGTGGAGAGCTTGTGTCCACGCAGCCATGAACCTACATGTTTGATAGTGTCCGTCAGTTAGTTAGTTATTATCTCGCTCCTTGACACAGGAACTAACCAACCTTGTAACAGAAATAGACATTGCTAAATCAATAGACAAAACAGGATGTTCATGCTGAGTGTGGATATAGGATCGCCATTATGTTAAAAAAAAGGAGGTTGTCCTTTACTGTAAAATGTGATTTCACTACAAGCTTTAGGAAGCCCTTGGGTAGTAGTTCTAGATAATCAGAACGAGATGTCAGCCCCCTGAGTGATGACTGATTTTTCCCTCAGAACCAAACTCTGGTATTCTTTTTTCCATTAGAAACTTAGTCAACCCCGGGGCCTTGGTACTGCCACAAGGATTAGGCAAGTTTAAAAATTCTATTTAACTTTCACAGGGAAAGAACACTATGAGGTTTAATTTAATAATTAAATTAATGTTTTTATTACCTCACCTCATATCCTTTTTCTTCTATACTGCAGTTTCGGAGCTTATCTCCATCGTCAGTAGCCTCTGGTCGACCGGTGTTATGTCGTTTCTTGGCGGTTTCCTTCTTACTTCTGTCGGTGGACCGATGAACCTCTGGATTAGGTCAAAATTTGCGGGAGTTTCAAAATTCATGAGTTTTTCTTTTTTGTTTTTTTGGATGTGGATTTTTTCCCAGACTGTGAGTTCCTTTAGTTTATCTGTTTGTTTGATTAGGCTAGCTTCTGTATCTATTAAATGTTTTTCAGACCAAGCATGGGCTGCTACTGCTGACTTGTCCACTTCCCCCTTTTTTACATTTCTAAGGTGTTCCTTCAATCTAGTTTTTAAATTTCTTTTTGTTTTTCCTATATAGATTTTGTTGCAACAAAATCTATATAGGAAAAACAAAAAGAAATTTTGTTGCAACAAAATCTATATAGGAAAAACAAAAAGAAATTTAAAAACTAGATTGAAGGAACACCTTAGAAATGTAAAAAAGGGGGAAGTGGACAAGTCAGCAGTAGCAGCCCATGCTTGGTCTGAAAAACATTTAATAGATACAGAAGCTAGCCTAATCAAACAAACAGATAAACTAAAGGAACTCACAGTCTGGGAAAAAATCCACATCCAAAAAAACAAAAAAGAAAAACTCATGAATTTTGAAACTCCCGCAAATTTTGACCTAATCCAGAGGTTCATCGGTCCACCGACAGAAGTAAGAAGGAAACCGCCAAGAAACGACATAACACCGGTCGACCAGAGGCTACTGACGATGGAGATAAGCTCCGAAACTGCAGTATAGAAGAAAAAGGATATGAGGTGAGGTAATAAAAACATTAATTTAATTATTAAAAATTCTAATCCCTTTGCGAACCAAAACCAAGGCATTTTAGTTTATAGCATATTGCCTTAACAAATTATACTAGGATGTACATTCAGCCCTTTGCTCACTTACTCTCAAAAACTTTGAGATACTCACCTGAATGGAGGATAAACTGTCCATAGTTCCAATATCAACATAAAAAAGTGAAAATCTCCACCTGCCTACTGACCACACAATCCATAATGAAAAATATTTTTTTCCCAGATTTTAAGTAATATTTTCTATTTTGTCACTTTTATTATAGAATTAACTATCTCCACTCAACGTAAACCACTCAAAGTCCATGGATTTCATATAAGGCATAGTATAAGTAAGATATACACATCAAATTTTTAATTTAGAAAAATAAAGGTAAAATATGAAATTGAGTAAAGGCTCACTTTTAAATAAGTCTCTTATGAATATCAAAATTGAACAAAAACAGAGGGGAATTAAACATGATATTCAATTTAAAATAACATGCTTTTTTTTTCAATCAAAACTGAAAATTTGCTTGAAATATTTAATTTTTTACTTTATATCTTTTGTCATTCTTTAGTATCTATAGGACAATTTATAGAATGGGTTATCCACTTCTTAAATTTTTTTTAGTTTTGATATTTAATTAAAGTTGAATGCTTTTTTACATCAAGGTAGAATCATTATTAAATCAATCAATAAAATATTGTCATAATTTATTTCGCATATTTGCTTATTGTTTCTTACAAAGTTGATGAAAGACACAAGCATGTGAGATATTAATTTTAATTTATTAGTAGGCATCAATGCAGCTTTAATTAATTTTTTACAATTGATTATTTTATTGAGATGCAACTTTTTACTTTGTGATTTTAATGATGGTTATATCACTTATTTTATCAAATTATTGTTTGGATTCAAAATTAACAATTAAAATAGCAGAATTCATTCTTTTACAACTTGATCCTGTTAGCTAAAAAAATCTGTATTGAATTTATTTTCTTGAATATTCTGTTGAGCAATACAATTTTTCAATTAGATACCACAAGAGTACATATTAATCATGAGAAACTGTTTGAAGTATTTTCGCGTAAATTAAATTTTATCAAATTCTAGGTGGTTATACCTGGTGTCAGTGATTACATTTATGTCATACCAATGACATGGCCTGAAGTTAAGTTTGATGTTAAAGTATCAGAACATTCGATCAGCTTGTTCATAAATGTCATTTGTTCCATAGAATCTATGTAAATATTCTTAATATATTTGGAGAGAAAAATTATGCGTTCACCCTGGGGTTTGAACGCAGGACCTTTGGCTTTCTAGGCCAATGCTCTGCCACTGAGCTACCTGAGAAACTCCAATATAAACACAATTTTTTCTCTCATACGCTGTTAATTCCTGATCACCAAATGCTACGAGCATTTGCTCAATCACGCAAATGGCGGCTTCTTGTTTAAGAAGACATTTATTGGGAATTTAAACACTACTTTATAAAGCCAGTAGGGCTTCTTTTGATGTGTTTATTATTAATTTAACAGTTCTCACTGAAGGATAAATTATATTTGAAGAGAAAAATTATATGCTGAGACTGGGGTTTGAATCCAGTTTGTATTTAGATTGGAGTTCCTCAGATAGCTCAGTGACAGAGTATTGTCCTAGAAAGCCAAAGGTCCCTGGGTTCAAACCCCAGTCTGAGCGTATATTTTTTTCTTCAAATATATTTTATCCTTCAGTGAGAAGTGTAAAATTAATAATATAAACATCAATATTCTTAATAATTTGCAGATGATGAAAAATGTATGATATAAGCATTTGTGATGAGATGATATGATATAAATGTAAATCAAGTTTTTTTGAGACTGGAAACATCTTACCTCAAATTAATGTTGATTTATTCTTGAACACGTTTCGATATAATCTTCTATATCATCTTCAGCTTGCCCAGACTGATGAATTTTATGTTGTGAACCCTGGATGTCGATATCAGCTCCCTCCTGCCGAGTTCACAACATAAGACTCATCAGTTTGGGCATGTTGAAGACGATACAAAAGATTATATCGGAACATGTTTGAGAATAAATCAACATTAATTTCAGGTAAGATGTTTCCAGTCTCAAAAAAAACTTGATTAAAAGAACCTCAAAATATTACTTCCAAAAATAAACCATTAAATGTAAATAATATCTCATCATTTATAAAATGTGTAATGTGGAATATAGACTAAATCAGATTTTGGTGTTATATTTTGAATTAACATTTTTAGAATTGGATATAGTTTTATTTTAGAAAGAAAAATAAAGCTATATCCAATTCTAGAAAATGTTAATTTAAAATATAATGTCAAAATAATAAGCTTTATCGCTTAAAAGTAATGTTTAAATACTCAATAAAAATACCTTGAATAGAAGTAGTCACATGGTACTGTTGATAGAGATGGCTATCGGCCTTCGGATGAAAGGAGAATTATATAAGTGGATAGAAATTTGACATTCCTATTGGAAGTTCGAATGGCATAACAGTTATCACACTGATATACAGAGTCAGAGATCAGGGGTTCGACTCCTGGTTCAAACATAATTTTTCTTTCTAAGATAGTTCAAATCACCTATTCTTTACCTTATGATTCATATTTTCACAAATTAGTTTAGATCATTTGATCTTCCCAAAGGAGGATACAATAAGATAATAGTGATGATGGATTAGTAACATACTGATGCTTTATGATTCATTTTATTCATTAAAAAATGTTATTTTTATTTGCATTTGTTTTACTTTTTATTTAATTTTGATACTCGTGTAGCATGGGGCAAATAAAAATACCTACTTGGTAAAAAAAAGAGAGATTTAATTTTCATAAGCTATACTTCATTATTTCTATTACAATTCATAGGCAGACAATATTGAATGTTGCTCACCATTATCTTGCAAGTAATCTAACTACATATTGCATTGATGTAGACTTTCACGGCCGGAGTTGCTATGATGATCGTGAAGAAGATTTTTGGTCTGTAGGCCGTGGTCTTGAGGCTTGAAGTTCCCCGACGTTTCGTCAGAGACTGCATCTGGTATCCTCAAGACAACCCTTGAGGATGCCAGACACAGTCTCTGGCAAAATATCGGGGAACTTCAAGCCTCAAGACCATGGCCTACAGCCCAGAAATCTTCTTCAAGATCATCATAACTACATATTGCTTAATCTTCTGCATAATATTGTTATAGTACATTGAATTTTTAGAGAGGATCCAAAATTATGGTCAAGATGCCAAATTAAAGACCAGTGTCAAATAATACATACTTTACTTATATTTGAATGAATATTGGGAAGTAAACATTATGAGGTTATATCATTAATAGTGAGTGGAGAACATATTTTTAATGACTCGCCTCATATAATTTCAAATTTCTTTGATACCGGCAGTTTCAGACAATATGAGTAGAAGCCATGACTGAAGAGGGACAAGATATTGTCTGAAACTGCCGGTATCAAAGAAGTTTGAAATTATATGAGGTGAGTCGTTAAAGAGATGTTCTCCACTCATTATTAAACACACTTTACTCTTCAAATTAATTACTTGGATTGAATAAGTAAATGCTTATGAAGTATACATATCTGATATTATTTTCCCCATATTTTTATAGAGCTTTATTATAAGATAAATAGATATGTTAATTTTTTTTACAAGTGCAGTTTGTGTATAAATATGGTCATCAGCAAAGAAAATATGTTGACAAACATAACTTTAGTACTGTAGTAAAAAGAATTTAAAGAAAGGAATTAATTAAATTTATGTAGGAAATAACACTATAAGGTTTCTTTTAATTATTAATGAGTTGTATATTTTGACTCACCTCATATTTCTTGATTTTTATTTTCATTGCTTCTGTGCGACATTCTCGATGCATTGAAACTTTGTGATTTTTTGCATCGAGAATGTCGCATAGAAGTGACAAAACCGGTCTTCATAATAATCAAGAAATATGAGGTGAGTCATAATATACAACTGATTAATAATTAAAGGAATTAATTTTGAAGTGAATAGTTCTAACTCCATACAACATTAATAAAAGAATGAAATACATAAGAAATCTTAAAAAAGAAAAAAATATAGTAAAATGATTATATTCTCATTTGTGTTTGCAAAGGGAGACTTTCAGAACTGCTGTGATGATCTTGAAATTATTAGATTTATCTGTAAATGTAATTTTTGTATTGATATATTACAACTATTAAATAATTGAATATGATTTGTCTTTAAATATAATTTTCATATTGATATATTATACTTATTAAAAAACTGAATATGATACATTTATTTTGCAACAATTTTAAATTGCTTTGCTAATCATTGCTATGATATTGCACATTTGTTTTGTTCATCTTATATGATTTGAAAATTGCTGGCAATGATATGTGGTTCATAATTTTTCTGCATGCTCAAGGTGCATTTATTTCTCATAGAAGAGGTGTTAGATATTCACAATTAGACTTTTGACGGAGACAAAGAATATACTGTTATCTCGAAAATAGTTTTTGTGATTACTGACCTAGTCCTGTCAATAGGCCTCTGTGCCTGCAAGTGGAGAAGGGGTGCTGACGTCTCAGTTAAGAATGAAACGTTGGTACCTTCAAATTGAGGTTAAGATGTTAATTATTTTGTGTAACAATTAACCTCATTCATGTTTGTTTATTTTTATGGATTGCTGTGAACAGGCAACTTCAGTGATGGTAAATACGTTAGCTTTTGGTTGTTGAGTAGATTGTTGTCGTAGCTTTCCCCAGTATTTATCCCGGTGTTAATCAGATATAATAAAAGATGATAAAATGAGAAATGTTGTGTTTGTGTCTGGACAGAAAGTTGCATGCGGAGGCGAGAACACAGAAATTTTGAATCCACCCCAAAACACTGTCTCATAATGTTGCCACATCACTCCTGGGTGCACTGCAATTGGAGGGCATGCATAGAAAAGCATGCTTCTTTTTGCTGCTCCCCAGAATTAGCACGGTAGTACACACCTATGCAGAGCTGTCGTTAGGCAGTTATTTGTAAACGGCTCTGTTTGTGTTTTGCATAATTTGGTTAAGTATGAGTGTCTCTATGTGTATTTTGTGTATATGTATGAAATCATGGGGTTTTAATTATAAATACATTTTCTATAGTAATTCTCCCTATTTTTCTTCTAATATTCTAAATTCCATGATTGTTAGGATAGTAGATATTGTTGATATCATGAAATTGTATTTGTTAATTTTATTCAATAGAGCAAATAGAAAAAAAAAATATTATGTATGATTCTGATTTTAGGTGGGCCGAAAGTTGATGATGATGAAGGAAAACATGGGTGGATTGAAGGACTGGCCATTCTTATTTCGGTGATAGTTGTGGTGATAGTGACTGCATTTAATGACTACACCAAAGAACGACAGTTTCGTGGATTGCAGAGTAGGATCGAGGGAGAGCATAAGTTTTCTGTGATTAGGGCTGGAGAGGTGAAACAGATATCAGTTGGTGATATTGTGGTAGGGGATATTTGTCAAGTAAGTATTATTTGTTGTGATTCTTATCAACCACAAGATATAATTGTAAAATTGAAAAGCATCTGATTACATTAAATTTTCTAGGTGAAATATGGTGACCTTTTACCAGCAGATGGAATTCTTATACAAAGTAATGATCTGAAAGTTGATGAATCATCTTTGACTGGAGAATCAGATCACGTGAAGAAAGGTGAAAACTTTGACCCTATGCTCCTCTCAGGTAAGGAAACAGTAAGAGCCATCATAGGAAAAAAGTTAAATGAAAATAATAATTGAAAGTGGCAGGAAAATTTAGTAGAGTGTAATATTTTAGTTGCGTGTCTACTTTTTTATGAGCCTTGTTATACCATATTTACATGTGTATAGGCCACACTTTTTTACCTAAACTATAAGTTTCAAAATTAGGTTGTGGTTTATACATGAAATGTCCCGCGCCATAGCTGAGTGGTTAAGGCAGGAAGCCTTGGTGCAGAGCTACAGAACTTGCACTGGTTCGAGTCTCCATGGGGGAAGAAATTTTCTCATGGTATTTCGCCCAGTATGGGACCGGTGCCCACCCAGCATCGTGAGGCATTTGGGTAGCTACAATAAGTTGCGGCTCCAGGTTGAGAAAACCAGCTATAACAGCTGGGGGACTCGACATGCTGACCACATGTCACCCCATACACTGGCTGATGATCATCTACCTCTGTGATTGACACATGTGGTTGTGAGGCCAGCAGCTGGCTGGTAGGCTAAGGGCCTTCTAGGCCTGTCGTGCCAGGAATTTTTTTTACATGAAATAACTAGATAACTGGTACATATCGGAAAGTTTCTGCACTATTGATGTACACTGCCGAATTACAAGGTTGTGATGTGTCATAAATCGTCTTGCCCAGCCGTAACTTGCCTTAAATTCATGCATGGGATTTCCATATTCTTGGCTATTTTAAGGCCTTTGAACTGTATAATTTCGGTGGATACAGAAAATCTGTCTGTCCTTGTTTTCCATACATAATCCAGGAGAATTCTTTGTAACTGTGGATATTTTGCTTTCTATCCATGGAAAGATTGTCAATGTTGTGATGTGTTTTCAAGTGCATGTTTGTTTGGATCCACCGTCACACATTTCTTTTTGTCCACATCAAATTTTCTTCCTGATGTCCTATTTCCATGTTCTACTGCATAGCGCACCACTTGAAGCTTGAATTAAGAGACATAACTAGCTCTGCAACGAACCATGTTTACACACAGTGAACAGGAATGACAATGAATATCGTACCTACCAACTGACCGTCCCTTTTACCCTTATGTTAATGACTAAGCCACAGCCCGAATGTATTGTTACATATTGTTTAGTTGTTTCTTGACTCACCTCATACTTCTTAACTCCCACGCAGACTCAAGTTTCTTCACTTCATTTGTGACATTCTCGATGCTGTATTACGTTCACAACAAGAATGTCACAAATGAAGTGAAGAAACTCGAGTCTGCGTGGGAGTTAAGAAGTATGAGGTGAGACAAGAAACAACTAAACAATATTAAAATAAACCTCATAGTGTTATTTCCTACCTACATAATTTAATACTGTTACATACCCGGCAACAAAAGCTTTGGAATTTACAGCATTGCCAGATTTAAAATGGTGTATGCCTACTTCTGTCTTTTGATCTGCTTCTTAGCAAAATTATAAGACAAATATTTTTTCCCCAGTTTATTATCGCAAAACTTGGATGCGGCCTATACATGCGTAAATACGGTATTGATCTAAGAGATTATTCAGTTTTATAGAGTATCTTACCTTATTTTTGGTTATGACAGGTACTCATGTGATGGAAGGCAGTGGTAAGATGTTGGTTGCAGCTGTGGGTGTGAATTCCCAAGCTGGCATCATCTTCACTCTTCTTGGAGCTGCAGTTGATCAACAGGAAGCCGAAATAAAGAAGAGGAAAAAAGGTGATATAACAATACGACATTTGTTGTGCATGGCACCAAATGTGTGGTAACGTTGCCCTCCCAGCATGTTTCTAAAATTATTTAATGCAGAAAATTGAATTTACTGTGTTGAGTGCAGGTTTGGTTATTGTTGTAAGAAACATTAACAAATTCTGGTCTGGCATTTTGTTTGGAATTTTAACTCTTATGACAGGTAATTTTTGAGGCCATAGAAAACAGTCATAATTTCTGAATCTAAAGAAACTCCTCCTCATATTTTATTATTCAAAATATTAATCTAATTCTGATTTAGGTCTAGAATTTTTATGTGAAATATCAATAATTTCTCTTTAACTCTTTTACACAATATGTATTCTCACCTTCTTGCTAGCCATTGAGATAAAACATAGTAACTGAAACATCTTTTAGCATGAGAAATAGTTTTCTTATGTTCTTGGACAGTGCTGCACTCTAGTATTTTTTTACTAACTGAATATATAGTAAAACACAGAGTATGCAATATGTGTACATAATCTGTTATTTATGTTGTATGAATTTTTAAATATTAGTGCAATTGTAGTTCATCATATGTTTACAGTGATAGTGATGAGACTGCAAGCACAGTTTGTAGTCAGACCAGAATATGTTAATAAAGAGTGCTTTCCTCCCCTACATGCCATAATAGCTTCCAAGACGGCCACAAGGAAGAAATATAGTAGATGTTTCTACCTGTTTTAGTGGTTACATAGTTAAATCATAATTTGTAAATTTCCTTGACATTTCTTAATATACAAAAATACTACTGTATAATAATTTGATGAATTTTTCTTAGAGTATGCCCTAAAATTACATAGTTGATACATTTAAGATGATTTGTTTAACTGAAACTCTGCCAAATGGTGCAGACATTTTTAGCTTTAGTGTGGAAATGAACTTCTGTTACACATTGGATTATTGTTGAATACAGTGTGTTTGCACTGTAGTTAGGGAAAGGAAACTAGCACTACCTTGACCCATTAAGCATGGATAGTGCATTTCAAAATTCTCATATTAGTGCCTCTCCTCGCCTGGCGAGCATTTCTGTAAATATATAGCTTCACGGTGCTATAGAATTTTGAAATGTACGGACAAAATCACAAATTATTGTATGTTGATCCATATGAATTTGATTTTCCATCTTCTAAAGCTGTCAGATATTGTATATTGGTGTTCTTTGAAATGGCTTCCAATGTGGACCAGGTGTTCTCATGTGTGATATTGATTTGTTTACTAATGGATTTCCTTTTGCATGATTCCCTCTCCAGAAGCTAAGAAACAGCGGAAGAAGAAGAGCTTGACAGGTGAAATCCCTTTTTCATTATTATTGTATGCATAGATTTAAGGTTGTATGCATGGTAGATGTCTGCAAGGCATAAAGCTTCTTTGACTAAGCTTTTATTGAAAACATAAATTTTTAATTTCTAGCCTAAAATCTGATTATGCCAACACATTAATTAAACATGATTTTTATAAATAATACTTCTATACATTGTTAAAGGTTTCTTAGTTTGTGAAAAAAAATTGTGGGAATTGTGGTTTTTGTACAAGCCATGCAATCATTTAAATTAGCAGTTTTATAAAAATTCAATAATAAATCTCATATTTTAAAAACTTAGTCCCAAAAGTCCCAATTTTAGAGAGATCTAATCAATTTAAATATCTTGGATATTATCTCTCTATCTGGGATGAAAAGGATATCCCTGAAAAAGTTACTAGTTATAATAAAAGTTTAGGAATTATTAATCAAGTTATGAAACCATCCCTTGTACAAAAAAACACCAGATTACGTTTATATAACACTTTGGCTAGACCAGTGTTGACCAATGGTAGTGAAGCATGGACACTAAGAAAACAACATGAAAGCAGAATAACGGCTTGTGAAATGAGATTCATGCGCAGAACAGCAGGTTACACCAGATGGGATCGGAAAAGAAACACCGATATCTTAAAAGAATTGAAGACAACGCCAATTTTGGAATATATTAAACAGTACCAACTAAATTGGAAACACCATCTTGAAAGAATGAGTTCAAATCGGATCCCCAAAGCTGTTTATGATTATATACCAAGAGGACGAAGATCACTGGGCCGTCCTATGAAACGCTGGAAGGAAAATTTTATAGGATCGTAACAGGCCTTGGCCTAATACTTGGAAGGAAGAAGAAGAAGTCCCAAAAGTTCTTAGGAAAATTTTTAGACTAAAGAGAGATGAAGAGACAAGCGAATGGAGAAGACTACATAACAGTGAACTACATGGTCTTTATAGGAAGCCAGATATAATAAGAACAGTTAAGTCTCATAGACTGCGATGGGCAGGACATGTGGCACGAATGGAGAATGAAAGACTTGCATGGAAGCTTCATGTAGGAAAACCGGTAGGAAAATGCCCAGTTGGTAGACAAAGAATGAGGTGGGGAAATAACATTAACTATGATTTGAGGGAAATAGATTATACAGGGGATGATTGGAAAACATTAGCGGAGGATAGGGATATATGGAGAGCTTATGTCCATGTGGCCATGCACCTATGGGTTCGATTGTGCCAATTAGTTAGTTAGTTAATTAGGTAGTCCTGCGCCGTAGCCAAGTGGTTAAGGAAAGATGCCTTGTAGCAGAGCTACAGGACTTGTGCTGGTTTGAGTCCCCATGGTGGAAGACATTTTCTCGTGGAATTTCAACCAGTATGGAACTGGTACCCACGCAGCATCATGAGGCATTTGGGTAGCTACAATAAATAGGAGCTCCAGGTTGAGAAGACCAGCTATGATGGCTGGGGGACTCGACATCAATAAAACTGAATACATATAGTCACCCCTACATTGACTTATGATCGTCTACCTCTGTGATTAACACAAGTGGACATGAGGCCAGCAGTGGGCTGGTAGGCCAAGGGTCTTCTAGGCCTGTCGTGCTTGGAGTTGGAGTTATTTAAAAAACTTAGTGATGTTTGCTGAATTAAATTTTTGTCAGCCTTGGTGGTTTATGGCAGGAAAAAATTGGTACAAACCATAAGACAGACCTGCTCTGGCTCAAATTATTCTATCAAGAATCCCATACGGTGTGACTGAAACACGAACTCATGGCCAAAGGTGATGGATGAGTGACTAACTTCTTGCATCATGGAGCCATTTATCAAGAAAAATGGAAATAAATAAACATAAAACTATAGTAAAGACCCAGTGGGACCTATAGTAACAAAACTTATTCACTAACAAAGACCGATGAAAGTCAATTAAATGCAGGGATAGAAAAGTTGATGAGAATTCCTGAACCTGTAAATAAATAATTAGAGTGGAAATCAAGAACAATTAGAGAAATTTATTAATTGTATAATCCATTTGATTTAGCAATACCAATTGATTTACTTAGGACAAGAATGGAGTGGAAGAATAACTAACCATGATTTGAGGCATGTAGATTATACAGGGGATGAGTGGAAAACATTAGCTCAGGATAGAGGTGTATGGAGAGCTTATTTCTATATTGTGCTGCCTTGTCATGCAGCCGGCCCGGATTCAATCCCCGGTCGGGACAGTTTTTCTGTGTGAGGTTTTTATCAGGGTTTTTCCTCACCTGTAAGACAAATGTCAAGAAAACTTTAAAGGCCCAAACGGTCCCCGAAATCATATGGCCATCATCCTTATCATTATCATCATCATCATCCTTATCATTATCATCATCATCATCCTTATCATTATCATCATCATCATCCTTATCATTATCATCATCATCATCCTTCACCGGTGTGGAAAGCAATGGAAGCTACCACACCTACAATTCCCTAGTAAAACTGCAAACATAGCATGAAAATGCTATGATTGCAGTGAAGGACCTGCCCTCGAGCAGAATTACTATGGATGGATTTCTGTATTGCCATGAACCTATCAGTTTCATAGGACAATGAGTTGTTAATATCAATTGATTAACACTAAGAAATTGGGACTAGAAGTAAACATCAATAAAACTGAATATATAAGGTCACACATAGGAATATATTATAAAATTGAAATGGAGAATTAATGGCAAATGAGGGAAATTTTGGAGACATGGTTGAATTCAAATACTTAGGAACAATAATTACAAACAGAAATTAAGTGCAGAAACAAATTAAACATGGGCTCAATTATGGAATTCATACTATTACAAATTACAGAGTCTCTTGTCAACCAAACTTCTCTGAAAAAAAAGCATTAAACTGACAATATATAAAGTTGTTATTCTTTGAGTTATATTATATGGATGCGAAACATGGACTCTTATTTTAAGGGAGGAGAAAAGATTATGAATATTTGAGAATGAAGTTCTTAGGAATACTTTTGGTCTAAAGAGAGATGAATAGATAGGTGAATGGAGAAGAATACCTAACAGTGAGCTAAATGATCTTTATGGGAAACCAGATGTAATAAGTACAGTTAAGTTTCATAGAATACGATGGGCAGAGCATATGGCACAAATGGGGAATGAAATAGAGGCATGAAAATTCCTTGTAAGAAATCCAGAAGGAAAGTACCCAGTAGATAGACCTAGAATGAGGTAGGAGAATTACATTAACCATTATTTGAAGGAAGTAAATTATACAGGGGACGATTGGAAAATATTATTTCAGGATAGGGATGTATAGAGAGCTTATGTCAGCATGGCAATGAACCTATAGGTTCGATAGGGCCAGTGAGCTAGAGTTATGAATTTATTTAAAGCTAAGATTGTATTTCTGTAGGCATTTACCACTTGTTCTTCATAAGTTCCTTATAAAATAACAGTATTGTTAGGAGATGCAGCAAATTTGGGGAGACGAAGTCTACCTACATATAGTGGTGGGATGTAGGGGTTGTATCAAGATTATCTTGTGGGCTTTAGTATGCTGCAAATATTAATAGTAATAGTAATAATAATAATAATAATAATAATAATGAAAGTTTATTTTTTATGTTACTTCTGGTGGCATAGTCTGTAGCCAAATCTGTGTTTTTTTTCTAAACAATAAAATGTAATTATTTTATTTCATTGCTCCTTTAAATCATAATATTATAGAAATCATAAAATCTTGCTGTATGCATGGCAATTCAAATGAATAGGACTAAAAGAAAATGTCGTTTGTGACTGTTGTATTGAATTTTAACAAATACAAATTTAGCATGAAAGGTTAACTCTCCAAGTTTCCATGGATATTCACTGGTGTTTAATGTAGGCTCCATTTGTATCATGGCAGATGTCTATGTAATATTACATATCTTACCAGACTGGTTCCAAGATAGCCTGATGAATTGAGATAACTGCATAGACTGCCTTAGCTGCTGTAAGCCCTGTGGAAATGGGAGTATGTTCATCATATCCCCTCCAAAAAAAAAATCCATGTTATAAGTTTGGATGACCCAGAGGGCCATAACATCAACAGCAAATCATTCAACCCAGTATGGCCAATCCAGCATTGTGGAAGATGCTCATTGAGATGACTATGTACAAAGTTATGTAATTGAGGTGGGGCACTGTCTTGCTGAAAAATGAAGTCACCACCATTTTGATTCATAGCTCCTATAATGAACACAGGCAATATTTATTTAAGTAAAATTTTATCATCTCACCTCATATTCTTCTTCTTCTTCTTCTTGTTCGACCAGTTTTGGGACCTTTTTAAGTTCCATCCTCAGTATTTTCACGACCATTGTTATGTTGTGGAAATACTGAGTATGGAACTGAAGGAGGTCCCAAAATCAGTCTAAAAAAAATAATATGAGATGAGGTGATAAAATTTTATTTAAATAAATAATACCTCATAGTGTTAATTCCTAAAAAAGTCATTAGGCAATATTTGCTTCTTGAATTAATATTAAGAAGCTAAAGCTATTACTATGATTGAAATAAGTAAATTATTGTACACAACTAATGTATTATATTCAGTGGTAAAGAGAAAAAAAAATTGCCTGAACCGGGAATCGAACCCAAAACCTTAAGCTTTCCATGCTGATGCTCTGACCACTGGGCTAATTCAGGCTACATTCCCATCCAAGCATAAATGAATTAGCCCAGTGGTCAGAGCATCAACTTGAAAAGCTGAAGGTTTGGGGTTTGATTCCTGGTTCAGGCAAAAATTTTTCTCTTCACCATTGATTACAATATTTGTTTTTATTTTTGTTTAGTTGTTTCTTAACTCACCTCATACTTCTTAACTCCCAAGCAGACTCGAGTTTCTTCACTTCATTTGTGACATTCTCAATGCTGTATTACATTCACAACTGATGTCCAACAGCATGAGAATGTCACAAATGGAGTGAAGAAACTCGAGTCTGCTTGGGAGTTAAGAAGTATGAGGTGAGTTAAGAAACAACTAAACAAAATTTAAATAAACCTCATACTGTTATTTCCTACCTACATAACTTAATTTGTTTTTATTGTTACAAACCAAAACTTGGAGAGTTAAACTTCCGCACGATATATTGGTATTTGTAAAATAAATTCGATAAAATAATCACAGGATTATTTCCTTTTTTTTTCCCCCCATTCATTTCGAACTGCCCTGTACTCCATATTTAATGTCTTAATTGAACTTTCTCATTAACACTTGTAAGTTTTGTTGTAGATGAGAAAGATTTAAGAGAGCTTATGAGCTTTGCAGACCTCTAATGCATGGCTTCTTGCAGTATCATATAACAGAAGTTTCCAGAATTAATTGAAATATAGCATTACATCAATAATGTAATTGTGTGTATCAAAAATCTTTTTTTATTTTTGAGTATGTTTATATAACTGTAGTAATATCTCAAAAACAAAAGTTGTTACCTTTGCATGAATTGGCCATTATTCTTCAAAAGAAAAGGTATGTTAGAGTGCGTGTTTGCACTATGACGACAAAAATAAATGTGATAAAGTAATTTGTAATATCATTAATCTTAATGTTGGATATAACTTACTTTCAAATGTTATAAAATTATAAATTTTTGACTTTTGATACACAAATAAATACTTTAAATTAATATTAAAACTAACATATTCTAAGAAATGAATACTAACAAATTAAAATAATATACAGGTGTTTAGTTCTATAAACAGGAATTACATTATATGTGCATACGCACGCACATATGCATAGAAGCCAGAAGAAAGAGGTTCCTTGGCAGAACTTGCTGTTCTTTCACGTCCAGCTTTGAATTGTGGCAATAATAACCTCAGAAAATATTAAAGAATATTGGTAGATAAAATACTGGACACAGAAATTCAGAAACGTACAGAGTTTAATAATCTAATGATGTTTTTATTATTGATTTAACATTTCTCACTGAAAGATAAATTATATTTGTAGAGAAAAATTTGCATCTAGATTGTAACTCGCCTTGGTAGCTCAGTTGGTAGAGCACTTGGCCCGGAAAGCCAAGGGTCCCGGGTTCGAGTCTCGGTCTAGGCGAAAATTTTTCTCTTCAGATATAATTTATCTTTCAGTGAGAAATGTTAAATCAATAATAAAAACATCATTAGAAGCCTTACTAGCTTTATAAAGTAATGTTAAATTCCCAATAAATGTCTTCTTAACTAAGAAGCCGCCATTTGCAAAGATAGAAGCAATGGTTTCAAAAGCATTTGGCGATAGGGAATTACAACGTATATAAGAGAAAAATTTGCATCTAGACCATAACTCGCCTCGGTAGCACAGTTGGTAGAGCACTTGGCCTGGAAAGCCAAGGGTCCCGGGTTCGAGTCTCGGTCTAGGCGAAAATTTTTCTCTTCAAATATAATTTAATAATCTAAATTAATTTATCTGGTTATACAGAGGTTTCAAATAAACTAATTGAGATCAGAAACTCTGGGTCTCAGACACAATATATTTGAGTTATAAATTACTAAAAGTATTAACAATTGATACTCTCCAGTAACATTAAATAGGAGTGTGAAATGGTATGAGATCAGTACGGATCTAAAATAGGAATTGGATGAAACCAATCGATCAATTTTTCCAAAATTTAGCTTTTACAGAATCTATGAAATTTCTGGCAGATTATGAGAATTTCATAAAAACAAAGTTTTATAAATGGTGGCTCCGTGGTGGTAGCAGTTAGACACCTGCCTCTCACTGCTGGGATCCCGAGATCGAGTCTCGGTCACTCCATGTGGGTCTTGTGATGGATGAAACAGAGCATGGGTAAGATTTTCTCTGGGTTTCTCCCGTTTTCCTCTGCCACAAATTTCATTCCACCATTTCTCCATACTCATCTCATCTATTTCATTTCATTCATCTGCCCCTGTGATGGTGCATCAGGAGAGGTCTGCCAGCACTCTTTTAGTTGACATACCCCTATAAATACAGGGGTTTCATCTCATCTCATTCCTCAACTCGACCCAGAATTGGACGTGAGTTGAGGATATTTATATTTACTTTTTTATAAAGTTTTATAAGGCAGCTCCATGGTGCAAGCGGTTACATGCTTGCCTCTCACTGCTGGGGTCCCACGATCGAGTCTTGGTCACTACATGTGGGTTTCGTGATGGACGAAACGGAGCTTGGGCAAGATTTTCTCTGGGTTTTCTCCCTTTTTCCCCTGCCACAATTTCATTCCACCATTTATCCATACTTATCTCATCCATTTAATTCCATTCAACTGCCCCATGATGGTGCATCAGGTGTGGTCAGTTGGTACACTTGTCAATCACAGACCTCTATATAGGGGCTTCATCTCATCTCATCCCTCGACCCGACCCTGATTTGGACACAAGTTGAGGATATTTATTTATAAAGTTTTATAAATATGATTGACTAGATTAATTGTTATCAAATTTGGTTGCTCTAGGGGATGAGTTCTTTGCCTTTGGTCCTGAGGGTCACGGGTTCAAACCCAACCGGCGTCAATGGATTTTTAGGAAGGAAAAATCCAAGGAACAAGTCCTCCGGGAGGGACTGTATCCTGAGTCTGAAGATTTTTGGGCTCGTAAAAGAACCTTAAGCTTAAATTAGAGCCTCTGAACAAAATTGAATTGGCTTTTCCTTCAATGTAATACTTTAGTTGTCTACTAGATGTCTCTATGAGATGATGTGCTGTGCTAACCATATGTCACTTGCTGACATCTGTAGGAAACAAATGTAACTAAATTAGTTTGGTTAAGTAACTCCTGATAGGCTTTATCCTATACATCTATTCAATTGCAATACTGGATATTGAATATGAAATATAGTCGGACCAACGGATCTGCGCCCCTGTAGCGCTGGCATCGTTCTTCGAAAATTACACATCAGTTCTCACACCATTCCACCGCGCTCCCCTCCCACTACGTCAAATAGAAGCCACTCTAACTGACCGAGTAGGGACGTTGCCAAACTTCCCCCGGTGTCAGGCTCTTGAATAATGTAAGGTTAGTTATTACATCTTCATATTTAATTTAAGTAGGTCTAATGACACTGATTGATTTCTACGATTAATAGATATAATTATAATAGTGGATATTTGTTGGTTAAATGGAAATTACATGAAGGGAATTTACATATGTTGTTTTTAAAGATCAATGTTTTGTCATAAATATTTCTCCTTCACCTCATTGTCTTATTTGGTTAGATTTGGAACGTAATCTTGAAGTCTTAACAAAATTATAAAATTTTAGGTATGAATACACAATCATGTGCCCTCCTCCTTTCTCATCCGGGCTAGGGACCGGCTATGGCGAAGTTACTACATGCTACGATTTTATTTACATATTATGTAACATACTGATACTATACAGGAATTCTAATTTATGCTTATGAATTAAGCTAATGATAATAATTTACAATTTACATACTATATAACATAACATACTGATACTGAGTTGACAACGCTGGACTGTGGGTGCAAATAATATCCCGCAAGAAAGCTCAAAACTGTGAGTAATGGGAGGGGAGAAAGAGAGAGATAGAAAATAGAGACAGGCAAGAATGCAGGGAGGGAAATAATTTACCGAGGGAGAAACGGAATTAGTGTTTAGTTCGCATTTCTTATGGGGGCACAGATCTGTGGTCCAACTATATAAACAACTTTAACAATAAATAAGTATGATATTTTTTGTCTGAAACCTACAGTTCTCTATCTCAAATTGCTTGTCAGGAATTCTTCTGTAATCAGGTAAATGTCTCCAGTTTAATCAATTTACACCCAATATATTCAGTTTCCTTGAAAAAATTCAAGGAAAAAGTACCTGATTTTTGTATAAGAACCTGTATTTATGAGGGCAGAATTTTTGTTTTGCCTCTCTAAAATTGGGAATAGTATGTAATCCAAAAATGTAAGTAAATATATTGATAACTTATCAATAGTTGATTGATTAGTGACTAAAAATTATTTATAATATGCAGTTATTTAAAGATCTAGATTGTAGTCTTTAAATATGATCCAAAATATATTTTAGTAAGAATCTTATAGCAGATTAAATAATTTTGTAACTTTTCCATAAAATTATCATTTTTTAACTTACAGAGTTTAATTTATTTTAGTCTAGTTATATAATGTAACTTTATTTATTGCTAATGATTATATTGCAACCTATAACCACTAGAAACTCGAGCAAGTGTATATCTTTGTTGTATGCCATATTTCAGAAGCCTAAAATATACAGATTTGGTGAGCATGCTATCAGTCATTTCAAATTTATTTCAAAAGTTCTTAAATACTGCTTTCTAAATACAGTAGCAGTTGAAGAATAGCAGGCATTGTTCAAAGATTAACTGCTCATGATTATCATGAAGTTGATAAAATTGATTTTGAGCCAAAGTTGGTATTTACTAATTTTCAGTGTAAATAAAAAAAAAAACCATCACTACCAAATGTTTTGTGGTACAGTGACACTGACTTCAAATAATTTGGAGGGGGAGAAGTACCATGAGTGATAAAAATATTGGGTTATAGAATGTCGTTTGATTCCCAATGAGGTAAGGATATTTAAACTGGCCTAAACCTTCTGTTGGCACCATGGCCTTGGGATTGATTCAGCCTCCAATGGAAATGAGTACCAGGAACATTATATTTGAAGAGAAAAATATAAGCTCAGACTGGGGATTGAACCCAGGATCTTTCGCTTTCTATGTGAATGCTCTACCAACTGAGTTACCTGAGCACTCCAATCTAAATGCAAATTTTTCTCTTATATACACTTTTAATTCACGAGCATCAAATGCTACGAATCATTGCTCAATCTTGCAAATGGCAGCTTCTTTATTAAGAAGATCTTTATTGGGAATTTTACATTACATTATAATGCCAGTATGGCTACTTTTGATATTTTTATTATTCATTTGATACATCTCAATGAAGGATAAATTATATTTGAAGAGAAAAATATATGCTCAGACTGAGGTTTGAACCCAGGATCTTTTGCTTTCTGTGCAAATGCTCTATTGACTGAGCTACCTGAGCAGAACAATCTAAATGCAAATTTTTCTCTTATAAATATTTTCATTTGAAAGATTGAACAATGATTCGTAGCATTTGACACTCAGGAAATAACAGTGTATATAAGAGAAAAATTTGCATTTAGATTGGTGTGCTCAGGTAGCTCAGTCGGTAGAGCATTTGCATAGAAAGCAAAATGTCATGGGTTCAAACCCTGGTCTGAGCATATATTTATCTCATCAAATATAATTTATCCTTCATTGAGATGTATCAAATGAATAATAAAAACCAGATATATGTTCTGGGGTAAAGGAGGCTGTCATGCAGGGCTTGACAATCTGGCTGACATGTTGTGCTGATTGTCTATTACTCCAAGAACCTCATAAGGCCTGTAATGAGATCACTTTACCTTTACAAAAATCCTTTATTATAACTAGAGACCGGATGTTAGGGGAAATGCCTACAGTTATTTATTATAGATATTGTAAAAGTGACTTCATATAAGTTCATACCGATGACCCTAGAGTTGTTTTCCATGAAGTTAATTTTGCCTATAAATGCCTGTTTCAGCTTACAATGCCTATAAATGTCTATTTGCCATTATTTTCTCCAAATTAACATAGTATTTCAATGAAATTAATTGTAATGGACAAACTTCATGACACATATCATTGCATAGAAACCTTTAATTGACTGACAATATTATTTTTGATGTTGACAACACTGAATTCAGTCTGTAGTCCTCATTCACAGACAGGTGCTTCAAAAAAAAAAAAGTAGTGCGACAAATGTATGTGGCTTTTTTTTTCTTTTAGAACAGTTCTTTCACGATGCCTAAAGAATGGTCAACTGTTAAACAGTAAAAGACAAACTGACTAATTTCGTGAAAGAATTTGGTGCAGAAATATTCTCAAGTGACGATTCAATATTAGTGCCATGTTTCACAGCATGTACACACCGCAAAACATAAGTAGGCCTACAGACAAAACAAGTTTCAAAATCATCTGTGATATCTTCGTATGCTATTGATAGGATATTTTTATATTCTTTACGTAAGGCTGTAAAAATTTATGTTTTAGTCCATTTTTTGTAAGAGCCTATTTTGATTTTTTAGTGCCTATATTAATGATTTTTAGTGCCTTTTTGCCTGCCTATTTTGAACTTTTTAACTGCCTAACATCCGGACTCTAATTATAACTAACTCTGAATATCTGTGCTTATAATTTAATAATTTATTAATATTTGGTTTTCCACTACACACATCATTATTTCAATTTCACAGCAGACTCAAACTATGCTGAGTAAGAACATGGTGCCCTCCTTTACATTTTAAGAGGCCTGCAACACTGGAAAATTCAAGAATCTCATACCAAGGTTTTCGAGAATCTTGAATCTAGTCCTAGCAACCACTAAAATCATAGATATTTTATAAGCTTGAATTTTATTGTTTGTTCAAGCCAATGACTTTAATTGCCATCCTTGTGTGAACCAAGTACTCTTCAAATACAGTGCATCTTATTCATGTGGTCATGAATGTACAAGGACTTCAAATTAAGTTGTAACCTTAGCGCCTGGCAACCAGCCAGCAGGTGAAGTGGTCAAAGCAACTTTGTTTCCCAGTCAGTGAACTGGCAGGTGGGCAGCAAAGCAGGTTCCATTCACATTTTATCTACCCCTATTTAGTGATTACTTCTGTAATTGTTATGTACAGACGTGTTTTCCAAAGTTTTTTTAATCAACTTGTGAATTTGTGTTAAGTCATGACTGTAGTGATTTCAGTTTACTATGCTGTATACCACAGAACAGAGGTTATTTTTACTTTTGAGAAATGCAAATAAGAAATCTGTCCTGCGCTGTATCCGAGTGGTTAAAGCAAGATGCCTTGGCTCAGAGCTACGGGATTTGTGCTGGTTCGAGTCCCCATTGGGGAAGAAATTTTCTCATGGAATTTCAGCCAGTATGGGACTGGTGCCCACCCAGCAATGTGAGGCATTTGGGTAGCTACAATAAGTAGCGATTCCAGGTTGAAAAGACCAGCTATAATGGCTGGGGAACCCGACATGCTGACCACATGTCACCTCTACACTGGCCTATGATCTTCTACCTCTGTGATGAACACATGTGGACATGATGCCAGAAGCCAGCTGGTAGGCCAAGGGCCTTCTAGGCCTGTCGCACTTGGAGTTTTCTTTTTAATAAGAAATCTTACAAAAAGTTATTGCCATAAATTTTGCCCTCAATTCCCTGAAGTAACTGTCCCTAATAAAGCCACTATTTCAAATCCTCGAACATTAGAGGAACTTAAAAATCAAACTGTGATCTCCAATATTTCTAGGCAGGAATTCCATAGCATGATTCAAAATCTTCGCCAGTGTGAACATTTTATTGAAACTGAAGGAGGTAATTCTGAAAATCTTTTGTAATAAGGTAATAAATAGCACAAAAATAGTTTTTATTCCATTACAATCTCTAATTAATTTCACAGCTGCATAAATTTATTTGGTGAGATTACCATGCGAGATCCATACAACGAGCAGTTGCCAAGTGTTAGGGTTGCACCTAAAAATGAAGATCTTGTAACTTGCATGCTTTCCGGAAGGAGACAACGTACCTCCAGCTAAGCAAGTTTGGATACTGTCATCTTGTTGGAAATACATAGACATATGCTCCATTAACTTATCACATCGAGATCCCAAAAAATGTGACTGATGGGCTCAACAGTACATTACCTTTCCCTTCATTTTCAATTCTATATTCTTGTAATACTGTTACTCTACGTACTTCTTCTGTCTTTACTAATATTTTGCATACAAATGGAAACCAAGACACATCAGAAAAAAATGAATTTTGGATCAAGTCCTTCATTATTTTATTTAACATCTGCTTATAGAAGTGAAGGCTCAACAGTACAATATCTTTCCCTTTATTTTCCATAGTATATACTTGTAATATTGTTACTCTACATACTTCTTCTGTCTTTACTAACATTTTGTAATATTTTAAAAGTTTTTCAATGATACTTGTAATATTCTTGTACAATTTTTAGGTATTTATTTATTTACGAGAAACTCGGTGACATTATTACATATTTAGACAATGTTGTGATACTTGCTAGCTATTCTCTCTCCTCTTCCAATGTTGCCAACATCAACAACTCAATTACACTGATTTTGTTAGGTTAGTGTTAGTTAGTGTACATCAGATTAGTGTACACTTCAGTAAATAATATGCATGTAATTAATTTTGTTAGGGTGCATGGAAGCTTCTTGTAGAAAACCAGAAGGAAAATGCCCAGTTGATAGACCAAGAATGAGGTGGGAGAATAATAACTATGATTGGAGAGAAGTAGATTATACAGGGAATGATTGGAAAACATTAACTTAGGATAGGAGTGTATGGAGAGCTTATGTCCATGAGGTCATGAACTTACAGTTTGATAGTGCCAGTTAGTTAGTTAGTTAGTTAGTTAGTTGGGGTAGGAAGGGAGAAGTTAGTGTACAATTTCTAATAAACTTTGGAAATTTATTTCGAAGTTTGGTCATACCACATGTGCTGTCATCTAGCAACAGCTCTATAAACTTTGTGTAGGACTTCAAAGATGTGTGGCTCAATAAACTCACATGCATGCACACTGTTATTCTGTAGGACTTAGAAAATATAATGGGGAAGGTAATGTACTGTTTTTCCCCACATCTCTACTCGATGTATTTTCAAAAGACAATGTGACATCCCATACTGCACATGAATACATGATTTAAGTGCGCTGGATATTTGGAGACAGAATTATGTGCATGGTTTTATGGCCGACCAGATCTCCTCATCTCACACACCTTGTGATTTTTATTTATGGCAAATTAAAAAAGAAAATCCATATTTGGTTCGTCTTCCGGGCTTATAGGCCGTGGTCCGGTTGTCTTCTTACTCGACGTTTCGTCTACTGCTGCAGTAGACATCATCAGGAGATACTGCGTGTTTTCTGTGAACTCCTCAACAGTCGGCTGCAGACTGTTGAGGAGTTCACAGAAAGCACGCAGTATCTCCTGATGATGTCTACCACAGCAGTAGACGAAACGTCGAGTAAGAAGACAACCGGACCACGGCCTATAAGCCCGGAAGACGAACCAAATATGGATCAAGACGCCGGCCGTGAAAGCCTACAATTATAAAAAAGAAAAGTTTAAAAAACTAATTCTTATATGCTGAATGAATTAAAAGAAAATGAACAAAGAATAATTAAGTCCAGTACAAGAGAAAAACTAGTGCATGTGAATGAAAATTACTTGAGAATATGTGAAATATATTTTAAGAGAAAATGGTCAGTTTATTCAGCATTCTCTGTGAGGAGAGTTAGTACCAAAATGTGTATGATGTAATGTGTACATAAATTTTATCAATTAACTTGTTAGAGCACCCAAGCTCCTTTAGCAGGCACCAGGCCTCTCACCAGGCAAGCAGCGACCTTCATGAACACATGAATCAGATACACTGTACAAAGTACGGTCTTGAACAACTGAAATGTCTTTTGTAAAGAGATTGTTGCAAATCAAAAATGTAATATTCAGATATATTCTTTGAGAGGACAAATGATACATTGCCCCCTCAAAATATTCTTCTTCTTCTTCTTCCTTCCAAGTATTAGGCCAAGGCCTGTTACGATCCTATAGAAAATTTTCCCTCCAGCGTTTCATAGGACGGCCCAGTGATCTTCGTCCTCTTGGTATATAATCATAAACAGCTTTGGGGATCCGATTTGAACTCATTCTTTCAAGATGGTGTTTCCAATTTAGTTGGTACTGTTTAATATATTCCAAAATTGGCGTAGTCTTCAATTCTTTTAAGATATCGGTGTTCCTTTTCTGATCCCATCTGGTGTAACCCGCTGTTCTGCGCATGAATCTCATTTCACAAGCCGTTATTCTCAAAATATTTCTGTAGGCATAAAGCACCATGTTGCCCCTCCCCATTTTAAAGTCAGTGCGCTGTTGTCAAATTATTGTAAACAATTTTATAAGATCACGTAATGTATATTTATGTAATAAATTGTTAAAATTTCTAATTTTTTAATATGTTAGTGACTACTATTATTATTATTATTATTATTATTAAAGTTTTTTAGAACAGTAAACTTAAAAAAAGATATCACTCAAATCTAAATGTATACATATGTTATGTAATTTTAAGAATAATGCTTGAAAGTTAGTAAATTTATACAATTCGTAAGTTAGATAAAGTTATATTTCAAGTAAGCTAAGAAGTTTATAGGTACAAGTCAGTGTTACGGAATGTAATTTTAAATAATTTATGTTTACATATTGATGGTAGTCAGTGAAAACTTCGTAACTTCATCAGTCATTGAAAGCCACATAACTCCAGTAGCCAGCACAGAAATATGTGATGCATAACCTGTTGAGAACACAGACTTGAAATTTATTAGTAACTTGACTTGTATTCTGTAGTAAAATATGTGGGAACTATTGTTTATCAATTTTCATAATTATTTAAAACAGTTATTTGTTTCTCCTGTAAAATTTACCAAAATGGAGTTACGAGGTTTTCATTGCCCACCATCGATATGTTTAACTAAATAAATTCTAGGCAGAGTAAAATTATATCTAATATAAGTATTTTATTTTTTAATAAAATAATTTATAGTAAGTAAATATGTTCCACCTAATAATCTAAACAATAGTGTAAGTAATAACTAAAGTAATTAAATAGATATATAAATGAATTTTGGATAGCACAATATACCAAATTACACGTGGAATACTCATTTAGAATGCTATAAACACCAAATATCACGAACTCTTCAGAAGTGAAAACAATACAATGCCAAACTCAAATGCTCATGCTAAGACTTGAATATAAAAAGGAAAAGATATCCAATTAATGGGCCTTGGAGGACCGAGGGAATCACGATTAATGATTCCCTGTGTCCTCATCAAAAAGCATGAGAAGACATAAGTAATGCCACGAGTGATTTCCAATTGAATTTGGAAATCAAGAGTGGCATTTGTTAGGACTATTTAATGAATAAAATTAAGCTGTTTACTCACAAATCATTATTTAAATATAGTTATTTTAAAATATTTATATATTTAATGTAAACGTCGATGTTTGAAAACAAATGAGAAACGTTAGGTTTGACTTGTTTATCACTGCAACCAGATCATGGTATTTATTGCCAAAGGATCGCAATATTGAAAGAATACACCCTAGTGGAGAAAAAATTAAACACATCAAACTGTATATTAATTAATTTCTGATGTCCTATGATGTAAATATGTCAATTATATTTTTCTGGAGTGTTATTACCTGGGAAAAATACGTTTAAGAAAGTGCAAACAGTGTTTTCTTTTTTTTTTTTTTTGTGGTATAGTCAATTGCTACAAATGTTTTTATATTGTCTCCCGCAACCACGATAAGGTTACATTTTTGCACTATATGTACAATCTGGTAGCCACGTGCAGTCACTGCAAAATAATGCTATGACCTATTCAGAATGTTAAAAAGGAGGAGCTTGATTTTACAGTGATAAAATTAAACTCATAAAATCGAGGTGAAAAACAACTGTGATTGGTTGTAAATCAAAAATCACCGAAATGTGATTGGTCATTGACTCCCATTTGGAGCATGAGTTAAATAATCTCAAGAAATTTACCCATTCCCTGTACTCATCTAAAGGAAGACTAGTCAAACTTCAGACCATGAATGAGTGGAAAAATCTTCAATCCTCCATTTTCAAAAATAGAACTCGGTTCATCCAATCCATAGTCATGTGTCTTCAAGTTTTACAAAACTTGGTAGGGTCTATAACTATTACAATTTTCGTTAATTTTTAAGCGAAGTGACACTATGGGATTTATTTTAATCAATAATGGTAAAAGGTCAGGTAAAGTGATCCCACTACAGGCCTCTGGAGGCCCTTGGAGTAGTAGGAGGTTAAATATCCCACTTTTTCTGGACAATTGGCACTTGATGTCAGTTGGGTTGTCATCCCTGCGTGATGGCTGCCTGTACCCCTAGAACAAGTATCTGGTACTCTTTTCCGTTAGATGCTGAATGGACCCCAGGGCCATAGTGCTACCAGAAAGTTTTGGTCAGTTTAAAATTCCTGATCCCCCCAGGACTTGAACCCTCAATCTTCTGAATTAATAAATGAGTTAGATTTAATATATCACCTCATAATTTGTAGATTTCTCAAAGACTAGTTTTGATACTTCTGTGTACGATAAGTACACAGAAATATTGAAACTAGTCTTCAAGAAATCTACAATTATGAGGTGAGGTGATATATCTAACTCTATTATTAATACCTACAATTTTGTTGAGAAGATTCCTTCCATCTTTCAAATTACCGAAATCCACTAACCTGTTACTTTTCTTTATCTAATTTGACACACTGTATATACAGAGTGTCCCAAATTGATGTATACACTCTTTGAAACATTATTTCTCAGCAACGAAATGAGACAGAAATACAATTTTTGTTGTGTGTGATCCACAAGGCATTGGAAAAGAATAGCAACACGTTCATCGACCTTCACGTCTTTATAAACTACAATGGAGGTGAGATTATCATTCGATGAATGATAAGTGGATACTGAAGTGTTATTGGAAAGTGGAGAATGTTGTTGAAGTGCAACGACGTTGGATGGTTGAATTTGGGACACCACCACCAACAAGAGTAACAATAACAAGAATCTGAGACAAGTTTGAAGACAATAGAACGGTGACTGCATGACTGCAACAATACTCTTGTTATCAATCGAACGTCTCTTTTTTTCTGCACCGACCTTTCAACACATCTTGCACAGTTCCATCGTCTTCAAACTTGTCTCAGATTCTTGTTATTGTTGCCCTTGTTGGTGGTGGTGTCCCAAATTCAACCATCTAACGTCATTGCACTTCAACAACATTCTCCACTTTCCAATAACACACCAGTATCCACTTATGTTCATCGATTGATAATCTCGCCTCCATTGTTGTTTATAAAGACATGAAGATCGATGAACCTGTTGCTATGCTTTTCCAGTGCCTTGTGGATCATACACAACAAAAATTGTATTTCTGTCTCATTTTGTTGCTGAGAAATAATGTTTCAAAGAGTGTATACATCAATTTGGGATACTCTGTATTCTTATTAAAAACATTATCCTTACAGTATAAATGTAAATGTATATGAAGCTTGGAGAACAGTCGGCAAAAATATAATTCAAATCACAGAATCACTCAGTATGTTACAAATATTGTAAAGAATATTTGAAGTTGGAAAGGCCTGTAAAAGAAAGAGACTTTTCTGGCTGATGGCAAATAACCTAACCTAAAGAAGAACAAAAAAAAATTTGCAATGTTCACACATTATATCTTCTATTAATAAGACTTTTGATAGAAGACACTGTTACTCAAGAGACGTGGTTATTTAGTACAAGAAAATAAATATTATTTTCTTATATTTAAAAAAAAATGTACATACCATACATTATATTTGAAGAGAAAAAATATATATGCTCAGAATGGGGTTTGAACCAGGACCTTTAGCTTTCTATGCCAATGCTCTACCAACTGAGCTACCTGAGCATTCCAATCTTAATGCAAATTTTTCTCTTATACATTGTTAATTCCCGAGTGCCAAATGCTACAAACTCGATCACACAAATGGCGACTTCTTTTTTAAGAAGACTTTTATTGGGAATTTAAACACTACTTTATAAAGCCAGCAGGGCTTCATTCAATGTTTTTTTCTTTTTGATTGCGGATGAGCCCATGTAGGACTACGCAAAGTACTTAGAGACGTTTCCTTTGGGCCCAAATTTCTTTCATTCTTTTGCTATGAGCTTGTTTTCTATCATCTGTCCAAGTTGTTTCAGTTTTTTTCTTCGGTTTGTCCTCTTGGTCAACTTGCCACTTATTCACCTTAATTCTAAATATATCTCTTTGAGATACCTTCTTCAATGTTTTTATTATTAATTTAATACTTTTCACTGTAGGACAAATTAGATTTGAAGAGAAAAATATTTTAATCTTCATACATAACCTATCCTTCAGTGAGAAGTATGAAATTAATAATAAATACAAACAATACATAATTTGAAAGACTTAAGATTCATTTTAATTTGAGTCCTATCCCAATTAAGTTTTTTATTTAATTTTCCAGTTCCATTAATAACTTAAATATATTCCTAAATTTTCTGTTTAAGATGTAACTGGATATATTGTGCTATCTAAAATGTCATGATGGTGTTTTTTATGTTAGGTTTCAATGTAGTAATAGGATATATTGGGTGTATAGGTGACGACGAGACTGCACCAGTGACTGGAAACAGCCATGTGAGTGTGCCAGCAGCTCCTATTGCTGACAACACTCCCAACAAGCACGACGATGCCTTGGAGAACCATAAACCTGCACCGGCCTCAGAAAGCCACAAAAAGGAAAAATCTGTGCTGCAAGCAAAATTGACCAAACTTGCTATTCAGATTGGTTTGCAGGTACGATCTAGTTAATTCCACCCAGTTTTCATCATATAAATTGTTTGATGAAATAACTGGACCTCCTAACTTAAGGGAGGAGAAAAACCGACGATTTAGACCAGTACAAGCAAACTACTTATTATCCATGTTACTTGGGACCGAGATATGCATGGAAAATCGAAAAATCATGGATAATCCAATTAAGTTATTTGTAGCACCAACACTGGAGGTTGATCAGAACTTGATTTAACCACCGGTCACTTTCTAACACTACTTTAAATGCAACAAATATTCATCACATGTTATATTAAATGTATTTAGGTGCGAGTCGTAATTATCTTTAATTTATTTTACTCATAAATATGAAAACAAGTGGGACTATTTCCTGTCATGACCACTCTGGTTACAACAGTTATTCAAAATGGTCATTGTAACCAGCTGTAACTACATTAGTAACCACCGATGACCACACTTATAACCAGCGATGACACAAATAATCAGCAATAACCACACTAGTAACCACCGATGACCACACTACTAACCAGCAATAAACCCACTGCCACAGCATATCTGTGGTTTCAATCTGTAACAAAAAAACTTTCAGTGACTTACACAATGGAAATTTCTGAAATTGTATTGTATTCTCAGAATGTTGGTTGGTAGCGTTAAACGCATCAGGGGAGGGGGTTGTGAGTGAAGGTTACTCTATTGTGCTAGTTTCTAAGTGCAGTTTATAGTAGCACGTTTAAAAATAAAGGATTTTTTCATAACAATACAAAATACAGTACAGTATTTATCTTCATTTAAAAAAAATACACTAAAAAGAGTCCTGCCTGGATAATCTGCAAACTGGATAATACACACACAGATAATCAGGAGATTGCTGTATTTGAGAATAAAGTTCTTCAGAAAAGTTTTGGACCAAAGTGAGAAGAACAGACAGGTGAATGAAGGAAACTAAATAACAGTGAACTACATGGTCTTTATAAGAAGCCAGATATAATAAGAACAGTTAAGTCTCATAGACTGCAATGGGCAGGACATGTGGCACGAATGGGGAATGAAAGACGTGCATGGAAGCTTCTTGTAGGAAAAGCAGAGGGAAAACGCCCAGTTGGTAGCCCAAGAATGATGTGGAAGAATAACATTAACTATGATTTGAGGGAAGTAGATTATACAGGGAATGATTGGAAAACATTAGCTCAGGATAGGGATGTATGGAGAGCTTATGTCTGCATGGCTATGGACCTCTGGGTTCGATAGTGCCAGTGAGTTAGTTAGTTAATTAGAATGTTAACATAATAAAGTGGTGTGTACTACTTGTACAATAGTTATAGCCATCATGGTGGATGTGTGGCTAGTGTGCACGACTGCACCATTTCCTGAATCTCATCCCACCAACACGCTCCACTCTCCCATCGTGTCATTTAATCTCAATTCATTAATTTCATATCACGTTTCACCTCATCTCATGTTTGGTAAAACAAGAATAGTCTGGTTTAGCAAACCACAGGTCTTTAAAATAATTGAGGGTTGTGATGATCTAATGGGTTTCACTCGTGTACTTCCCCATGAGTTTAGGACAGAATTGGGCAAAAAGGGAGGATTGTATCCCATATTTTAGACCTTGGGCCCAGCCCAAATAAACGTCAGTATGAGTCATGTGTGAATATTTGTACCAAGAACATTATAACAGACTATTTATCACCTTAGAGTAGATTTAATCTCATTCATTCCATAAATTAAGAAAGGTTTTACAATGAACCAAAAATGTCTTCTTCTTCATCTAACCAAGTCTTAGGCCTATAGGCCTTATTACGTTCTCACTGATGAATTTTTTTATCCAGCGTTTCCTTGGACGGCCCAGAGATCTCTTCCCTGTTGAACAATATCGAAGCATGGCCTTGGGAACTCTATCTGAACTCATTCGTCACAAATGATTCATCCAGTTGTTGTGGTATCTATGTATGCACACACAATGACCGGTTCTAAACATAGTTCCTTCAAAATATTGTCATTGTGTTTGTGATCCCATTTGGTTTTTCCTGCTGTGTACCCCATGAATCTCATTTTTCCTTTCCTCAAAGTCCATGCCTCACTGCCATAGTAAAGTGCAGGTCTTGCTAAGGTTTTGCATAACCGTACTCTGGTATCTCTCTGGACTAGTGAAGGTTTCATTGGTAAAATCAAATGTTTCCTGCCTTTCCTCATACAAATCATCTAAGTAGATCATGATTACGAGACCATAATGGTCTCATCTTCAGTACTATTTTGCCGACTGATGTTATGTCGATCGGAAGAAACTCTTCTTCTTCCCCCTGTTGGTGGAACAATGAACCTCTGGATCAGGTCAGAATTTGTAGGAATTTCGAAGTTTCATAAGTTTTCCTTTGTTTTTCTGAATGTGGATTTTTTCACAACCGTGAGTTCCTTTTGTTTATCTATTTTTCTAATTAGACTGGCTTTTGATTCAATTAAATGCTTTTCGGACCAAGCATGAGCAGCTAATGATGACTTTTCCACTTCTCCATTTTTGACGTTTCTAAGATGTTCTTTCATCCATGTTTTCAAATTTCTTTTTGTTTTTTCAATATAAATTTTGTCACAATCCCTGCATTTGATCTGATAAATTCCTGATTTGTTTTCTTCTTCAATTCTTTCATTTTTATTGGTTTTAATTATCCTATTAAGGCTGTATTCGTTCATTAGTGAATTTATTATTCCCATGGTTTTATTAAAATTAATAATTTTATTTGTTATGTCTACTTCATCCATATATGTTAATGTGTATCTCAGGTAGGTAAATGAATTTACTCTTTCCAGTATTTTTGAATCTATACAAATTTTGCTACCAAAAATAAAGTTGGTGTGTTAATCTTAATAATTATACCAATGCAAGCTTTATGCTTACAGATAATACAATTAAAGAGAAAAAATCCTGAATCAGGCAGACATTTTTCCCATTAGTTGTTTTAACTATTGCATATGCAAAACTTGCCTTAATAAATTAATTTGAATGTTGTGTGAATATTCCTGTTTTAGATGATTGTGACAATGTCACTTTGAATGTAATGTGATACTGAAGAGGATTTTGTTGTTTCAGGTTCCATGATTGCTATGTTAACTGTAGTGATATTAGTTATTCAGTTTTGTGTGCGTACATATGTTGTCGAAGGAAGCAGCTGGAAGAGTAACCACGCGAGTGAACTTGTCAAGTATTTTATCATCGGTGTGACTGTGCTTGTAGTCGCAGTTCCAGAAGGGCTTCCATTAGCTGTTACTCTTTCTCTTGCTTACTCTGTGAAGGTAGTGTATTATTCTATAAAACATTTTCATTTTTTAATAACATATTTTATTGTGAAATTACAATAAGAAGTAGCATTTTGAGTTTCTTCTTAACACTTGAGTCTGGTGGTGGTACTAGTACCACGGCATTTAAATGACACTGAAGCTGGAGAAAATTAAATCCCTCGGCATGCCTGTGCCAGCAGATGTACAGGGGTGTTTTTCTGAACCAGAACCGGCTTCAGTGTCATTTAAATGCCGTGGTACTAGTACCACTGCAGGACTCATAGGGTGGATTTCTCAACCGAAGTCTAAACCACGACCCCTATTTTCTAATTTTTTATTGTTTCCAAAACACCTACAAAAATGATTGAAAATTCACAGAAATTGTTATGAAACTATAGACATGATTCAGACATTTGTTTTTGTAATTAACAGCCGTAGATTTTCAATTTTTATGGTTGTTATGGAAACAATAAAAAATTGAAAAACCGTGGTCGTGGTTTAGACTTCGGTTGAGAAATCCATCACAAGTGTTAATAAATAAGTTGAGGGAGTCAGTTATCTTACCCCATATTAGCTGATTTCTTTAGGACAATAAATTTGAAGTGTGTTTTTTCTCTGGTAGCTTTGCTGACACAACGTAACCTAAGTTGTAATTTAATCTGAGAGGTTGCATGCCATCTTTTGCAATCTAGTAACTCCATCACACCACACAAGTTGATGAATTTAATGTAAGAATAATTAAATATTAATGAAAAGAGAGGATCAGTGTTAAACAATAACACAAAATTAATATAAAATAAAGAATTTAATTTATTGATAAGAATAAAATGAATTGTGAATTCTTCTTACCTCATACTTCTATGTTTTTTTAAACACAGCACCGAAGTATCGGTGACCATCGTCACCATCATCAGCTGTTTTCACGACTGTCAATTTTTTCTTTTGACAGTAATTATCCAAACTGCCATCTGGTGTTCTTTTGAAGGAATCATTTTCTAAACTGCCATCTGGTGTTCTTTTGAAGGAACCAGATGGCAGTTTAGAAAAAGAACACCAGATGGCAGTTTAGAAAATTATTCCTTCAAAAGAACACCAGATGACAATTTGGATAATTACCGGCAAAAGAAAAAAATTGACAGTCGTGAAAACAGCTGATGATGGTGACGATGATCGCCGATACTGCGGTGCTGTGTTTAAAAAAACATAGAAGTATGAGGTAAGAAGAATTCACAATTAATTTTATTCTTATCAATAAAACCTCATAATGTTAAAAATTCCCAAATTTATTATATTAAATTTAATTTATTACTTCACTTTAAAAATGGTAAACTTCTTCCATTTTTGTACACAATATTACGCCACTGCATTTACTTTGAATGTTTATAATTTTGATGTAGTGATTTAATGTGATGAGTCGCTACTCTCATCAACTTCCGATTATCCTGTATTTTCAGAGATTTACCATTTCGAACTTGCAAATGATTCCAATGTATATGTTTTGCACCACCTGTTTTATTTTAGGTCTTGATTTTTTTGCAACTTTTATCTTCTTTCAAATATATTTATACCATTTGTACAGTCTAATTATGCTTCTAGCCAAATATGCTTCTAGTTACTCAAATTTTAATTTCAATTTATTTCTCCAGGATATCCATAGCAGGTTTGCTGAATTCATTGTAGGTGGGAAAAAATTGTTCGTTCTAAATTCCCCAAGATTTTTTTTTTAATGCGCACAGAATTCCATTATCAAACCATTTTGAATTAAAAAATACCTATATAAAGTATAAAAGAAGAAGCATTTCTGTCATCAATTTTTTTCGCAGTGTATGTAGCATAATGGTTAAGGCACTGCACTACAAACCGGAAGATTGAGGGTTCGAGTCCTGGTGGGGTCAGGATTTTTAAACTGACCCAAACCTTCTGATGGCATGGCCCTGGGGTCGACTCAGCCTCTAGCTGAAATTAGTATGCTTGTTCTGGGGTAAAGGTGACCGCCATGCAGGGCTGACAACCTGGCTGTCATCAAGTGCCGATTGTCTAGAAAAGTGGGAGCCTTAACCTCCTACTATCCCAAGGGCCTCCTGAGGCTTATAGTGGGATTACTTTCCTTCATGTTGTATATCATTAGAATTTTTTACTTTTTAAACATTCATCATCATTCATATAATAAATTCATATAATAAAGTTGGGAATTTTTACATCATGAGGTTTTCTTAATAAGAATCAAATGAATCATACTTTCTTCTTACCTCATACATCTATGTTTTTTAACACAGAACTGCAGTATCAGGAAACATAATTCTCATTGTCAGCTGTTGTCATGAACTCACAACAGCTGACGATGGGAATGATGCTTCCCAATACTGCAGTTCTGTGTTAAAAATAATAGATGTATGAGGTAAGAAGAATTCACGATTACTTTATTATATTAATTAAAAATGCATTTGAAATTGAAATTATTATTTATTTGCTTTTTATGTCCTTTTTTCTAGTATTTAGGTATTTTTTTAGGATATCTTTAGGTCTTTCTGAAGGTCTTTCATAGGCATTTTGTAGGTCCTAAATTTCCGAGCCCTGGCCATTAATAATCAGAATATCAAATTTCTGTTGTATTCTCACAATGCCTATGCTATTGACAATAGCATAACAAGAATAATCTTTAAATATTAATGATAATGTATACAGTTAATCTAAACTTGGCTTCCGCATGTATAATATATAAGGTTAATAAACTAGTAGAAATCTGATTGCAGTTTTGTGAGAGAGATGTTTCTGTAACAGCAATTGTTTGTTTGTCTATTTCACAGAAAATGATGAAGGATAACAATCTCGTTCGGCATTTGGATGCTTGTGAAACAATGGGCAATGCAACTGCTATTTGTTCTGACAAGACTGGCACCCTCACAACAAACAGGTTGGTATTGAGGTGCATGGCTGATGTTTCCTAACATTTACTCACAACTAATATAAAATAACTATTCTATTTACTTTATTTAATTAAATTCTAATTTAATATATTGGTTAAATGGAAGTTTTAACAATGATGTGAATGAAAACTATAAATTTGAGTAAAAATATTAACACATATATTACATTTGAAGAGAAAAATATATGCCTAAATCAGGATTTGAACCCAATATCTCTTACTTTTATAGGAATTCACAATATGAGATATATTTATTTAGGTAAAATTTTTTGAGTGATAAAAAAATTTTACCTAAACCAATATCTCTTGTTCTGTACACCTGCACTCTAAGGCCGTGCTCACTTTCCATCATTTTCGTACAAAATTCAATTGCACGAACACGTACCAAAACACACAAACGATCCCGATCCTTCTAGTACTATGGGAACGCTCACACTAGATGTGAGTTATTTGTATGTTTATGCACGTATAGTTCCGACGTCCAAAATCAATCCCAACTTGTAGGGATATTTTACAAAGTTGTACATTAATTATATATATATATATCCATCCATAGTAAATCTCCCAAGGGCAAGTCTTTCACTGCTATCATAGCATTTTCATGCTATGCTTTGAAGCTTTACTAGGGAATTATAGGTGTGGTAGCTTTCCGTTGCTTACCACACCGGTGAAGGATGGTGATGATAATGATGATGATGATGGCCGAATGATTTTCGTGGACCGTTCGGCCCTAAGCTTCTTGACATTTGTCTTACAGGCGAGGAAAAACTCTGGAATAAACCTCACCCAGGAAGCTTGTCCCAAGCAGGGATCGAACCCAGGCCTGCTGCGTAACAAGGCAGCATGCTACCTCGAGACCACAGCGGTGGGCTTATATATATATATATATATATATAAGCGCTACCTTGAGACCACAGCGGTGGGCTTATATATATATATATATAAGCCCACCGCTGTGGTCTCGAGGTAGCATGCTGCCTTGTTATATATATATATATATATATATATGTATATATAATGGATATCGAAAAATTTATTAATTTGATTTTTGGACACAAATATTTGTAGAATCAAAGTGATTCAACTTATCATTTATGTGACCACTAACGTAGGGCATGGAAAGAAATATCCAAAGAATTAAAAATATCTGGTAAAATTAGTCATACATTTATTTATGAATCACAAACAATACATAGATCATATTAAGTATTGTTTTTAATTGTTATTGCAAAGAAATACATTTTGAATGCATCCGTGAATATTATGAGCACTTGTTGCACTTCTATTCTCTCCTGCAGACATGAATCTGTTATTATTATCAAGAACAAAATTATTCACTGCGCAAAAAAGATACATTACAAACTTGACTGCACAGTATGGCACAACGGGGAAGACTACCTTCCAGATTGAGAAAAAACACAACCAGTGTGTGCACTCAATTTATATGGCCAGTATTGTACATTAACATACAATACAAATTTGTATCCAAAGTGAGTGTGGCCTATTGATTTAAGCTAATAGGCTTTCTATATTAAATTAATGTTGGGAAGTAAACATTATGAGGTATAATTATTAAAATTCATCAGAGAACATTTTTTAATAATTAAATGAATCGTGATTTCTTCTTACCTCATACTTCTATGTTTTTTTAAACACAGCACTGCAGTGTTTAAAAAAACATAGAAGTATGAGGTAAGAAGAAATCACGATTCATTTAATTATTATTAATTGAACCTCATAATGTTAAAAATTCCCAAATTTAACATATAAAAGGAGAACATTTTGTTTAAACAACTCACCTCATAAGATTCATGCTTCCATGATACCATGGTTTCAAACACAGTCGTGTTCATCCTCAGCCATAACTCCAACTGGAGAACATTTTGTTTAAACTCAGTCATAGTTATGGCTGAGGATGGACATGACTGTGTTTGAAACCGTAGTATCATGGAAGCATGATTCCTATGAGGTAAGTTGTTTAAACAAAATTTTCTCCAATGAATTTTAATAATAGACTTTTAATTTACTCGTAGATTTCACTTTGTATTATTTTTATTCCTGTGCACCGGATAACAGTGAACTTCGTTCCACTAATACCTTCTAGCAGCTTCTTAAATAATTGAAGGGTTCATTACAAAAACCAGACAAGTCCAAAAAATAAAATGTTCAGAAACTTAAGAAAAACTTTATTTTTTCATTTATGCTGAATGAACTAAAAATTGTTTTTACACCTACTATTGGCTCACTAATAGTTTTGTATCACACATAAACAAAATCAATTTTTAAGGAGGATAGTTGGGAAAATATAAAAAAAAAAATCTTTGGTCTTGGCTGTTTTTTGCAGAAAGCTTAGTTAAATGCCAAAAACAAGTCCTGAAATATGATTATTATTATGTCAATGCTGACCAAAAAGAACATCATTGAATGCTAAACATACTATGTAATTAATTATCTTCACAACCATTAGAATTTTCGTTGTTAACATCAGCAGTTTCCTCTGAAGGTTCATCTTCTGTGTGCAATTCCATTTTCTCCAATAAAGACTCATAGTAGTGGCGATATTTTTGGTGGAAACGCATTGGACTTGTCTTACTATTGTAAGGTCCCCAATATTTCACATTCATATATAACTGCACCTGTATACTATTTTGCAGAGAGCAATAATGTCTGTACATTTGGAGATCTATAAGATTTATTTATCATTAGTAATGCCACGAGTGATTTCCAAATTATCATTAAATTCATGACTCACGAAGTGAAAAGTGAATTTGGAAATCAAGAGTGGCATTTGTTGGACTATTTAATGAATAAAATTAAGCTGTTTACTCACAAATCATTATTTAAATGTAGTTATTTTAAAATATTTGTATATTTAATGTAAATGGCGATGTTTGAAAAAAAATGAGAAACGTTTGTTATGCTTCATTTGTTCATCACTGCAACCAGATCATATTATTTATTGCCAAAGATCGCAATATTGTAAGAATGCACCCTAGTTGAGAAAAAATGAAACACATCAAACTGTTTATAACCAACATATTAATTAATTTCTGATGTCCTATGATGTAAATATGTTAATTATATTTTTCTCGAACGTAAGTTCCTGGGAAATAATATGTTTAAGAAAGTGCAAACAGTGGTTTCTTTTTTTTTTTTTTTTGGTATAATGAATTGCTACAAATGTTTTTATATTATATCCCACAAGCACTATCTGGTTACATTTGTGCACTATATATACAATCTGGTAGCCACATGCATTCTAGAATTCTTACATCTTAATATATAAATTGTTATATTCAATGTATTTCTTAGAGAGTCAGTCACTGCAAAATAATGCTATGACCTATTCAGAATGTTAAAAGGGAGGAACTTGATTTTAAAGTGGTAAAATTAAATCAATAAAATTGATGTGAAAAATGACTGTGATAGGTTGTAAATCAAAATTCATTGAAATGTGATTGTTCATTGACTCCCATTTGGGGCAAGAGCTAAATATTTGAAGAGAAAATTTTTTGCCTAGACTGAGACTCGAACCCGGGAACTTTGGCTTTCCAGGCCAAATGCTCTATCAACTGAGCTACCGAGGTGAGTTGCGATCTAGATGCAAATTTTTCTCTTATATACATTGTAATTCCCTCGTGCCAAATGCTTTGAAACCATTTCTCTTCAAATATAATTTATCCTTCAGTGAGAAGTGTTAAATTAATAATAAAAAAAGTCAATACAAGCCCTACTGGCTTTATAAAGTAGTGTTAAATTTCCAATAAAATGTCTTAACTAAGAAGCCGCCATTTGCAAAGATAGAAGCAAAGGTATCATAGCATTTGGCACGAGGGAATTACAACGTATATAAGAGAAAAATTTGTGTCTAGATCGCAACTCGTCTCAGTAGCTCAGTTAGTAGAGCATTTGGCCCGGAAAGCCAAAGGTCCTGGGTTCGAGTCTCGGTCTAGGTGAAAATTTTTCTCTTCAAATATAATTTATCCTTCAGTGAGAAGTGTTAAATCAATAATAATAAAAAAGGCAAGAGTTAAATAGTCTGAAAAAATTAATTTTTGGAATGAACCCTTCAATTAATTACCATACTTAAATTATATTGTTCTGTATGTAAAATGCTTCTAACATTGTTTTTCTAGAATGACTGTTGTTCAGTCCTACATCTGTGAAAAGCTGACTAAAACTGTCCCCAAGTTCTCAGATATTCCTCCTCATGTTGGTAACACGCTAATTCAGGCAATTGCTGTCAACTCTGCATACACATCCCGCGTAATGGTAAGTTTAATATTAATATCAAAGTACTGATGAATGCATTCATAAAATAATTATGGGAAATAACATTGAGATGTTCAAGTTAATAATTAATAAAAACTGATAAATATGGGAATTTTTAACATTATGAGGTTATATTAATAAGAACCAAAAGAATCGTGAGTTCTTCTTACCTCATACTTCTATATTTGAGTTTGTATTTTCTAACATTCTTACCTCATATGTTTATTTGTTGGACGATCATTTCAGAGCTATTGCTCCATCTTCAGCTTGCCACAAACTGTTTTTTTCTTTAAAATAAATAATACTTCTATGTTTTTTTATAAAAGTACATTGTTCTTACCTCATACTTCTATTTTTTAAAAAAAAAACAAAGAAGTATGAGGTAAGAAGAATTCATGATTCATTTGATTCTTAATAAAAACTGAGTCATATCTCACCTCATATTTCGTTTCTTCAAATATGGAATGCGGTTTCTGGAGGCATCCCTCCCATCTTCAGCCATATCCATGACTGTTGAAACTTGCTTTACAACTTCATCTTGAAAGCTGCCATCTGGTGTTGATTTGATGAACTTTGAAATCAAATCTTGTTTGCTGGGAATTTCAAAATTCATGGATCTATATTTGCTCTTCTGAATGCATATCTTTTCCCAAACTGTTAAATCCAAGGGTTTTTCCAAATGTTTTAAAAATTTCAATTTTATGACTTTGTAGCAAACTATGAGCTGCAATTGTTGGTTTTTCAATTTCACTATTTTTGGTATATATAATAAACACTCACACAAAATAACACTTTAGAAATATTAAAAATGGTGAAATTGAAAATCAACAATTGCAGCTCATAGTTTGCTGGAGAGCCATAAAATTGAAAAAGAAGCTAAACTTTTAAAACATTTGGAAAAACCTTTGGAAATGACAGTTTGGGAAAAGATATATATTCAGAAGACAAGTTCAGATCATTGAATATTGAAGTTCCCAGCGAGTGAGATTTGATCTCAAGGTTAATCAAATCAATACCAGATATCAAGTTTGAAAATGAAGATGTAGACCAAAATTCGACAATCGTGATGATGGCTGAAGATGGGAGGGAGTTCTCTTGAAAACTGCAGTTTCCATGCTTGAAGAACATGAATCATGAGGTGAGATACCACTCATTTAATTAATTTTTATTACTTATTCAATATTTTAACATTTTAGAACAGTATCATTTATTTTAATGGTTGACATCCTGGCTGAATTGGTCTTAAGTCTAATGAGGGATTCTTAAAATAATCTAATATATTAAAATGAATGTTTGTTTGACTGTATGTTTGTTTGTACTTTATGCGTGGCTATACAATTGATCCAATTGTGATCGGGCTTTTTGCAAAATGTTCAGGAGATTACCAGGATGAACATAGGCTATAAGGGAGTTGTGATACTCAACCCCTATGCCCTTACAAATCTCCCTTTGTAGTGGAAAACATAAAAAAAGTAGCTCTTTGAATGCTAAATGGCTTACGCTGCCTAAACCATAAGAAATACACAAAATTAATGTACACCGAAATGAATATCTCAAAAAGCTCTACAAAAAAGTCTGCAACAGCATATGTTTATCTCTTACGGATAACTCACAATATCGAATTTTATCTTTTAGCTCATTTATGCCAAGAAGATAGAAATAAGTAGATTCCCAGGCAACACTGGGTAATCAGCAAGGGGAATCTTAAAATAATTACGATATACAATTTTAATTATTTTTAATTTTACTTATTCAACTAATCATAAGAAGTACATTAATTTTTGCTATCAGCTCATTTACGCAAAGAAGATTGGGATGAATAGATTCCCGGACAATACCGGGTAAACAGCACGGGGTATCTAAAAATAACTACGATGTAAATTTTTCCGTTTACTTATTTAACTAAACATGAAACACATTAATTTTCATATTTTAGCTCATTTATGTCAAGAAGATCATGATAAGTAGATTCCTGGGCAACGCCGGATAATCAGCATGGAGTAACTAAACAATATAAATTTATAACTATTTTTCCTTCTACTTATTCAACTAAACATAAAAAACACATTAATTTTCATTTATTTAGGCGTAGCAGCACACGCCGGTTATTAGCTAGTATATTGAATATTTGTATATGCTCTGAAAAAAACCGTGTAAGTTGTTGTTATATGTTAGTCTATGCAAAATGAAATGTCATAACACGTTGAATAACAGCAAGATATGTTATTGTTATATAATATACAGTATTGAAATATACCCAAGCAGTATCTAATATAATTAAGTGTAAAATTTTTGTCTGATATGGGATTTGAACCCAAGATATCCAACTTCAAGCGGTGGTGAACTAACCAATTGTGCAATCCAAGAGCAGACACAAATCTTTCTGAAATTTCCCCCGAAAAGTGTTGTGATGTTCCAAAGCCATATCTAAAAAAAAAAGTCATTTTTAACTGCAAGACACAAAAATCAAAGCTAGAATCCAGCAATGTCAACACACTGTACAGAGCAGATGAACTCTCTGCATGAATAAGAGTGGAGTGAAGTGAGGCAGGATGCAAAACTTATGGCAGGTAGTTAGTGTTATCCATTCTACCAATTCAGGTATTGTTTTATTAATTAAATTAATATTAAGAAGCTAAAGCTGTTACTATGATTGAAATAAGTATATTAAAGTACACAACTAAATTATTGTAATCAAATACCTTTACTTTTAAGGTAAAGGAAGGATTTATGCTTGGATGGGAAGGAAGCCTGAATTAGCTCAATGGATAGAGCATCAGCACAGAAAGCTGAAGGTTCGGGGTTCTATTCCCGATTCAGGCATACATTTTTCTCTTTACCATTTGACTGTATTATTAGTTTAAATGAGATTTGAGTTACTTCCTCCATTTTATTTCTGCAGCCTTGAATATTCCATGTGCCAATTTTCAATGTCCTTTTTCTTAGCTTCAATCGTCTTAGGGTGTTTTTCCGAGGCATGATTTTTTGTTTTTTAGCATTTTTCTTTTTACGATGAACGAGGAGCTGGCCCGATGCATCAACCCCCAACCTGGAGGACGGGTAATTTTTGCTCAAGGTTTTCTTCCTCTAGCCTTTGATAGTCCAATATCTTACTGCAAGGCAGCAGTGCTAGTTTAGATCCGCCCTGAGTATTTTATTTGCCCAGTACCTGCATATCTGGTGAGCATTCCCCTATCCGCCCAATAGGAGACTGGCAACTCTGCACAGGTATGGCCATGTCAAAAGAATGCCAGAGCAAATATTGCCTAAAATTGTTTTGGAATGGATCCCAATGAAAAGGAGGAAGAGAGGAAGACCAAAGGAAACTTGGATAGAAGGGGTACAAGCGGCTATGAATATCAGAGGATTGGAGGAAGATCAATGGATGGACAGAGAAGAATGGCATTTGGTTTCCAGAAGACAGCGGCAGCTGCCATGATACTGGATGATTATGATGATGATACTTAACCCTGGATTTTAGTGCCTTGCATTTAAAAACAGCAGATAATATTTTTGACATGGCCTTTATACATCACAACACTTCTCTGGAACAACGCTTCTCTGGAAAAAATCTCAAGGTAGATTTCAGCATTCAGTGGTAGACAGTTCCCTTGTGAGTACGTTAATTTCAATATTGTGTTCATAATTAGCTAATGTGGCATGGAATAAATCCCATTATAATGTTTTCTTAGTGGAAGTAACCCTGTTGAAATGTGAACAGAAGTTCACAACCAGAGGTCGCCGGAATTTCGAATAGAGCAAGATTTGTTTCAGTTCCTAGATTGCCTGATGAGCAAAGTTGGTTAGTGCACCAACACGTAAAGCTGTAGATGTTGGGTTCAAATCCTAGATCAGGCAAAAAAAATTATCTTAATTGGATGGAGTTATGCATGAACCACTAACTATAATAGCATAACCCATTGTTGAGCCATAGCCTCTCTTTTGTAAGGAGTTACTAGACCAAGTTAATTTTTAGTTATCTACCTTATTTACTCGTAGATGTCATGGATGGCATGCAGTCAACACCGACATATTGAGACATCTAACAGGCAACTAAGGTACTACTAGAATTTTGATGTCAGTAAATTTTGCTTAGAGGCCTCTTTTTTCAGGCTTAAGGACCTTTTACAAGCCTGAAAATCTTCAGACTTGGGACCCACAGCTTAAAGTCCCTCCCGCAAGACTTGCTCCTTGGATTTTTCTGTCCCACAAAAATCCATCGACTGTGGCCGGGTTTGAACCCACAACTCTCAGAACCAGAAGCAAGGAGAATAACCACTAGATATGCATCAACCAGCTATGTGCCATATAAGTTTTGAGAAAAATGCATTTAAAGTTTAAGTCAATCTTTACTATTTATTGTGGCGCTAAACTAATAATGCTGGATATTGCAAGTTACATTTCTTGTTTGACAGTTATGCATCAGTATCCTAAGGGCGGGAATGTTTGGCGCTTAGCTGCATGATGAATCATTTAAATTAGCATTTATGATTTCATAGCCATTTGTTGGGAAACAGAATCTCTGATAGGACTGATGGTGTTCTTATTTTTTAAAATAATAAGACTCTATTTAAAGATGTGGCACTAAAAGTGTGCATACAATTACTTCATGAGCCAGTGCAACAGATGGCATCAAATCCTCAAGTTTTTTTTTTAAAATGGCGCTTAGCTGGTTTGATGCATAACATCATCCAATTGATGTTATTGTTACTCTGAAATTATCTTGAATCATTTAATGTTACAAAAATCTGGAACTGTAGATTACACTGGTTGACAAAAATGAACTTTTTTTTTTCACAAGAATAAAAATATGAGATTTTAGAAGTATTTTTCATCCTGAATTTAAATATCATTTCAGTTTTTTTCCTATCAGGCAAGAGTTTTCTGTGATATTCATGTACATTTTTTATAATTTTTAATAAAATCCATCTAACTCTTAACTCATTCTGACTTACCTAGAAAGTGGTAGATAGTGATTTTTGGGCATATTTGGCATCTGGAACATCTCTCTTCTTGGTCCAGCAGTAGTCAGCCAGCATATTAGAATTCCACTTGCCTTGGTATCTCTTTTCCATTGTGGAAATTTGCTGATGAAAACGCTCACCGTGCTCATCAGAGACAGCCCTTAAATACAGCTTGAATAAAATCACTACATATAAGGTAAAGGTTCCTATGACAGATCAAAGAGAATGCTAAAATCAATTTTTAAAAAGTAGCTGTCACAAAAAACTGTGCCTGATGGAAAAATTCTGACTATATATCTGAATTCAGTATGAAAAAATGCACTAGATTTACTGATCAGATTTCTTGTGAAGAAAACCTTGTCGACCAGTGTTATCATTAATTGAAAAGGCACAGGATTTTATACATGTTTAGTGCTGATAAAATTGTATTTGAAAATCTAAACATATGAAGGGTACAAGGAAAGAACTAGGTAAGTAACTTTTTTTGTCAGAATGGAGTTTAATCGTTCAGCTCTGAATTGTTAACTAATGACCTGAGTTGTTAAAGAACATCATTAAATGAAATGCTACTACTACTAGTAGACTTTGATGAAATGATCAATAAAGTCTTTGGCAGGAATGAACTTATATCAACTCTTTTATCATAGATGAATAAGTGATACCCCTTTGTCACACTGTGGGGAGGACACTAGTACTTCCCTACAGTCCAGTCACTCAGTCTCCAGCCCTGACGTTTTCACGACAGTGTTGCTGATATGGATATACAGTGGAGGGGCTGTTTTATGTACCACGCGGTTAGTAGAAATACAGCCGAGAACATTGCAGCAAATTTCAAACCTCACTAGCGGCGTCAATAGCAGTGATTGGTTGTGGCAGACATCCACTCCCAATTCAACTATTTCCTTATTGGCAGTAGAGGCTGAGTTTCTCCCTTTACCCCACCGGTGACTCAGCAGCTGGACTTTAGAGGGAAGTTTCTTAACGAGACTAAATAATTAAGGTAGAATTTTTATCACTCACCTCATATTGTTCTTCTTATTTGACTATAAACTAGTTTCGGAACATAGTTTCTGTTCCATCCTCAGTATCGTCACGACCATTGTTCTGTCATCTTGAAAAACAATGGTCATGACGATACTGAGGATGGTACAGAAACTATGTTCCGAAACTAGTTTATAGTCAAATAAGAAGAACAGAATGAGGTGAGTGATAAAAATTCTACCTTAATGAATATACCTCATAGTGAGAATTCCTAAAATAAGTGAGACTAATTAAGTTGCATTTATTTCTCTATTGATGTCAGCTGGGGAAATGTGGTTAGCACATTGCCTCAGAGAGACATCTAGTAGGTAACTAAGGTATTTTTCCCTCCCAGAGGACTTGTCCATTGGATTTTTCCATCTTAAAAATCCACTGATCTCAGCCAGTTTTCATAGATAAGACACACTTTTATATTGGATATATTAACTTTATTATAATTAAGGAGCAAATTTTTAGGTTCTAAAAGTTAAGATTGCAACATAGTATAGTGATAAAACTAATTATAATAAGTCTTCATATCCAATCAAATATTTTTTAAAAATATGTTTAAAATATGTTTCTCAATAATTTTTGTGTGCGATCTAGCAATATTACATTTATGTTACACTTCTTACTATTAAATTAAAAAGAAATTATGTTCAATTTATGTTATTTATTTTTAATTTAAAAGTAAGATGTATAATGTAAATTTAAGATTGCTAGATCCCACACAAATCATTGAGAAATGTTTTTTGTAAGTTATATTATAAAAAAATCAGTTGATTGGATATAAAGACTTATTAAATTAGTCGGCCGTGGTGGACTAGTGGTTATGCTCCTTGCCTCAGGTCCAGAGGGTCGCGGGTTCAAACCCGGCTGGGGTCGATGGATTTTTTAGGATGGAAAAATCCAAGGAGCAAGTCCTCCGGGAGGGACTTTAAGCTGTGGGTCCCGAGTCTGAAGATTTTCAGGCTCGTAAAAAGTCCTTAAGCCTGAATAAAAAGGCCTCTAACCAAAATTTACAGAATTTTCCCGTCCTAGTACTACCTTGGTTTCCTAGATGTCAGTATGAGGCAGAACGCTGACCACGGACCACTCAAAATGACATCTATACGAAAACAAGTGTAACTAAATTAGTATGGTTCAAATTCTTCCCTGTAGGGGGAGAGTGCCTAAATCTCTGTAAAGGGAAAACATGGGCTTACAATAAAAAGAAATTAAATTAATTTTATCACTATACTATGTTGCAATCTTAACTTTTAGAACCTAAAATCTGCTCCCTAATCATAATACATGTTCTTTACTTATATTCAGTGCAATTTCTAAGTCAGATAGCCTACTTGTGCTTTTGTTATGTACATCAGAGTGTTTGAAATCCATTTGATCAGTTGGGAAATAAAAAAAAATAAGAAAGTTAATTTTATAGGTAACATATATTTTTCTTAATTTTATAGCCTCCTGATGAACCTGGAGAACTCCCCAAACAAGTTGGTAACAAGACAGAATGTGCATTATTGGGTTTTGTACAAGCAATCGGGAAAAATTACCAGACGATCCGTGATGATATTCCAGAAGAGACATTTACTCGGGTATACACTTTCAACTCTGTGAGGAAGTCGATGAGCACTGTAATCCCTCGCCAAGGGGGAGGTTACAGACTTTTTACCAAGGGAGCATCAGAAATTGTCCTCAAGAAGTAAGTACAAGTTTATGTTATTGCCTACAAATTCAGAACAACAGCTGGAATTATCACCATCCATTTAGCTATGTTTGCAACACAGTATGAAAGATATTTATGATATTATTTTAGCTGAAATAGGCTTAGGTGCTTCTTGTGCATGTTAATTAAGACAACCATCATTAATATTAATAGAAATTGATTAAAAAAGAGTCATATCTCACTTTGTACTTTGTGTTCTTCAAGCACAGAAACTGCAGTTTTCAAGGAGAATCCCTCCCATCTTCAGTCATCATTATGATTGTCAAGTTTCGACCTATACCTTTATCTTCGAAGTTGCCATCTGATGTTGATTTGATGAACTTTAAGATCAAATCTTGTTCGCTGGGAATTTCAAAATTCATCGATTTAAATTTGTTCTTTGAATATATATATATATATATATATATATATATATATACACACTTCTAAACTGTCAATTCCAAGGGTTTTGCCAAATGCCTTATATGTTTAGTTTCTTTCTCAATTTTATGACTCTCGGAAAAACAAAAACGAATTTAGACATTCACACAAAAGAACACTTTAGAAATATTAAAAATGGTGAAATTGAAAAATCAGCAATTGCAGCTTATAGTTTGCTAAAAAATGTAATATTTGTATTGGGTCTTGAATGGTGTAAATGACTGCAGAGTCAGAGGTGTGGTGTTCGATTCTTGGTTCAAATGTTAATTTAAAAAAAAAATTAATTTGTCATATATTTTAGCTAATTTTCTACTAAGTCGATAACTTTTTCAACACATCTATCCCATCGTAGTACCACTTTCAGTATACCCATATTCATAAAGTCCATTTGATTGGAATGTAGCCATCTGTGGATAGCTGATCACACTTGTGTATCTGTTTCAAAGTAATGGCCTGCTTAGTTTTGGGCATGTAGTGTATGCCCATAACTCATTACCAATGACAATTTGTTCTAACAAACTTGGCTGATATCAGATTTAGCTACATTTATTCACATTGTGAAGACACAGATTTGGTACAAGTTAGATAATGTATGTGTCCATCGCTATAGTCTCGAGGTAGCATGCTGCCTTGTCACGTAGCGGGCCCAGGTTTGATCATCGGTCAGGACAAGTTTCCTGGGTGATGGTTTCTTTTTCGGGGTTTTTCCTCAACTGTGAGACAAATGTCAGGAAACTTTAAGGCCCAAATGGTCCCCCAACATCACCTGGTCATCATTATCATTATTAACATATTCATTAAGTTTAGGATTGAGGCCTATCCTGGTGCATGATTACCATCATCACCACCTATCATTTTTTGGGGTTTTTCCTCAGCTGTAAGACAAATGCCAGGAAACTTTAAGGCCCTAGTGGGCCCCGAACATCACCTGGCCATCATTATCATTAATAACATATTCATGAAGTTTAGGATTAAGGCCTATCCTGGTGCATGATTATCATCACCACCACCTATCATATATCATCGGGGCAGCATAACTCCACCTTCCAGGTGCCCCAGCTTCAGAAGTAGATTACAATAATGCCATGCCAGGAGATAATACCAGATCAAAATGACAACATGGTGGCATTGAATAAAAAAAAATGTGTGTTAACATTTTTCCAGAATTTACGTTAGACCACTGAAGATTTAATGTTGATATTGGGAGTAAAAGCTATGGTGATTTCACTGTGTTATCTATTCTAAGATGTAATTTTTAAATTGCAGATGTGCTTTTATTTATGGTCGTGATGGTCACCTAGAAAAGTTCACAAGAGAGATGCAAGATCGGCTGGTCCGTCAGGTGATAGAACCCATGGCCTGTGATGGGCTTCGTACCATCTCAATTGCTTATCGGGATTTTGTACCAGGGAAAGCAGAAATAAATCAGGTGCACATTGACAATGAGCCCAATTGGGATGATGAAGAAAATACTGTGAATAATCTGACCTGTCTTGGTTTGGTAGGAATTGAAGATCCTGTGAGGCCTGAGGTAAGTGTTTTAAAAAGTAATAATTTCATAAATATCAGGAATTAAGTAAGACAGGAATATGGGAGGTGTAAAAATCTGAGGAAGTAGAATTAAGTGCATAAGCTTTGCTGATGATGTGGCTTTGCTAGCAGAAGATGCAATGACACTGAGAAACATGCTGATGGAGCTAAATGACAAATGCAAAGATTATGGGATGAAGATAAATGTAAAAAAGACAAAGGCCATGATTATGGGAACGAAACCAAGGAAGATAGACATGAGGATTAAAGATGAGGCCATTGAGCAAGTTGAGGACTTCAAATACTTGGGGATCTACTATCAGTAGCAACATGAACTGCTGTCAAGAAGTGAAGCAGAGGATAGCAATGACAAAAAAAGCTTTTAACAAAAAGAGAAGCATTTTCTGCAGACCTTTGGCAAAAGAATTATGGAAGAGGCTAGTGAAGTTGCTTTGTGTGGAGTGTAGGATTGTATGGCGCAGAGAGGTGGACATTACGGCAGAATGAGGAAAAGCAACTAGAAGCTTTTGAGATGTTGATATGGAGAAGGATGGAGCTTATAAAATGGACAGACAAAATAAAAAATGAAGATGTGCTAGACAGAGTGGGTGAAGGACAAACAATGCTGGCAATTTATCAAAGGGCTTTGTGATCGTTGCATTCATACAATGCAAATTAAATATCTGAAGAGTTATAAAAAAAGTGAAAGTGAATTAAAAACATTATGCATTAAGGGACTCTTGTCATCCCAAATTCTTTAAAAAATGTTTAAATATGAATATATAAAATGGTTATTCTTCCAGTTAATATAAATGTGAAATGTGTCCTTTTACTTTAAGTAAGGAGGAAATATTATGACTATTTGGGAATGAAGTTCTTAGGAAAATTTTTGGACTAAAGAGAGATGAATAGATAAGTGATTCGAGAAATCTAATGTGAGCTGCATGATCTTTATGTGGAATTATATGTAATAAGAATGGTTTAGTCTCATAGATTATGATGGGCAGGACATGTGGCACGAATGGGAAACGGAAGAGGTGTATGGAAAAACTTCTTATAAAAAAAACCAGAAGGAAAGCACACGGTAGCTAGGCCAATATAAAGATGGGAGAATAACTTTAACCATTTCAATTATAAAATTTTTTTGTACCTTATAAAACAGTCGTCCTCAACTATAATAACTTCTGCTATAAACGTTGTCACACTATTAAAATTCAAAGCTTTTCAAAGACATGCTTCATCCTCAGGAATTCTTATGGTACTGTTTTAAATTATTTGTATATTTTATACAGACGGCTTTGGTTGTTGGGTATGTTCTCATTGATAAAATTTTTATGATCTACTTCCTTGATAATTTCAATTTCTTCAAGGATATTGATTTTTTGTCTATTGTTCTCTTTTTGGATTTTTTAATAAACTTTAACCATGATTTGAGAGAGATGAAATATACAGAGATTGAGTGGAAAAGCCTTAGCTCATGATATTGATGTATGGAGAATTTATATCTGCATGGACATGAACCTAGGGGTTAGATAGTGACAATGAGTTTGTTGGTTACATAATTTTATAATTTTTTTATGATGAATAATGTTAATTTTTGCTTTTTTTCAGGTCCCTGAAGCTATTAGGAAATGTCAGAGGGCTGGAATAACTGTACGCATGGTAACGGGTGACAACATCAACACTGCTCGTTCCATTGCTACAAAATGTGGCATTCTCAAGCCTGGCGATGATTTCCTCATTTTAGAAGGAAAGGAATTTAACCGAAGAATACGTGATAACAATGGCGAAGTAAGAATTAGATTAAAATTTTATTCTATATTAGATTGTTATAGGTATAAATGAAATAAATTTAATGATGGGGTTGGAAACAGTGTGGTAGCACAGTAGCGCGACTGCCGGGAGGCTAACGCGTGGGGTGGGGTGCTTATCTTACAGGCAAGTGGAGCAAGTTAGGTTTTGGTGACAGTAGTGACATCACTTTGTTTTGCAGTTGTTAGGTAGCATTTAGCCAACCAGGCAGGCTGCTCTGAGCTCCTACACTTTTCTTCAGCCCTCGAGTTTCTTCATGCTGCTTTTAATTAGTGGCAAAATGTTCCTTGTTTCAGGAGCAGAGTAGTCTTGTTAGGTTAATAGATAAATCATTTTTATCAGATTCACCTTATTTATGACTGTTTGTTTTTTCCTACTGTCATCTCATTAGGGTACAGGACGATACTGTTCCACTGTGTTGAAACTACTTTTCCTCATGGAACTGGATTTTAGATGATGACCCGTCTTTTCCTGATTGCCTTGTTGATTGTACTATCAAAGTTCGAACGAGAGTTTCAACTATTAAGAGGAGCTGCAGACTGGAAAAGTCATGACATTTTTCCAGAATTGTATATTCATGTCATTATTAAGGATCATTAAAAGCATAAAATGGTTGCTGAAAAGGACTTCTGATCATCAAATTCACATTATCCTGGCAAATATTTTTTTTATGGCTGATCCAAACTAATTTGTCTTACCTTATCATCATGGTGTTTGTACCATTCATTGCCTACACATATATTCAGCAAGATCTATCTTGATGCTTGTTGTGCATCTTAGTCTGAGCATATAATTTTTCTCTTCAAATATGATTTATCTATCATTGAGATGTATGAAATGAATAATAAAAACATCGAAGACATATCTTTATTACATTGGAAATGTGGATAGAATATCATTCAAGAACTAAATAACTAAAGAACTGAGTTTTGAGAATAAAAAAAAATATAATGCATTATATAAAGCAAGGAATCTATTATAAAAAGAACTATACAGTAACATAAAATTATATTGGGTAAAAATAATGGAAATATACAAATATGTCATTTAAATCTACTAAAAAAACAGTGAAATTAAAGAAGATACTTTTGTAAATACTGAAAAGAGAAATGCCATCTTCGAAATGAGCAGAGGATATTTCTAAATGTATGCTAATTAATGGTAACTGGTATATAAATCTCTATATTTGGGCTGAAGAACAACTACTGTAATGTAGAGAAAATCCTTCTTCTTTTCTTCTACTTCATAAAATTAGGCCTTTTGACCTGTTTTCACATCAAGTGGGATTTAATGAATCTTCCCATCTAGTAAATGGGCGTCCAACCGGAGTAATGAGTAACCAGAGAAAATCCTTAATAAAAAAAATAAATCAATGGAAATTAAAAATAAAATAAGAAGTTAAATGGTACATTCAAATTGAAAGAAAACACACATGAACAATGTATCAGAAATTTTAAATTATCTGCTTGGACATCACAAAAATTGCATTTATTCAAAAGTTTCACTAATCAAACATTCTGTGGAATAAATAAATTTTCTGTAATATGGAAAGTAATTATAAAATTATCCCTTCATGTTTTTGAGACCATGGGAATTGTAAGTTTTAATATTGCCGAATTTCTATATTTCTTCTTACCCACTGGCAATGTGCACTCAAGACATTTGAAATATTACAGTAAATCAATAAGTGGTGTATTTTCATTAGTAAACATGCTATTTTCTATCTTGTTTAAATGATGAAAAAAAAATAGTACAAATTAAATTAAATTTTCTGAAATTTACTTAAAGAAATATGTATAATAAAACTAATGAAGACTCGATAAAGCGTTTTGGAGATATAAAGAGAAGAAAATAAGAAGATTAACAACACATCAAATATTTTGGTGAAATTTTCATTGGAGATTCAAGCAGACTTGATACATCAAGTATTTATAATTACTGACTTAGATAAAAGGAAATGGAACTTGAGAAATGGAGAGGAAAAAAATTGAGTAAAAATCATGAAATTGAATATTAGTTAAATTTAAAAAGGGAACAGAGACTGAAAATGAACAGTTATATGATATATATATACAGTTATATAATTATTTAGTGTTAATGCAAGTCTTTATAGTATATATAAGTTGTATATTTATCTCTAGCATCAGTTAACTCGGCATAACTCCAAAGGCACATATTTTCATTACATAACAATAAATATATAATTATTACAGATTTATAAGAAAAGGAGACGTGTGAACACTGAAAGTATTTCATAGAACTAAACAATTGTTAATGAGAGCAACAAGTATCGTGCTTAGAACTGTAAAGATATAATTTAAAATATACCTTGATCTACTGTTTCAGAGAAGAAAAATAACATCAAAATTTTATATAATTATTTTATTAATAAGAAGATATAAAAATATAAATATATATATATAAAATTATGGCTACTAAGAATACTTTATTATATTTCATTTTAAAATGTAATTACTGTTAGATTTGTATTATATTACCTGGAAACTTAGTTTTTTTAAAAATAGGTGCCATATTTTTATAAAATTATTTCTTGTTTATCTATCGAAAGTAACTAAGATGCAAATTAAATTTTACAGTGTTAACGAGTGTACACAAGAAATAAAAGCACATACAATTCGCTGAAATTAAATTAAATTTCTTTTACTCAAGGATTTTTTGTATCGTGGATAAAATTCATATAATTTATTAATACGTAGAGAATTATTTATAAAAAATTAAAAGAAAATTTATGTTGATATAACAAAAATAAAAAATAATATCATCAATAATGAATAGTAATAAATGGCAAAATACTCGGGATGAATAAGGAAAAAAATTATACATATGAGAAATAAAGAGTGATGAAATGATGAATTGAAAATGTAGAAGAAAAGCAAAATCATACCGGTACTATTAATAAAAAATCTGTCTAACTTGTGAAGTAAAAAAGTAATAATGAATGTTTACTAGGAGATGATGATCAACCAACAATTCTAAAAGCTAATGAAGATATATCACTTAAAGAAGAATTGTGAAATTACAGGAAATCTGCATAAAAAGAGGTGAAACATCATTTGTACTGGAGTATTACCAAACCAGCTTTGAAATTTGTCACATTTAATTAATAAGTAATCCATCCAGAAAAAATCAGCAAAACATTTCAAGAATGTTAAAAAAATTGAAGAAATTTCAAGAAACAAAAAGTCATTGTTTTATCATTATTCCTTCCAAGATTGAAATATAAAATGAATTTAAAATACCAAATGTTCAAAATTTCACGTTGCTCTGAATCAACAATTGATTACAAAACAAGATTTTTTCGTTACTTTGAATTGGAATTTAAATAATGTGCATATGAATTTTGAAACGAAAATAATGTGCTAATTTTAATGATCCTTCATTCATAAATTTATAAATGTTCGTTTAACTTTCTAACATTTCATCTCGAAGTTATATATATTTCAAGTTGAAAAGGAAGTATTTTTATCAGTTTTAGTTTCATTCTATTTTAGATTCTTTATAGTTTTATCTTATCATGAATGCATCAATGAATTTTACAACCATTTAATTATATTTGTGTATTGTAATCTCCAAATCAGACATTTCAAATAAGACTAGAATTAATTTGCTATTGTAGACAATAAAATATATTATTTTCAATTGATTCAAAAAAGTCGAACAGGAACTTATAAATTTATATCTAGGGCCTACTTTAATTATAATATGCACATTGATAAAATGTTTAAATTAATAAAATATTAGTGAAAAATTAAAAAAATTATGAAAATACACAGAGGGGAAAAAATAATTATTTGTCATAAATCATAAAAAATGAGCAATGCAAGAAAAGAAGTAAAAACATATTCTGCCAGTTAATCTAAGTTGAAAAAAAATTGTAACATAATATACAAATGTGAGAAGTAATAATGTGTCACCAAAAGAACACAATAATTATTGAATTAGAGGAAATTGTGCTGTCACTTCTGTCACATAACTTGGAAAAAAGTACTAGAAGATAATTTTCAATAATCCAACAAGTGTAATTGTAGTGTGAAGCATTACTGAGGACATTGAGAAGTAATTTTGGAATACTGTTGATGTATGCAATTAATTGAAGATGTGTGCAGACATGAAGATGGAATTGGCAAACACAACAAGTGCAAGCAAAGTTTGCTTTAAATATAATTACAAATTCATCTTAAATTATACAATATTTGACTAATATTGGCAAATATAAGGCAACAGCATTTACTGGTAAGTAGGAGACATTGCTGACGGTAAAGTAATTTTGCTAAATTTTTTATTGTAAATGTGCTGCACTTGCCGAAGGGATGGGAAGGGATAAATACTGTGCTACTAAAACTGCCAACCATATTTTCTATTTTAGGATTAAGTGACATTTATTTAACTGCGGTGCAAGTGCCTCTCTGCTTGGGTACCATGGTTTTGTGTTTGTTTGGGATCTTCTCAAAAATGATGTGTAGTGGCAGACATTTCCTAGCAGCACAGTATTTTGCGAGAGGATCCCTGCCCATGGTTTTTCCTTCCGGGATGCACAAAATGCACACAGTTTAATGTAGTACTAAATATAACTGATTAGGGCACATGTAATTTTGTTGCAGTGCTGTTTGTGCATCTGTGCAGCAGATTTACATGCTTAACTTCTGTTTTGAACATTTCATACTTGAATTAAAATTAAGTACTAGAAATTAACATGTTTTATGCATGTAGGTGCAGCAACACTTGTTGGATAAAGTATGGCCAAAACTTCGAGTACTAGCCAGATCCTCGCCAACAGACAAATACACTTTGGTTAAAGGCATAATAGACAGTAAAGTAAGTGAGAGTCGAGAAGTTGTAGCTGTCACAGGAGACGGGACCAATGATGGACCAGCCTTGAAAAAAGCTGATGTTGGATTTGCCATGGTGAGTGTTATTTCCGTTAGATAGATTGATAAGACAGTTCTTATACGTTATATGACAACTTTGTTTTTGCATTGGTACGTCTCTAAACATCATTAAAATTAAGAATCAGACTTCTTATTTTCATGTAGATTAATAAAACAGTTTTACATTGTGATATATTCTGTTCACAGATGAAAGCCGTATATCTGTCATTTAAAAAAAGTAGAAATGAATTAATGTGAATCTGAAAATGTAACCCTTTTACCACTATTAATTAAAAACTTGTATATATTTTTTTTATTCATTTTACATATTTATTTTTTTGTGCGTAATTTGAGAATTTGGTTATGGACAGAAAAATTTGTGAAACTATCATTGCAGCACCAGAGTTCTGCAGTAGAGTTCCTTTCTAACCTGAAGCAGTAATCTTGCACGGATATTTACTGTGTTAACTCTTGGGCGACTATTTAATTTCAGATTATTTGAAAGAAGAAGTTAATAAGAAAAATATTCATGCAGACCTATAACCGAGAGAAAATATTAACCATGAAATTAATACTTATTGTTAATCATTACAACCATTAAAATTAATCTGTACTCAGTTTTATTGCTTTGTGTGTAAAAAAAAAGAAAAGTGGAAGGCATTTTGTCGTTATGTACATTGATTAAGAAACAATGTTAATTAATACTTTATGTTGGTGACACATGGAAAGTTTCCATGTATTATAGAATTTATTCATATGCCTGTTTATTTTATGTCAACTTACTTGATAATATATCTAATAAATATTTGAATTTATTTCAGGGAATTGCTGGCACAGATGTGGCAAAGGAGGCCTCTGACATCATTTTGACAGATGACAATTTCAGCAGTATAGTAAAGGCTGTGATGTGGGGTCGCAATGTTTATGACAGCATAGCCAAGTTCCTGCAGTTTCAGCTCACCGTCAATGTGGTTGCTGTGATTGTTGCCTTCATTGGTGCATGTGCTGTTTCAGGACAGCCCTCTCAAGGTAATGATATCAACCATAATTTTCCAAAAATTAAAATTTTTACAAGTTTAAACTGTCAACAATTTGATTTTTATAGATTTCTCCACTACACATTCAAGAAAATCCTTGAAATGGACAAATATTTTCAAATTTTTAAAGCTATGAAACATTTGTTTTTTAATGAATATTTTACAGTACAATTGAGCTATGATTCATCACAGTCAACTTTGTGGGTGATTAATGAATTATTCCATGATCATCAGTCAACTGTGAACAATCAATGATTTCACCCATAGTACTCCTTGAAGTAATATAAAATAATTAATTATACTTCAAAATAATAACTGTAAAATGTAAATATTATTTAACTTATAAGAATTAAACCTCATAATGTTAAAAATTCTCAAATGTATTATATAAATTATTTAACTTGGTTACTTATTCATTAATTTTTTATTTTATAAAATGGATCTAGATAAGTTATCCAGGATCGAACGGGTTGTTCAATTCAATCAGATGCCTAGTTGTATTAATGTATGGTCTTTTATATTATTTTTGGTCTGGACATCTTACCTCAATATTAATGTTGATTTGTTCTTGGACATGTTTCAAAACAATTCTGTTTTTACATGTCCAAGAACAAATCAACATTAATATTGAGGTAAGATGTCCAGACCAAAAATAATATAATTAAAATAACCTCAAAATATAACTTCCTAAAATTAAATATTATATGGTCTTTATTAATATATTATAATGGGAAGTAACATTATGAGGTTCTTCTTAATAAATAAGGTGAATCTGTTGCATCTCACCTCATGAAAATTGAGTTCTTTTAGACATGTTACAATACACCTGCGTATGAGCTTGTCCACTCTGTTGAATTTTACGTTGTCGGCCCTGGATGTCGACTCCCACTCCATTTTTTGGTGGACTAAAGAACTTACAAATCAAATCCCTCTCCCCAGGAATTTCAAAATTCATGATTCTCTCCCTGTTCTTCTGGATGTAGATCTTCTTCCAAATGGTGAGTTCTTTTGAATTTTCTACATCCAGAAGAACAGAGATGGAATCTTGAATTTTGAAATTCCCGGGGAGAGGGATTTGATTTGCAAGTTCTTCAGTCTACCAAAAGATGGAGTGGGAGTCAAAATCAAGAGCCAACAACGTAAAATTCAACAGTCTGAACAAGCTGAAGATGATATGCAGGCGTATTGATTCATTAATAGTGAGTGGAGAACATATTTTTAACGACTCACCTCATAACTAACTAACTCACTGGCACTATCGAACTGTAGGTTCATGGCCGTGCAGACATAAGCTCTCCATACATCCCTATCCTCCGGAAAATTTTACCCCAGTTTGAACCCATGTCCACATTTCTTGACGGTTGTATTTTTATGGTGAAAGATCGTCACTCTTTTGACCAAGGTACTTTTTTTGTCTGGCTTATCTCCTTCGACCAGTCTGGCATGGGTAACCATATTGGCAGTAATACTACTACTGGCATATCTCTCGGGATCATTTAATCATTCAAGCCACTCAACCACGACAAGGTAAAGATACCATGGAGGGATGACTCACCTCATATATTTTCAAATTTCTTTGATACCAAATTGACAGTTTGGAAAAAATATTCATTCAGAAGAATAAATATCAATCTATGAACTTTGATATTCCGGTGGATAAAAATTTAATTTCAAAATTTATAATCCCAACCAAAGATGGCAGCACAAGAAGTGATGTCCATAGAGAAATCAACAACTAGAGAATATCATCAGTGGAAGTCATGACTGAAGAGAGACAAGATATTGTCTGAAACTGTCGGTATCAAAGAAATTTGAAAATGTATGAGGTGAGTCGTTAAAAATATGTTCTCCACTCACTATTAATGAAATAATGTTTACTTCCCGACATTAATTTAAATATAAATAGTATTGATTATGTTCAAAAGAGTTTATGTAACAGACTCACCTTATTTATGTGGTCTTTGCTCTTATAATGTGATAAAAAAAATTGTAATAAGAATGATTCTAAGAGTCTTTCATTATTATTTTTATGAATCAGGAAGTACCAGAAAACAGTTTCTAGGAATTAAAAAATTATGATATTCTCTGTAAGGAGATAGAAAATATGCCATCACATTTTTATTATTCATTTCATTCATCTCATTGATCGATAAATCATATTTGAAGAGAAAAATTATATGCTCAGACTGGGGCTTGAACCCAGGAACTTTCACACTCCAGGCGAATGCTCTAAAGGAGTGAGTTACCTTAGTAAGTTCCAATCTAAATGCAAATATTTCTCTTATATATATGCTGTTTGAGTATATAATTTTTCTCTTCAAATATGATTTATCCATCATTGAGATATATCAAATGAATAATAAAAACTTTGAAAGAAGCCATACTAGCTTTATAATATAATGTAAAATTCCCAAAATAAATGTCTTCTTAATAGAGAAGCTGCCATTTGCAAGATAGAAGCAAAGGTTTCATAGCATTTGTTGCACGGGAAGAAAGATTTGTGTTTAGATTGGAATTGCTCAGGTAGCTCACTCAGTTAGAGCATTCATCTAGAGTGCAAAAGCTCCTGGGTTCAATCCCCAGTCTGAACGTATAATTTTTCTCTTCAAATATGATATACCATCATATTTATACCTATGGATGTGATAATGATAATTATGAAAGAAGTAGTTGATAGTATTGTATATTATTTTAGGCCGTACAAATGTTGTGGGTGAACTTGATTATGGACACTTTGGCCTCACTGGCTCTCGCCACAGAAATGCCCACGCCTGATCTCCTGCTAAGGAAGCCGTATGGTCGAACGAAACCGCTCATCTCCAGGACTATGATGAAAAATATACTGGGACAGGCTATATATCAGCTTGCAGTTATTTTTGCCTTGCTCTTTGTAGGTAAGTGTATCGTTAAATTCCTAGTATTGGTACCCATTTTAAAGAAGACCCCAGATCCTGTCTTGATACTTCAACTATCAGTTCTGTTCATTCAGTAATTAGACTTTACAATGGGTTAAATAAGGAGATGCACTATCTCCTCTACTATTCAATTTTGTACTAGAGTATGGTCAGTGTAAAAACCAGTAGTGAATCACATGATGGCTTTTGATCAGCTGACTGTTACTCCTCTAAGTGTTTTGTGCAGGCGGAAAATATGTTAACTAACAAACTGTCTTTCTCTTCCTTACTATGTTGCCACTTCCTGTCCTTTGTATTATGTTGTTTGATTGGCAGGTAGTGAGCTGACAAATACTATGTATTTTAATGATCTGTCGTTCTGCGCGGTCAGTGGCAGAATGACTAACTTGACAACCCTGTTACTTTTGGGGTTACGTCTAGGAATGTGCTGTCCCTTCCTTGCCCTTCTCATTGCATGTTGCCACTTGTGATTTATTGTGAGTCTGGTAACACAGAGACGACAAATACTGTGATTTTAAATGATCTGACCACTTCAGCGTTCCGTGCTTAAATGACTAATTTGACAACCATGTTAAGATCTTTCACATGTGTTTAGAGATTCTTCCCATATGTTTGAAGTTGAAAAATTTCAATACGTGATCGGATGTACAGTTTTCTCCTACATCCCTTCCACAGATTCAGTAGATCGGCGACACTAGCGCTAAAACTCTTCCCCTCTGCCCGTGCGAAGTTAACTTTGATGTGTAATAGTTGCTTCACTAACAGTGGTTGTTGTCGAGGTTACAGGACAACAGACACACGTCACATTTACAGAGGATGCTACGGTATTGCCAAGTCTATTCTTGTACTACTACCAGGGTTCTCACGCTCTTTTTTGAAATAATCTCTAATATTACAAATTGTTTCTCTGGTTTGTGAATTATAGCCTTCCGACTCCTCTGCGGCATTATGACGCTTAAATTCACAGATAATATCACACTGTAATAATACTCCAACTGATTTGTCACACACAAGACCCTACTGACTTGACAATGCCACTTTGTTTTGTAAACCATGTGCAGCGGTCCCGCCAAAAATTGAGTAAGATTGGCCATGCCGGATTTTAGAGTGACTCAACTCTAGAGCATGCCATAAAATCTTTAGAGTAGGAAGAAAACCGAACTAAATGGTATTAATAAGCTGTTAGTTTATGATGAAGATGTAGCATTATTAATCCATATCAAGGAAATACTAAGGGCCATCATGCATACTCTATTGAGTAATACTAAGAAATTGGGACTGGAAGTGAACATTGATAAAATTAAATATCTGTTCACACATAGAAATACATTTTATAATGGAAATGGACAGTTAATGTTTGAAGAAGTGTTTGGATTCAAATACAAAGGAACAATAATTACACACAAGAATGAGGTACATAGGGGAATAAAACATAGGCTCAATTCTGAAAATGCATGCTATTAGGCGTTACAGAGACTTATAACATCCCAACTTCTCTCAATAAACATTAAACTGAAAATACACTACTCAAAAAAATTAGAGGAACACATGTTTGAACCAAAATACGAGAATGAATATTGAAACAATTTAATGTTTCATTTTTTGTAATTATAAATTGAAGATTTATGTAAAATTAAAATAGACATTCAAACAATATTTGCTTGTACAGTATTAGCAATACGAACAAGTTATCATTTGTAACAGAGAACAAAGTGGAAATTTGAGATTTGCAATTTTTGGAATCAATGTTTCCATGGTTAAGGTAGAATATTTTTTTATCACTCACCTCATTTTGTTCTTCTTATTTGATTATAAACTAGTTTCGGAACATAGTTTCTGTTCCGTCCTCAGTATCGTCACGACCGTTGTTCTGTTATTTCAACACTCAGTACTTAGTGTGTCCTCCATGAGCCTGAATGACTGCTTTACACTTACAAGGCATGCTTCGCAGAAGCCTTCTTACAGAAACTTGTGAGATTCTCTCCCATTCCTCGGTGAGTGCTTGTGAAAGTTCTTCAAGGTTCTGAGGTACAGCAGGACGCTTACGAACAAGTTTTTCCAACTTATTCCACATATGCTCGATCGGATTAAGGTCCGGACTACATGCAGGCCTGTCCATCACCCGAATTTGGCATTCTTGCAGGACATCTCTGGTAGCCTGTGCTGTATGACATCTAGCATTATCTTGCATTAAAAGAAAATTAGGGTCGATAACATAAGCTAAGGGTACAACATGTTGGAGGATCATTAATGTAAATATCAGCATTCATGTGCTGTGGGACAACAAGCTCTGTCCGAGACTCAATAGTAATCCCATGCCAAACCATAACCAAACCACCTCCAAATCTGTCACGTTCAATAATTGTGGCTGGATCAAAACCTTCACCAGGATGTCTCCATACACGTGTATGACCATCAGAACCTGTTAGACAAAATCTTGATTCGTCCGTGAATAAAACACCCTTCCATTGGCAGAGCTGCCAGTTGACACGATTCTGAGCAAATCGCAGCTGGGCTTCTTAGTGCTGACGTGTTAAACAAGGGACTTTAAAGGGGATTCTAGACCTCAGTCTATTTCTTACAGTCTGATTAGAAATTACTCTCCAGTTGCTGTGCGTAAATGATTTTGTAGATCTCTGGCTGTATATTTTCTTCTGTGCAAAGCTGATAAGACAAATCTATCCTGTACGTCTGTAGTCTTCTTCTTACGAACTTGCCCGGGTCTCCTCTTGTATCCTTGTGTCTCTCTATATCGCCTCCACAGCCTATGGATGATAGAAGGACTGACATCAAGAATCCTAGAGACATGGCAAATGGAACGACCATCTTCAATCAGTGCAACTGATGTTTCATTCAGATGTCTCATTGCTCTGTATTAGCTTCAGAGAACACAAAAATAACAATTCCCTACCACAGATTATTCTACAAACCTGTTTTTAAAAAAATAAATCAATATGAACTCACTTTGGTTGCAGCAACTCTTGGAATTTCACTAACATATTCAGAGTAAAATTAATAAAACCCAGAAGATCTTCAATCTGATTTTAAACAATACTTGAACTCAAAACATCTGACTCTCAAAAATTAAATTGTTATAATATTTATTTAGTGGATTTGATTCAAACATATGTTCCTCTAATTTTTTTGAGTAGTCTATATAAAACTGTCATTATTCCAGTTATATAGTCCACCGCTGTGGTCTCGAGGTAGCATGCTGCCCTGTCACGCAGCGGGCCCAGGTTCAATCCCCGGTCGGGGCAGTTTTTCTGGGTGAGGTTTTTATCGGGGTTTTTCCTCACCTGTAAGACAAATGTCAGGAAAACTTTTAGGCCCAAACGGTCCCCAAAATCATATGGCCATCATCATCATCCTTCACCAGTGTGGAAAGCAACGGGAAGCTACCACACCTACAATTCCCTAGTAAAGCTGCAAGCATAGCATAAAAATGCTATGATTGCAGTGAAGGATCTGCCTTCAGGCAGAATTACTATCGATGGATGGATTCCAGTTATATTTATGTATCCAAAACATGGATTGTTACTTTAAGGGAGGAGAAAAGATTGCATATTAAGAATAAAGTTCATATGATAATTTTTGGATTGAAGAGAGATGAACAGACAGGCAAATGAAGAGGACTTCATAACAGTAAGCTACATGATCTTCATAAGAAACCAGATATAAGAAGAGTTGAGATGGATGGGCCATATAATGAGAATGGAGGAGGAAAATACCACTAGAAAGCTTACACTGCTGAGACCAGATGGAGGAAGAAGAAGACTGAAACTGAGATGGATCGATGGATGGAGTAAAGGAGGACCTTCAAAAGCTCAGGGTCTGTTGATGGAGGAGGAGGGCATTGGACAGGGATGCATGGAAGAGTGTCTCAACTGCAGCCAGGGCCCATGGACTGCTGTAAAGCTAGAAAAAGTAATTCCGATATATCTTCAGTTTATTGAAATCACTGACAATCATTCAGATTTGAAAATATGCCTTCAATAATGGGTACATCAAGTTTGTCTGTTTTTATAATGAGTACTAACTAACTCACTCACTCACTGGTACTATCGAACCCATAGGTTCAAGGGCAAGCAAACATAAGCTCTGCATACTTCCCTATCCTGAGCTAATGTTTTCCAATCATCCCTGTATAATCTACTTTCCTCATCATGGATCATGTTATTCTTCCACCTCATTCTTGGTCTACCAGCTGGGCATTTTCCCTCTGGTTTTCCTACAAGAAGCTTCCAGGCATGTCTTTCATTCCCCATCTGTGCCACATGTCATGTCCATTGCAGTCTATGAGTCTTAACTCTTCTTATTATTAATATTTAATTTTAGGAAGTTATATTTTGAGGTTATTTTAATTATATTATTTTTGGTCTGGACATCTTACCTCAATATTAATGTTGATTTGTTCTTGGACATGTTTCAAAACAATTCTCTGTTTTATCTTCTGAGTCTGGGAAAGCTGAAGATAAAACAGAATTGTTTTGAAACATGTCCAAGAACAAATCAACATTAATATTGAGGTAAGATGTCCAGACCAAAAATAATATAATGTTCTTATTATATCCGGCTTCCTATACATACCATGTAGCTCACTATTACGTAGTTTTCTCCATTCACCTGTCTGTTCATCTCTTTTTGGCCCAAAAATTTTCCTGAGAACTTTATACTCAAATATTAGTAACCTTCTTTCCTCCCTTCATGGATAAGGTACCTAAATGGGCAAAATTAGAATTTTTGTTTTTTTTTGCTCATATTCATACCTCGAAATGTGTTCTATATGAACATAAATTAATTTTCCACCACAAACTTATTTAAAGGGTTCTAAGTGTGGGTTTAAAGAACATGCTGCAGGGTAGGTCCTTGAGTGCTACTTTTGTTTTTGCGAGCCTTATGTTCCTTTTCTCTGAAACTATTCATCCCAGAGAAATGAAATTTGCACAGGCTATTTGTCTGGTACTTTGGCATAAACTGGCAATTTTTCAACAGTTTAATGTTATTATTAAGGGCACCAATAATTATTTTCCTTTTCAAAATGCAAAAAAAAAATTAGCATTGTTTTTAAAAAATTCTTACTGTTTCATTTTTAATGCTGTGTTGTGGAAAAAAAAGTCATTTTATTGCCAAATAGTGTATGTATGTGTGAGAAAAAATTAATGTTCTACTGTTAACAATTCTTCTGAAAAGGAACATTAAAATTAGAACATTTAACATGATGGAGATACAAGATACCTTCTCCCCCTTAAAGTAGGAGATAATAAAAGTATTATGTTATTAACTTATTATATTCAATATGTAATGTAGCACAATCTTGTACAGAGTATAAGCCACTCCTGGTGGCAGTAATTGTGCATCTTTTGTTTTTTCAGGAGATAAAATGCTGGACATTCCTACTGGGAGAGGAGCTGAGTATGGAGCCAAGCCCAGTCAGCATTTCACCATAATATTTAATACTTTTGTTATGATGACCTTATTCAATGAAATCAATGCCAGAAAAATACATGGCCAGAGAAATGTGTTCGAAGGCATTTTTACAAACCCCATCTTTTATTCTATTTGGATTTTCACATGTTTAGCACAGGTAGGTTGTATTGTATTGTAAGCCCATGTTTTCCCTTTACAGAGATTTAGGCGCTCTCCCCCTGCAGGGAAGAATTTGAACCATATTAATTTAGTTACACTTGTTTTCGTATAGATGTCATTTTGAGTGGTCCGTGGTCAGCGTTCCGCCTCATACTGACATCTAGGAAACCAAGGTAGTACTAGGACGGGAAAATTCGGTAAATTTTGCTTAGAGACCTTTTCATTCAGGCTTAAGGATTTTTTACGAGCCTGAAAATCTTTAGTCTCGGGACCCACAGCTTAAAGTCCCTCCCGGAGGACTTGCTCCTTGGATTTTTCTGTCCTAAAAAAATCCATCGACCGAGGCCGGGTTTGAACCCACGATCCTTGGGACCAGAGGCAAGGAGCATAACCACCATAGTCCACCGCGGCAAAATTATTTTGGATTCTAATTTGAACTCTTGAACTTTGAATTTACAGATTGTACTTGTTGTAGTATTACCAACTATAGTAAAATAAAACCTTTACCTCTCTTTTCAACTTTGGAGCCATAGCCGAGTGGTTAAGGCAAGAAGCCTTGTTGCAGAGCTACGGGACTTGCACTGGTTTGAGTCCCCATGGCAGAAGAAATCTTCTCATGGAATTTTGGCCAATATGGGACTGGTGCCCACCCAGTATCGTAATGCATTTGGGATAGCTATAATAAGTAGCAACTCCAGGTTGAGAAGACCAGGTATAATGGCTGGAGGACCCGACATGCTGACCACATGTCGCCCCTACACTGGCTAGATGATCATCTACCTCTGTGATTAACACATGTGGACTTGAGGCCAGCAGCCGGCTGGTAGGCCAAGGGCTTTCTAGGCCTATTGTACTTGGAGTTTATTTATATTACTCTAAGTAAAGATAAAGTTATCCCACTACAGGCCTTGTAGTAGTAGAACGTTAAGACTCCCACTTTTTCAAGACAATCAGCACTTGATGTCAGCCGTGTTGTCAGCCCTGCGTGATGACCACCTTTACCCCCCTGAACAAGCATTTGGTACTCATTATGATTAGAGGCTGAGTCAACCCCAGGACCATGGTGTCACCAGAAAGTTTGGATCAGTTTAAAAATACTGACTCCAATGGGATTCGAACAATTGATCTTCTGACTTATAGCTTATTGCCTTAAATAAGTATGATATGACATTCCTCTAATATTACTAGAATTTATCCTTTGGCAGACCCTTCAAATGTTGGATTGAGACCATAACAGACCCCTAGGTCTGTCACATGAAAGGAAGAAGAAGAAGAAGAAGAAGAATGAACTGTTCTAAATATAAGAAAAATATTAGCCTTGAATAATGGGCAAATATATTTGTTAAGACACATTTGTATCACTTATTCAATATTTTAACTAAATAATATAAAAATGAATGAGTAGAAATTATATTTTTATAAATGAGTTGAAATAAATGCTTTTGTTAAATTATTTTTAGTCTGTTCATCTTACCTCAATATTAATGTTGATTTGTTCTTGAACATGTTTTGATTATGATATAATTGAAACATGTTCAAGAACAAATCAACATTAATATTGAGGTAAGATGATATCATCGAAACATGTTCAAGAACAAAACAACATAATCGAAACATGTTCAAGAACAAATCAACATTAATATTGATAATCAAAACATGTTCAAGAACAAATCAACATTAATATTGAGGTAAGATGATATAACCGAAACATGTTCAAGAACAAATCAACATTAATATTGAGGTAAGATGAACAGACTAAAAATAATTTAATTAAAATAACTTCAAAATATCACTTCCTAAAATAAAATATTAAATACTTTTGTATCTCACCTCCAAAAATTCCACATTTTCATGGTAACGGTTTCACCCTCTGTCAAACTCCAAATAATTAAGTAGAAATTACTTAAATATTGTGTCACATTACAGAGCAGTTCACAATAATAAGTTGGCCTTGGTGGTCTACTGGTTATGTTCCCTTCCTGTAGGCTCTAGGTTTGTGGGTTCAAACCTGGCCAGGGTCAATGGATTTTAGGATGAAAAGATTCAAGTGACAAGCCCTCCGGGGGAAGATATTAAGTTATGGGTCCCCAGTCTGAAGATATTTGGTTGTAAAAGAACCTCAGTTCAAAATTAGTGTCTCTGAGCAAAATTTAACTGACCTTCCCCATCCAAGTAATACCTTAGTTGTCTACTAGATGTCTCATTGAGGCAATGTGCTGATCACATGTCATTCACTGATATCTGTAAGGAAATAAGCCTAACTACATTAGCTTAGTGAAGAAAGTCTCGCTAGGGGAGCACCTGTGTCTCCATGAGGGAGGTGTGAGGTACATACGCTTATACATTCATTATTGTTTCGACTATGTTAAAAACTGTCCATCGCTGTGGTCTCGAGGTAGCGTGCTGCCTTGTCACGCAGTGGGCCTGGGTTCGATCCCCGGTCGGGACAGTTTTTCTGGGTGAGGTTTTTATTAGGCTTTATTCTCACCTGTAAGACAAATGTCAGGAAAACTTTAAGGCCCAAATGATCCCCGAAATCATATGGCCATCACAATCATCATCATTCATATTCATCTTAGATTAAGCTTAGGAATAGGGACTCTGCTGGCGCACCACTATCATCACCATATCATCGGGGCAACATAACCCTGCCTTGCAGGCGCCCCAACCTCAAAAGTGGGTTACAAGTATGCCATGCCAGGAGAGAACACCAGGAATGTCGAAAGACAACCTGGGGCATTTGCCAAAAAAAAAAATGTTAGAACTAGCATTGAAATAAAAATTTTCTGCCACCTTTGAAATTTAATAATTAAAGCTAGCCTAACAATGGAAGTGTTAACCGTTGCATGCTGAACCTACCTTGAAAATCTCACGGAGAAACATTGTTATGTACTAAGGCCATGTCCAAAAAATTACCTGCCATTTTTAACTGCAAGGCACAGAAATTGAAGCCATAATCCAGCAATGTCAGCCCACTCTATGTAGCAAATGATGTGAAGTGAGCCGGGACATAGTGTGGACAGCATGTAGTGAAGGTTATTCAATCTACAAATTCAGGTTTTTTATTACTTTCCTATGGTTTAAATAAGAGATTTGGCTTGAACTACAAGAAAAATCACTAAGAGGTTTAATTTAAGATTTAAATTAAAAAGTAGTAGCTGCTCAAGCTTGGTCTGAAAAAATCTTAATTAATACAAAGGCTAGTTTAATTAAACAAATAGAAAAACAAAGAGAACTCACGGTTTGGGAAAAAATTTACATCCAAAAAAGAAAAACTTATGAATTCCAAAATTCCTGGGATTTTGATTTGATCCAGAGGTTCATTGGTCCACCAATGAGGGATGAAGAAGCAGTTCTCCTGATCGACATAACATCAGTTGACAAGAAATTACTGAAGACGAAGCTACCTAAACTTTGAAACCGGTATAATTAGAAGACTGGATATGAGGTGGGGTAATAATTTAAATCTTAAGAGATTTGGCACTGGATTGTAGTGCCTTGCAGTTAAAAACAGCAGATCATTTTTTTACATGCTTTATATTAGCTTGACTTGTATCTGTCTATGTAACAGAATCTTTCAATACGATTTTCACCCACTTAAAACATTGGATCGACTTGAAACTTCATATACTTGTAAAGGACCAATGACAATGCAACAATTTCATAAATTATATATAATATATAATAGGTTGTGGACTTATCGACTTTTTAGTCCATCGTTGTAAGAAATTAATATTATATCCTCTGGTAGCTCAGTTGGTAGAGTGGTGGACTGTAGTGGTATATCATTTCAGTAATCCAAAGGTCACTGGTTCAAATCTGGCCCAGAGGATTCTTTTTTTTTTAGAAGAGTATCACTTTTAGCTCATACTAATAGTATCGAATTTAAAGATATTTACATTTTTAGAAAACCAAACTGAAAATAAAAAATAAATAATAGTTTAAAAAAATTAAAACAACACGCTTTATTAGAAAACCAACTAAAAAATAAAAAATAATTTTAATTTCCAACATGCTCGGGATAAAATTTTAAGTGGTCAACAAAAAAAGCATCTCCAACACATCTAGAATAAAACTAGAGTTATCTACAAAAAAAATAATTTTACCATCAAAAGCATGGGGTGCTCTATATCAATTAGTATATTTGATAATAGACAGATATTGGTAAAAGTAAAGTCTCTAAGAAGAAAACATAAAAATCATCCCACGCTTTGATGGTAAAATTATTTGTTTTGTAGATAACTCCAGTTTTATTCTAGATGTGTTGGAGATGATTTTTTTTGTTGACCACTTTAATTTTATTCCAAGCGTGTTGGAAATTAAAATTATTTTTCATTTTTTAGTTTGGTTTTCTAATAAAGCGTGTTGTTTTAGTTTTTTTAAACTATTATCTATTGCCATGGCCTTTGTAAATTACAACACTTTCTCTGGAAGAAATTTCAATGTTTGAGCATGCAATGATTGACAGTTTCTTTGCAAGAGGATTATACATTTATTGTTAGGAATTGTGTTAATAATGTTCTCTTTTTATAAATCAGAACATTTTCATGTGTTCACATATCATTTGATAACATAAATGTGATGTGACAATTATTTGGTGCTCTTCTGATGAAGGGTGTTATTTTAAACTTGATCCCAAAACCAGGGATGAGAGAGAGTCCACATGATGATTTTGTTTCTTTTTGTTTTTGTTCTTAGGTCCTAATTATTCAATGTGGTAGAATGGCGTTCTCAACAGCGAGTTTAAGTTTGGAGCAGTGGCTGTGGTGCCTCTTCTTTGGAATTGGAACATTGTTATGGGGTCAGCTTGTGACCACGGTACCAACAAGGAAGATTCCAAAAATACTGTCGTAAGTAACACTGCAAAAAAAAATTATATTCAATTTATTTTCTGAGTGCAGTGGAAGACATTTTTGCACTTATATTAAGGGTTGCTACAAGGATGCCCGATGTTACCAACACTGTTTAAAATATATATGGACATTTGTTTAGTAGAATGGTCATGTAAGTATGCAAAAATGGGACTAGAATTAACAAGAAGATATCTACATCAGTTACTTTTTGCCGATGATCAGATAATTATAACCCAGGATGGAGTAGATGCAAATTATATGTGTAATCAGTTGTCAACAACATATCAGAAATGGGGTTTGAAAATCAACAAAAACAAAAACAGAATATTTAACAAATGACCCAGATCAATTATATATTGATGGAGTAAAGATAAAGAAGGGCAATAGTTTCTGTTATTTGGGAACAATTATAGAGAAAGATGGAACATCAAATAAAGAAATAGCAAGAAGGATCAGTAATGGAAGAAAAATCATAGTAATGTTAAACTCTATGCTATGGAGTAAAAACATCATTAACAGAACAAAACAACTAATTTATAAATCCACACTAGAAAGTATAATGTTATATGGATTGGAAGTTTGGACAATGACACAACAACATTCCAACCGAATAACTTCAGTTGAAATGGATTTTTGGAGAAAAGCTGCCAGAAAATCTCGACCAGAAAGAATTATAAATACAGAAATTAGAAAATGGATGAATGCAGAAAGAAGTATAATGAATGAGATTGAACACAGAAGGCTAAAATGGTATGGACACGTACGAAGATTTGCAGGATGGAAGACTACCAAAGGCTGTCTATGCATGGAAAATTGAAAGAAGGAGCAGAAAAGGAATACCAAGAACAACCTGGAAGAATAACGTTCAGAATTCTGTGAGGAAATTTGGTGTAATGGATGAAAAAACAGAGAACAATGGAGAATATTTAAATTAATATTGGGAAGTAAACATTATGAGGTTATATCATTAATAGTGAGTGGAGAACACTCACTATTAACAATGGAGAACATCATTTAAGCGAAATTTGCGAATTATATTTTTCTTTTCAAATATAATTTGTCCATCATTAAGATGTTTAAAAACGAATAATATTAACATTGGAATTTGTGAATGTTTATTACAAACTGACAGTCTATAAGCCCGTAGTCATTTATGTATTTTTTTAAAACTCATGTTAATTATTAAGATTGGTTGGAGAAAACCCACAATGATAAGGAAAATTCTCAAAATGAATGAATGATTAAGTTTTGAAACTGATTTTTGTAGCTAAGTTATTTTCAATCATATCTGTCTTCTTTAAATACTTTATGTGTAACGTTTCAGTTTTTGTTGATTGTGATATAGCAGAAAACAGGAAGTGCACATATCCATTTTTTATGAAATTGAAATTATGAACATGATGTTTTTGTGTTAGCATAATTCATAATTTGTGTTGAGTTGTTTTTGACTCACCTCATACTTCTTAACTTCCTCTCAGACTCGAGTTTCTTCACTGCATTTGTGACATTCTCAATGCTATATCACATTCACAACTGACGTCCAACGGCCTCTTCTCCTGCAGACTGACCTCTGTGCCATCTGATGGCTGTCCAACATACTTCCAAATCAATCCCCTCTCCTTATCACCGGGTATTTCAAAATTCATAGTTATGTTTTTATTCTTGCATATGTAAATTTTTTTCCCAAATTGTTAGTTCCTTCGGTTTTTCCAATTGTTTAAGTAATTTTGTTTTGGTTTCTTACTTAAACAATTGGAAAAACCGAAGGAACTCACAATTTGGGGAAAAAATTTACATATGCAAGAATAAAAACATAACTATGAATTTTGAAATATCCAGTGATAAGGAGAGGGGATTGATTTGGAAGTTCGTCGGTCAGCCATCAGATGGTACGGAGGTTAGTTTGCAGGAGAGGAGGCTGTTGGATGTCAGTTGTGAACGTGATATAACATTGAGAATGTCACAAATGCAGTGAAGAAACTCGAGCCTGCGAGGAAGTTAAGAAGTATGAGGTGAGTCAAAAACAACTCAACACAAATTAAAATAAACCTCATAGTGTTATTTCCTACCTACGTAATTTAATAATTCATAATCTTGACAACCCTGGGGGTCATGACTAGGGAGCAGATTTTTAAGTTCTAAATGTTAAGATTGCAACATAGTATAGTGATAAAATTATTGTAATAAGTCTTTATATACAATTAACTGCTTTTTTTATAATATAACTTGCAAAAAACATTTCATAATATTTTGTGTGGGATCTAGCAATATTACATTCTTCTCTTTTTGCAAGGATTGAACCTTTTTGGTTTGTTCTGGCTCCAAGTATTATAGCTCCATCCTGCTTAACCCTTTAGGTGTCATGAGCCGATTAGATCGGCTCTGGTGCTCCTGTCCATTACCTGCCAGACAATATACTTGAACTACTTGCAAAGCCGATCACGTCGGCGGGCGCGATTTAAATCTCTAACACAAGAGATTTTACCAGTGGCATGCAGAGGGTTAATATTTAGAACTTGCCAGTAATTAGAATTTTGCCCTGACTGCATTACGAGCGCAGCGCAGGACTATCCTGGTGATAGGGCTGCTATCTTACCACTTCCAGGACTGCGGGAGTTGATTCTAGTCATGTTGTTTAGACGTATTGCCTTCTCCATGGCTCTTGAGCTATGTCCATCCATGAGAAGCCGTCCAATCTGGTCAGTCGCACCTCTTCGCTGGTTGGTTCACCCTTGCCCCAGGTATTTGGTTTCCGTGGTACCTGGCATATCTGCCGGGCTTCCCTCTATCCACCACCTGGGGAGGCGCCCGATGGGGTCTAGCTCCCCTCACGGGAATATTACATTTATTTTTAATTTAAAAGTAAGATGTGTAATATAAATGTAATATTGCTAGATTCCACACAAAATTTATTGAGAAAATTTTTGTAAGTTATATTATAAAAAAATTCATTTGATTGGATACAAAGACTTATTAAATTAATTTTATCACTATACTATGTTGCAATCTTAACTTTTAGTATATAAAAATCCACTCCCTGGTCATGACTTCCATCAGAATCTTTCTCTAAACTTCACTATCTCTGGCAACCAACCACCACTTCTTAAGTCACAACCACCTCGCATCCTATAATATCCCATCTGTCCATCTTGCAGAGTGTCACAAATTGATGTATACACTCTTTGAAACATTATTTTTCAGCAACGAAATGAGACAGAAATACAATTTGTTGTGTTGTATTCCTTAAAATTTCTTAAGCCCGTACATTTTCAAAATGTCCACCTTCTGCTGCAGTACACTCCCAAAAAAAACATAGAATACATAGAGTGATATGCTGTCTGGATTCTTGCTAATTGAATGTAATTATGGCATATTCAATCTGAACTATCAGTTCCTCCAGAGTTTGTGGTTTTGTGGTGTACACTGTGTTCTTTAAAGTTCCCCGAATGTAGAAGTCTAGAGGTGTTAAATCAGGAGATCAAGGCGGGAACTCCACAGCACTTCTCTTCATCTTATCCATCTCTGAATGTGTGATCAAGAAAATTTCTCACATCAGTATGAAAGAGAGGTGGAGTCCCATCTTACTGGAAGTAAACTTAATTTTCACATTCAAAGGTATCATTAAGTCATGGAATCATTATACTTGAAAAAAAAAATATATGTCTAGACTGAGGTTTGAACCCAGGACCTTTGACTCTCTATGCCAATGCTCTATGCAAGTGAGCTACCTAGGCCTCCAATCTAAACGCGTATTTTTCTCCTATACATAGTTAGCATTTGGGGTTGTGGAATTAACTATGTATAAGAGAAAAATACGCATTTAGATTGGAGGCCTAGGCTGCTCACTTGAATAGAGCATTGACATAGAGGGTCAAAGGTCCTGGGTTCAAACCCCAGTCTAGGCGTATATTTTTCTTTTAAAGTATAATTTGTCCATCATTAAGATGTTTAAAAATGAATAATATGAACATTGAAAGAAGCACTACCGGCTTTATAAGTAATGTTTAAATTCCCAATAAAAAGTCTTGTTATTAAAGAAGCCGCCATTTGCAAAGATTGTAGCAACGGCTCGTAGCATTTGGGGTTAGGGAATTAACTATGTATAAGAGAAAAATATGCGTTTAGATTGGAGGCCTTGGTTACTCACTTGGATAGAGCATTGACATAGAGAGTCAAAGGTCCTGGGTTCAAACCCCAGTCTAGGTGTATATTTTTCTTTTCAAGTATAATTTGTCCATCAATAAGATGTTTAAAAGTTAATAATATGAACATTCGTGGAATCATGTTGAACTTCAACAACATTCTCCACTTCAGTAACCACTTATGTTCATCAAATGATAATTTCACCGCCATGTTTGTTAACAAACACATGAAGAATGATGAACATGTTGCTATGCTTTATCAGTGCCTTCTGGATCGTACACAATAAAAATTGCTTTTCTGTCTCATTTTGTTGCTGAGAAATAATGTTTCAAAGAGTTTGGTTTTCAAACTCTCATCTTCCTTCTGGCTTACTTTCCATAATTTTTCTATTTCACTTTCAATCATTCTTTGGATGTTTCTGCTCATCAAAAATGCCTATTTATGTGCCTGTAATAATGTTTGGTGGGTTATACAATTCATATAATTCCTAATTATATTTTACCATTTTCCACCTTCTTCATATGCTTATATATCTTTCTGAGGATCTTCTCTAAAAATCCCCAATCAAATTTTTTTCATGTAGTCATAGTTCAAGTCTCACTCCCATATGTTAACTCTGGCTTAATTAGTGTTTTATATAATCTAACTTTTGTATCATGTGTCAGATAAGAAACACACAGAGAATATATGTACGTACAAAGATAGAAACAAGGTTACCATTATTAAAACGATTAGCAGGGAAAAAGTGGGGTTGCAACACACAAACTCTAAACACCTTCTACCAAATGTACATAAAACCTGTACTTTATTATTGTGAAGAAATCCTAGTAACTACTAAAGTTGAAAAACTTAATAAATTGCAGAACCAAATCCTCCGCCTGATAACAGGAGCCGTTAAAACAACACCAATCACTGCCATGCAAATCTTAACAAATAACCCAAACATAGCATTTGGAATTGAGAAAACAGCAATCACACAGTATGAAAAATTTTTAAGGCTACCCCATAATAACTGGACCCAAAGAAAACCATAAGTATGTTTAAAATCTCAGCAAAGCTTCTTAAGCATAGTACAAGAAATCAAACAGAAATTGCAACTTCCACATTCAAAAGAAAATATGCAGATGAGAAACAACCCTCTAGAATTTTTGGAAATTGAATATAACCTTCATTTAACAGAAGACATCAAGAAATCTCAAACTCCTCCATATATTTTAAAACAAATGTCACTGGAAATAACAAATCTAAGATACCCTGCTCCTGAATGGATACATATTTTTACAGATGGCTCCAGCCTACCAAATGACGGTGGCACTGGTGCTGGTGAAATATGTCCACTTTTTTCCTTTTATCGTAAACTAAACACAAATTCAACAAACTTTGATGGCGAAATTCTAGCAATTTTCTTAAGTTTACAAAATCTTTTATATCACATCCAAAAATTTACAAAAGTTGTAATTCTATGTGACTCCAAAGCAGCCATTCTTGCTATAACATGAGACACAATACTCAAATGCATCAAAATTATCGAATGTCACAAAATGATAAAGCAGTTATCCCGTCTACATAAAAAAGTTGTACTTCAATGGATTCCGGCCAATTGTGGAGTGACAGGCAATGAAATAGCCGATTTTCTGGCCAAGAAGGGTAGCAAAATTGTTTCAAACACAAGTTCTACTCCAGTTTCCTTTCACTCTATCAAAAGAATTATCTCAAATAAATACATCAATAAACTTAGAGAAGAATACACCACCAAAACATCTGGAAAGGAATAGGAAAATCTACAAGCTTATGACATTACTACATTACAAAGAAAATCTGCAGTGGCAACATTCAGACTGCTAACGGGACAAGACTGCCTGAATAAACACCTACACAGAATTGGCATAACAGATTCATCTAAATGCCCTTTTTGCAATTTAAATGAAGATATGGAAAGAAACCATCTCCTCCGTTGTCCAGCTTTTGTAGAAGAGACCAGCCTTTCTGCTAAATATTGGAGTGCAAGAGAGCGAATGATTTCATTATCAAGTGCTCGACATTAGATACCAACCAACCAACCATATTTTGATTTAAAATACTTCACTATCATCAACATCATCATCATCATCATCATCCATGCAAGTATTAGGCCTTGTGGCCTGTTACGGTCTCAAAGAGGAATTTTTCATCCAGCACTTTTTTGGACATCCCAGCAATCTTTTACCTTGGGGGCATTAACAAAGCATGGTTTTTGGAAATCCATGAGATGGCATTCATTGGAGATGGGCTTTCAAGTTGTTCTGGTAGTTACATATATGGTGGAGAATGGGTTCTACATCCAACTCTTCCATAATTTCCTCATTTCTTTTATGGTCCCACTTTGTATAGCCTGCTGTAAGGTGCATAAATCACATCTCATTTGCTGTTATTTGGCAATTGCAAAAAGGTACAATATGGAAATCAATACGAAGAAAACTAAAGTGATGGCCTATTGTGGGAAAATAACCTATATCTAGCAAAATTGTTTTGGTTTGGACGTTGAAATTTTAAAATGAGTAAATGAATTTAATTATTTGGGTTGTAATTTAACATTTCAAGATGAAGCTGATATATCAAAGAAAATCACAAATTTAACAAAAAAAGAATGGGGTCGTCCAAAAAAGTGCTGGATGGAAAATTCCTCTTTGAGACTGTAACAGGCCAACATGGCCTAATACTTGTATGGATGATGATGATGATTTAGATTCAATATTCTTTGACATGGTAGAGGCAAGATATTTACTTATAATATTAAAAATTAAAATATAAAATTATGGAATATTCACCTGAAAGGTCCGTCTCCTCAACTTAATTAATTATTTAACTCTAGTGCTTTCAGAACTTGTCATATCATCGGCAGGATTCAAAACTGGTTATATTATTTTTAGTCTGGACATCTTACCTCAATATTAATGTTGATTTGTTCTTGGACATGGTTTCAAAACAATTCTGTTTTATCGTCAGCTTTCCCAGAGAAAGCTGATGATAAAAAGAATTGTTTTGAAACATGTCCAAGAACAATTCAACATTAATATTGAGGTAAGATGTCCATTCTAAAAATAATATAATTAAAATAACCTCAAAATATAACTTCCTAAAATTAAATATTCAAAACTGGTGTTTCACTGAAGATCTGGTAGAGGGGGTTACATGTATTGGGTTCATTTTCGTTTATCAGATTGTCGTTGTTGTAAGCTGCTTTCATTGATTTCCATCTCTTCGAGTATGTTTATCTCGCTGGATTATTTTCTCTGTGCATTACTGTTAGGGTGTTTCCAATATTTAAGATAAACATACTCGTAGAGATGGAAATCATAAAAGCAGCTCACCACAACGACAATTTGATAAATGAAAAAGAACCCAATACATGTAACCCCCTCTACCAGATCTTCAGTGAAACACCAGTTTTGAATCCTGCCGATGATGGGATAAGTCCCGAAAGCGCTACAATTAAATAATTAATTAAGTTGAAGAGACGGACATTTCAGGTGAATATTCCATAATTTTATATTTTAATTTTGAATAATACCTCAACGGAACACATCGTGAATCTTATAAAAGTTGATTATAATATTAAACTGTAAATTTCCATGCATGGGTACCTATTTTAAAATGTTATCTACCTGTCATCAATAAGCCCTTGGAATTTGTAATAGGAATTTTAAAACAATTAGAACATATTCTAACTTTTATTATTAATGATTAGTGTAAAAGAGATAAGAGACAAATATCCTTATATTATCTTAAATTAAGAAATAAGGATTAGCAGGATGATAGAAGTAAATGTTAAAGAAATAGGGACTGAAACTTAACTTTTTCACAAGGGAACTGTTAACCATTGCATGCTGAAACTTACCTTGCAATTTTTCCCAGAGAAGCATTGTGATGTACCAAGACCATGTCCAAAAAATTGTGTGCCATTTTTAACTGCAAGGCACAGAAATAGAAGCCAGAATCCAGCAATGTCAAACAATTGTACAGAGGAGATGGACTCCCTGAATGAATAAGAGCAGATAAAAAATAGTGAGAATTATCCAGTCTATAAACTCAGGTGTCCACCACTGTGGTCTTGAGGTAGCGTGCTGCCTTGTCACGCAGCGGGCCCGTGTTCGATCCCCGGTGAGGGCAGTTTTTCTGGGTGAGGTTTTTATCAGGATTTTTCCTCACCTGTAAGACAAAATCATATGGCCATCATCATCACCTTTATCATTATCATCATCCTTCACCAGTGTGGAAAGCAACGGGAAGCTATCACACCTACAATTCCCTAATAAAGCTGCAAGCATAGCATGAAAATGCTATGATTGCAGTGAAGGACCTGCCCTCGGGCAGAATTACTATGGATGGATGGATCAACTTAGGTGTTGTATTACTTCCCTATGGTTTAAATGAGAGATTTGGTGCTGGATTTTAGTGCCTTCAAGTTAAAAAAGACTTTTATAAGATTCATGATGTGTTCCGTTGAGTTTTATTCAAAATTAATGTAAAATTATGGAATATTCACCTGAAAGGTCCGTCTCCTCAACTTAATTAATCATTTAACTGTAGCGCTTTCAGGACTTGTCCCATCATCAGCAGGATTCAAAACTGGTGTTTCACTGAAGATCTGGTAGAGGGGGTTGCATGTATTGGGTTCGTTTTCGTTTATCAGGCTATCGTTGTGAGCTGCTTTCATGATTTCCATCTCTTCGAGATGAAAGCAGCTCACGACAGCCTGATAAACGAAAACGAACCCAATACATGCAACCCCCTCTACCAGATCTTCAGTGAAACACCAGTTTTGAATCCTGCTGATGATGGGACAAGTCCTGAAAGCGCTACAGTTAAATGATTAATTAAGTTGAGGAGACGGACCTTTCAGGTGAATATTCCATAATTTTATATTAGAAAAGACTGATAATTTTTTGGAAACAGTCTTTGTACGTCACAAAGCTTCTCTGGAAGAAATTTCAAGGTAGGTTTCAGCATGCAATGATTGACAGTTACCTTGTCAGTAAGAGAGAAATGTTGTTTATGTACACAATGAAATTTTTTTTAGTCTCAAGGGTGAATAAGCCCCAGAAGTCACACCCTTATTTCTTTTGTATGTGTTTGTCTCCAGGATTATGTGTGCCTATGTGTGATTTCCTCTTCCATATTTCTCTAAATTTTGTTAAAATTGCAATATTTTGTTTTTATTATTGTGGTCCATATCAAATTGAAAATATGAAACTTATGTTTTTAATGAGACAACAAACTTGATTACAGATGGGGCCGTGGTCACCCAGAGGAATATACAGAAGCTATCACCTTGGGTGAGGAAAAATTTGACCCTGACTCTCAAGAGGGCAAGAAGCCTCGAGCAGGCCAGATTTTGTGGATTCGAGGCCTCACGAGACTTCAAACTCAGGTAAGATAGCGTTAAGTGAATTCACATCTTCTGTTTCACTCTGGGCTGCTTATGCTCTTGCTTTGGGTATCTAATAAAAGTGCATTAGAATATCAGGCAAGGTTTAATGATCTCTTGCATATATCATCTAACATCTGTTTTAAATTAGCATTCCAAATTCTCACTGGGTAAAGGTGATGGCTGTTTGTTCTGTAAAATGGTGCTAGTCTACAGTGTTCTCACAAGAACTGATAAAAAACTTTCCAATGATGCAATGTTGATGTTTAAAAGTGACATTGCTGAACTTAAAATTGTTGCAATATTGGAAGTAACTCTTCTTTTAATCGACTCTAACTACAATTTGTGATAGAGGAAATGAGCAAGAAGAGTTGCATCTAAGGAGCTTGTTCTATGCTTTACAGTGATTTTCGGGATTTGCAGCATGCCATTTCATCTTTTTCTGTAGCTTCTGCAAATATTTCTCAGAGGTGGAAATCTCTATGCACGTTGCTTAGATTGGACAACAGGGTGTGCCACCTTGAAGACTGAACGCTGGTGAGAAGATATGATACTTTGTCAACTCAAGTTCGTTTTTCTGTTCGATATCATTTCAACTCAACTGTCAATTAGTAAAAACAAAAATGCCATGTTTATCACAAACATGTGAAGAATTATAACAATAACAAACTCAGAACTTTTTCCTGATACATAGAAGAGCATTGATATATTTAAATCAAAGATAAAAGCTTGTATTTTTTTGTTAGATTTAAAACATTTACATTTCAGATTTGCTGAACACTTGCAATCAGTTTTACTAATGGCTGTTTGTTATTCTTGACTGTAGTTTAGCATCCCCCTCCCCCAAAATATGGTGGTGGAGAAGACTGGTGGCTGAGTACAACATGTTGCAGCCTTGCCTGATTTGTATCATGTCTAACTTATCAACATGGCTATTAACACAGTCCTTGTTAAGTGAGCACCGCCAACTCTGGCATGGCATGTTAATGATGATCCCTTTCAGGTGGTATCGAGCAATAATTTATAACTTTTCAAGTTTCTTTCAGGTAGACTTTAATTTTGCATTTGTCCTTGACAAGAATAGGTGTTCCATAAAGTGGTGTGGCATTGACACCACGAACGCCAACAGTGCGGTGAAGTATTTCACAGTACGTGTCAATGTAGAATGCATGTGTTTGGCGACCGACCGACCGACGTGACTGACATAAATGGATGAGTGGTTGGTTGGTTTGATTGATAAGTAGGTTTTTACCTGTAGGCTAGTTTTAGATGATAAAGGTTGTACTGTAATGTAAGATGGTATGTATAGTTGATTATGGTAGGCATGCACTGTTTTTTATTCTCATACAGATGGTTGTTGACATACACACAGTTACACACGATCTGATACATTAACATGAATATTGTTGATCCCAGCCACAATCCAAATTCCTATTGAGAAAGTATCGGGGAGGGCCTCTACGGGAGAAGAGCACGTCGTAACATTACACACTTTTTTGCCAATGCTTTTCATAGGCTCTGCTTTGCTGCATGAGTCCTAGAACTACGTCCATCGCCTGCCCGCCGTCTTTCTCTGTCTCTCTCTCTCTTTCTGTCTCTCTCTCTCGTCAAGGTGTTCCTCCGGACCGACCGTGTTGATCTTCCTTCCGTGCGTGGTTCGGTTTGGTTCGCAAGCTAGCAAAAAACCAAGTGTTTGTGTGCTGTGCGAGCAGGTGGCCGAGGCAGCATTTGAGTCTCCCGAGGCTGGGGACGGAGTGGCCGTTCTAGTTCTGAGCAATCCGTGTTGCAAGCGAACGACCGAACCCTCGAGGGTTTGGGGGCCCGTCTCAGGGCACCTCACGGCGGGAAGAGAAACTATGGTCTAGGGACGGGGACGTTACAGATGCCGATCAAGTGAGGTAGCTTGTAGATGATGCTTGCGATTGCTTGCTATCGAATAGCTGCTCTGCTGACGGATACCAACGTAGTTGCCAGTCGTGTTGTTGCTGTGTATGGTCAGTAGAGACTAGACTCTAGATACAGTATTTCTTGAAGGTTTAGCTTTCGTTGCTACCATTAACTATCTATCCGTTAGTTTAGAGCCGTACTGTCCATATGTCGCTCACGACCCCAGAGTGTGATGATGTTACCTCTTGTGAACTTAACATGTATTATGCTTTCAGTATTACCTAGCTTCTTACCGAATGCACACTGTCTTGTCCGTTGCCACTGTTGACCACTTTATGGGACACCTACATCTCGTAGGGGACGTTGCGAGTTGGCCGCCCGGGCACAGAGACGTTCCTGACGATGGGTGGGAGTAGGAGTGCGTGTGCGTGCGTGGATGCAAGGGCGTGTGTGTATGCGACGTCACTGATTTGTTGCTTTGTTTATTATTTGTCAGCCCCAACCCTCCTGAATGATCTGTTGTTATTGCAGGGAGGGAGTTTTGTAAAACTTAAATATCGAGATCTGATCACTTGTCCAGTGTGCAGCATGAGTATTTGCTGCAGATTGGACTGAGTCCAATCATGTCTTCAGCCTCTGTCCTTTATGCACTCGTCTTCTCTTTTCTGTCCACCCTCCTCCGTGTTCCAAAAGGCCCAGCCTGCCTCTTACACTTCCTGTCACATTGCGGCGACTTAAATTTTGGGGAGTTAAAGATCCAACTGCCAAGATAGGGGGAGCTTTTTTTTATTTTGTGTCTTTAAATATAGTTGTCTGGGAATGCAAGCAATAGAATAACTGTTGCTTAGCCATAGCGGCAAAGCATCTGCTTCCCTTGGCTATTATTTTATTGTTGGGATGGCGTGTTCGGAAGTAGTGGCTCTTTGAATTAAGTAGATTTTTTATTTACATTATATTTATTTTTAAATAAATAAAAGAAAAAAATTGATTTAGTTTGCGGCTGAATGTGCTTTTTAAAAGCATTGACGTGTGCTTTAAAAAACTGAAGGCTAGGGTGTGTCCCAACTGCATGTGGCTGCACGCAAGCATGACCTTCTTCTCCTCTCCTTAGTTGTAGATGGCATTGCTTTTGCTTCTTATTCTATGATTTCTTTGTGGCTTAGGTTGAAGTTGCTATCTGTGCATGAATCCCACTATTGCCATGACCCTGATTGGCCTTGCCATGCGTCCAAACCTTTATATATCTCGGAATCGGAAACTGTGGTGTTCATTGATGTTTGTAGGGGAGTGCGGGCTGCTTCACCTCACGTCTATGCTTGTGTGTTAGTTTTAGTAGCTTTTTTCATTTCTATTGTATACACCATTCTACTTTAATTCATGAGGCACCTCTGTTTCATGAAATCTTTGGCTTGCTTTTCTACATGTTTATTAATTTATTAATATTTAAGTTTTAATAAATAAGATGTTGAATTGTGTAACATCAATGAACAGCATCAGTAGTATTGCCTGAAGTCTCAGCAAGAAACTAGCCAGGATAATTAGTTTTGCCAGAATGGAAGGAAAAGAAGGAAAGAAATTAAAAAAAAAAGATAGATAAAGCTGAAAGAAGCAAGGAAGGATAGAAGAAGGGAGGATGAAAATGAATGTTTTTGCGTTAGAGCCCTCCCGCCCTCATGACTGTCCTTCCATGTGTTTGCAGCTACGAGTAATCAGAGCTTTCAAGTCTACACTGGAAGATCTGGAGGAGCGTCGCTCTGTACATAGTTTACACAGCTTACACAGTTTGCGCAGCTCGCGAAGCCACACGGGCCCACGCCCCCTGTCTGACATCAGTTACATTGACGAGGACCCAGTCAAAACACCGTCACCTCTGAACGACCGTGACAAATCCAATAATACCTCGATGCTTCCGAAGATGGTGTCTCCTGCTGAGGATCCCCACCTGGTGCCTGGGAAGGATGTCGCCATCGCACAGAGTACTGACCCCGGTCTCTTGGCACCACCCCACGCCCACACGCTTCACCTCCCTGCTAAGAACAGTCACCCGCAGAGAATATCTCCCTATCAGCCACTGAGCCCTGCCCATCTGCAGAATCTATCACCACAAACGACCCCGGTTCCAGACTTGCCCAAGCTGGTGCACGAGACTAGCATCTAGTTTCGTTATGTAGGGTGCTCGACGTGTTTTTATAATCTTTTTTTTTTTTCCCAGCACCTGCATCCATGCCCATTGCTTGTAGACTTCCTCGTGGCAGGCTGATCAGGTTTGTGGTGATGTGACCATGGGGTGGGTAGCACACAGCACTGCATGCGTAGCTGCTTGCCTGCCCGCCCAACTTTCGTGGGAAGAGACTAGCTGGGCCACGGAAGGGAAGACAGTTCGGGGGGAGGGGATGGGTGTGCCGCAACAAGACCGTCCCCTCAAAGCCCTCCTTCACTTAGATGAGTGTTGTATTGTGAATGGATGTGCCTTCCTACCTTGCATCTTATAGTGCCCAGCGGTACTTGTCTCTGTAATTACACATACAATTCTTCTTTCCACCTTTCACACTGATACCATACCATATGTGTCTGTAAATACATAACTTCTTTTTTTTTGTTGTCTCACTTTTTCTCTGTAGCTACAAAAGTGTTTGTTGAAGACAAAAAATCACTTGTTCCATCATCTTTGTTTTAATGCCTCTTTTTCAATTCCAGCAACTAAATTATGTACAGTCAGTTCTAGGATATAAGCATAGAGTTGTCATCTTTGCTCTCCCAAGCCTGGGAAGTGGCACATGATGCAACGACATGCAGTCGTTCACTGCTTGGCATGGGTTCTCTCTTATTGAAGGTATTAGCACAATGTTTCCGTCCCACCTCGCTCGACAGTATGCTGTAGACTTACATCTATCGAGCACCCTGCCCGACCTGACACTCTTACCCAACCCAATTTTTTTCGGTTGAAACACTTGCTACTGTTTTATGACCATTGTTACCCTTTACTCTTGAAGGTGATAGGTGGTGAGTTGCAAGAACGTTTGATTCCGGTCCCCTACAGCAAGAGCTCCACTGACCAAGCTGTAAGCCGCTTTCCTACTTTCTTTCTTGTCCGCTCGTATTATTTAGAAACTCAGTGGAGCCCACAGGATGGCACTCTTGTTTCTCTTTATGCGGTCGCGACTAAGCATGCCACATGATAATCACCACCTTGTGTAATCTTGCTTGCAGCGAGACTGCACCCACATGTGGTCGCGGCTGCAAGAGAACAGAGCATGCAGTTGCGGTTACAAAATAAATTTACTCTTTCTTATACATTTTGACTGCAACAGAATGGAGCATGCAGCACCATTCCTTTCCTTGTTCCATGTCTGACTTCCCACCTGCGGCGGAACATCGTGTGGGCTTCACCGGTGAACTGACCACTGTGTGGTGGAATGCTTTTGATGTGTGTGTCTAGCCCTGTAGAAGGTAGTTTATATCATATCTATTACTACTAGTCTGTGTTTTCCATTCCATTTTGTAGTTTTGTGACTGTTGTTTGACTAGGAAACAGGTAGGTGGTTATTTTAGTGCATGGTTTCTCATGGTCAACATATGCACCACTTGTATCTGATGCTTGCTGTCCCACTATCTCCTTGTCCACAATAGCCCCAGTCCTTTGACCTCTGACCTGCTCCTAGTGAGCAATGTTGCAGGTACCCCCATCCCGCGCTGCATGTGGGTATAACAATCGATCTGACTAAACTCGACAATAACTCTGCATGGAAGGAGTTCCTCTGTCGCGAACAAGAGCGGGCAGTTCAAGGTGCGTGTACAACAAAGTTGCGACTTTCGACAACATTCGTGGCGTGCAGTGCTGCTTTTTGCCCGTCACTTTTTTTCAAAGCTTGAAGTCAAGTGGTGATTTAGTTGACTTGAGGGCCAGGCTAATGAACCCTCTGCTTTTTTTTTCTTGGGGGGGTTGGCTTATTTGCCTTTAATGTAAAAATTTAAAAGAAATAGCCAGTTGCACACTGCATTGGCTTAAATATGTGTTTTTTTGACGGGCGGCAAGGCAACGCATCCGTCCGTCGGATTGCTGTTTGTGGCATGAGTCAGGCGAGCATAGGCATGGCAGCTCCATCCTGCGTCCGGGTGGCGCATGGATGTGCTTGGTAAATTTTATAATAAAGTAGCAAGGAGTGAAAAAAGTAAACTCCAAACTGCACGCTGCACAGTGTGTTTTAATTTTATTTTTGTTTTACCCTCAATTTGGTGGTGGTTGTTTCAGTTTTTACATATACTGAATGTTTTCCACTTGGGTATAAAACAAATTAAAATTGGCATACATATTCATTACTTGTTGCCATCTACTGCCACAACACAGTTGCCTGCCAATTTGCCATCCAACATGCAGATATGTAAATACTACGCGAATGAGAGAGTGCATGAGTGTGATTTAGTTGAAAAGAATCCCTTCTGTGGACATTTAAAGTATTAAAGAAAATGATGGCTAATGAGGAAGAATATTGTGTGGACATAACAGTTAAATGAGTATACTCAAATGTTAATAGCATGTACACAAGTATTATTTAAACATTAGATTGAGGAAGTGGAAAGTTATTGATAACACTAGAAAATAAAGATAATAGCAATAAAAGTACTTACAAAAGAAGCACAGCTTTTAGGCACGCAGGAAAGTGGATGTTATTAAAGCTTCCACTTGATGTGTACAATCACTGAATTGTTGAAAATAAAACATTTTGCATGCTTAAATTATTAGTTACATATCTGAGAGCGGCAGTTGTGTGTGCAATGTAGTGTGACATCTAAAAGGAAGCTTTGAAAGTTTCTTCTGGGCATTCAAAATGTGAAAATATCTTGCTAATTGTTAATGATGGTGAGGACAGCATAATTTACAGTGACTATAATAGGTAAAATTGTTCTTCACCTTCTTTTATCCAATAATATTTTTCATTTAGAGTTATATTTGAATTTTTAAAATTATAGTCAACTTTTAACCTCTTCTAAAATTGAAAACCATAATATATGATTTGAATTTCATTAAAAATACTTTTTTAACGATAGATATATTTCGTGATCAATCATGTTTTTCTTTTTTACATTTAACCTTTAAAATCATAGATGCTTTTCCTTTTTCTATGCTACCATCACTATGAGTTCATTATATACTATTTCACATTTTATAATCACTTTGGAATGAAAATGTATTGTAGGTAAAAAGCTTGCAAATTATAATATATTAAATTACTTATATTAAACATTAATTCTTATTAGCTTAAGTATATTCATGCAGTAATCTTTGTATACCAAATACCTAAAAAAATATTAGTATTGTATTTTACCTTAAAACAAATTAAATTTCAGCCATTAATAGCACTTGTTTTTGTCCTTCAAAATTATCTTATAGTTGGTAGTTAATTATTTGAATTATAAACATGCCCAGTAGAAAATTTTAAGTTATTTGAAGTTGTTCCTTTCAGTTAGAGAATTTATCATGATGCATGCAGCTAGATTGCAAAGGTGAAGCCTCTGTTTTCAATAAATGCCAAATTAAAAGTTGAGTTTAGTTTTATTAAATATTTTAATAAGTATTAGTGTATGCAGACTAGAAAATTATTTAATATTATGTTGAAATTTGGTATACTAACTTGAGTATGTCTTTGAAAGAATAACAAATTGGAATGTGGGAATAATTTATATAATTGATTGCACTTATACGATATTAAAGTTACACTAAAATTAATTACTTGTGATTTAAAAATTTATAAAAAAAGCTTCCAAATTCATAATAATTTTCATATCAGCAAAAGATTTTATAATATCAAAGTTTTTGTTTTATTAAAGTTTTAGTTAACGCTTGTAAAAATTGTGCATGATTTGTCCATTGTTATGTGGAGGAAAATGACATGGTTCCAAATCATCAGTGAAATTTTTAGCAGATACACATAGTTTGCTAGTTTGCATTAATAGAAGCATGTACAATTTTTTAAAAATGGAAATGCGTATTGAGAAATAAAGCAGCATGTAATTTTTCTCTTCATTTTGAAATAAATCATTATATATTGTGGAGAAGAGAAAAAAAAGCTTTCCATTAATAACTCGTGATTTCTGGATAGTCAATAGTTTGGTGAGTTAAGTAGATAAAGGTATTACTTCCATAATGACGAATCCCAGATTTCAAGATGCAGTCACTTGAGTGATCAGCATATTTACACAAAAATATCAGTTAAGTATAATTGATTATTTTATCTCAATAAATTTAAGTGAAGACTTAATTTGCTTTGAAATTTTCAATTTAAATTTCAAGTGGATTACGTTGTATAGTATTACAGTTACCACTGTGGATCATGAAATACAAATGACTTATAAAAAAATTGAACAAACTACAGTCTTTAATAGTGAGTGGAGAACATATTTTTAATGACTCACTTCATATAATTTCAAATTTCTTTGAAACCGCCGGTATCAAAGAAATTTGAAATTATTTGAGGTGAGTCATTAAAATATATTCTCCACTCACTATTAATGATATAACCTCATAATTTTTACATCCCAATATTAATTTAAATAAAACTACAGTCTATTAATAATAAAATTTCAGCTGATAATCTTACAGTGGATTTTAGCAGTTACAAGAGTAATTTTCTATAAAATTTAATATCAACCCAGTAAGAAAGATGTCTATCCTTGGCTATAAAACATCATTGGCATTAAACAGAATGTATATTAAATTGAACATCTAGTCTAATAACATATAATAATGAGATAAATAAATTTCTTTCATAAAGTTTGATCCTGCTGTGATGGTTATTTCTCCATGAAATCATTAATAGAAAAACACAGAGAGTTCAATGTAGAAACACATTTAGCTTTTGTGGACTTCAAAAAAGCCTTCGACAAAATCAATAGGAATAAACTATTGGAAATTTTAGCTGACAACAATCTACCACAACAGCATATTTAAATGTATACAATATCTATAAAACAAATTTGATTTCAGTTTGAATTAATAACACATAAACAGAATGGACTAAAATTAATAGGAGCGTAAGACAAGGATGTGGCCTCACACCCTTGCTCTTTATCATATACATGGATAGTACATGGATAGAATACTTCAAGATTGGCAACAGATGAGACACGGTTCTAATCAAATTAATAGAAACCTCCAAATAGACTCCCAGCTTTTGCAGATGATTTGGTATTACTAGCTCCAACAGAAACAGATTTACAGTATTCTATACACAATTTTTTGCCAATAGGTACAATATGGAAATCAATACAAAGAAAACTAAAGTGATGGCCTTTTTTGGGAAATACCCTATACCTAGTAAAATTGTTTTGGATGATGAAATTTTAGAACGAGTAAATGTATTTAATTATTTGGGTTATAATTTAACATTTCAATATGAAGCTGATATATCAAAGAAAATCACAAATTTCACAAAAACAATGGGGATAATTAACAGTATAATGAAACCATTTTTAGTACAGAAGAACACACGATTATGGCTTTATAAGGTTCTCTCAAGAGCAGTATTAAGATATGGTAGTGAAGCATGGACAATACGAAGAAGAGATGAAAGCCAAATAACAGCAAATGAGATGCGATTTATGCGCCATACAGCAGGCTATACAAGGTGGGACCATAAAAGAAATGAAGAAATTATGCAAGAGTTGGATGTAGAACCCATTCTTCACCATATACAAAACTACCAGAACAACTGGAAAGCCCATCTTCAATGAATGCCATCTCATAGAATTTCAAAAGCCATACTTCGCTACTGCCCCCAAGACAAAAGATCACTGGGACGTCCAAAAAAGCACTGGATGGAAAACTCCTCTTTGAGACTGTAACATGCCACATGGCGTAATACTTGCATGGATGATGATGATGATGATGAGCTATTGGAAAATGAGGAAGTTCATACTAGTCACACAACATTCTCCAAGAATCAGTAGCACACAAGCCATAACTAGTAAGCTAAATCTCTGCATTGACTTGGATTCATGTAAGATAATGTGTTTCTGAGACAGGCATAGTGAATATCTAGAATATTTGGAGCTACTGATAAAACTATAATGACAGGCAAAGGCAAAGAAAAATCCTTCATATAAGAACAATGTGTAAAATTATGAACATCAGATAAAGGTTTAGAAAAGTTGGAAGACCTAAATTAAGATGGGAGGATAGTATAATTCAAGACATTAAGATTTTGAAAATAAAAAAAACTGGAAGAATGAAGCTCAGGATAGGGAAGTCTGGCATAAGCTTCTGAAGGCGGCCAAAGCCCACATGGGGCTGTCGAGCCATTGATGTTGATGAGATAAAGATTTAGATAAAGAAATTTATATAATTGTGGTGATACACTCAATATGGAAAAAAAAAAAAAAAGAACTGAATAATTTATGAAAACAGAAATGTTTGTTGCTGATAAATTGTAGCTTATAACAAGAATTAGTTAGTAATTAATAAAAGTTTGCACTGACTACATTCCAGCCTAAAATGTAAATTGATCAAAATTCCTGAATGACTCAAAATTATGATTTTATTTGCCTTTCAAAATAAACACTAAACATTAATAAAGAAAAATTGACTAAAATTATATCAATGATTTAAAATAAAATTTACCCGTTCTTAGTTTGAAATACTAAACTTTCCTGTAAATACAGGATGTCCCTTTCAAATCTCTCACATTTTAATTAAACATTACTAACAAAATGTGTTGAATTATGACATGAGACTGGTAGGAAGAGGAAGAGAAACTCAAATAATTTTTATTGTCACACACTAATACACCTGTACATGTAACATGAACAACACAAGGTCTGTATTCAATTTCTTAACACATTCTGTCCAACATGTCCATTAATAATGTTCCAATTGCATCTCAAATACATGTTTGTAAATCTTTAAGATCTTGTACTGGAGTCATAAATTCGAGGTCTTTTACATAGCCCCAGAGGAAGAAGTCCAGTGTAGTGATGGCTGCCAAATTGGTCTGCTGCACCCAATCCAATGATCTAAAAGATTTATATGAGGGAATTCTAAACATTCAGGTTCCAATGTGAGTGACTCTGTCTGGTTGAAAGATTACTTGAGATTACAGATCAGCTATCTGGGGGTGCAAGAATTGTTCCAACATGTCTTGGTATACTGGGCAAGTTACTGACTCCTTATGGAAGAAAAAAGGACTGCTTATCCTGTTGTTCATCAGGCTGCACCAAACATTTACTTTTGGGCTATCCCAGGCATGTTCACAGTGTATGTGTGGATTTTGTGTATCCCAGATCCTTAAACTGTGCTGATTGACAGATTCTGAAACAATGCCAACTGTGCTGATTGACAGATCCTGAAACAATGCCTCACCTGAAAAGCAAGACTTCTCCAAGAAATTGAGGGTTTCTGTCAATATGATTCAGCATATTAGTAGTGAGTGTCTGCCTATCATCTGGTTGTAATTGCTGTACAATTTGCATCATGTAGAGGTGCAAACAAAGCTGCTCATGAAACACTCAATGCACAGCTGACTACATCACATTAAGCTGTAGAGATGCATGACAAATTGATTTTCGAGAACTTCTCTACAATCCTGCTCTAATTTCTTCCATCTTCTCTTCTTGATACACATTGACAAGAACTTCTGGATTGTTTTTTCACGCTTCCAGTTGCCAGAAATTTCTTACACCATGACTTATTGGTTTTCCCATCAGGTACATTTCCTCCTTATTCTCTGCAGTAATTTCTTTGCACTGTAACTAGAAAACTATACTAGAAAACATTTGTACACATTGCTGCAGAGTCACCATTTTATTTTATGTCATTGTTATTAATGAATCATTTATTATTCATGTGTGAGATGAATTAATGGCAAACAAATGAAATAAAAATACTTTGAGTTTCTCTTTCTTTTTAACACTTTGAGTCCGGCAGTGGTACTAGTACCACGGCATTTAAATGACACTGAAGCCAGAGAAAATTAAATCCCTCAGCATGCCTGTGCCAGCAGATGTATAGGGGTGTTTTCTGAACCAGAAAAACACCCCTGTAAATCAGCCAGCACAAGCATGCCAAGGGATTTAATTTTCTCTGGCTTCAGTGTCATTTAAATGCCGTGGTACTAGTACCACTGCAGGACTTAACGTGTTTGCCAGTCTCATTTAATAATTCCACATGCTTTGTTAGCATTGATGTGGGAGGTTCAAAAGGACACCATGGAATGTGATACTTAAATAAATATTGGAAAAGATTGATGTAAGAACCTACTGTAAGGCAAGTTACAAGCCTCATTATCAGTTAATATACATCAACAGGCTGAAAAATTGTAAAGTCAATCTTAAAGACCAAGTAAATGTATAGTTAGAAAATGTAAATGCACAAAATAATGTGATGCCCAGAATTATGAAATTAGAAATTTAAATTAAATTATTCAGCCACTTAAGTAAATAACTATAAATAATTCATAGCAATCAATATTATCAGGGAATCAGGATATAAATTTGATTTGTAAAAGAAATGTATAAAACATATTTTAAACCCATATTAATTTATGGAACCAAATCATTGTCAGTAACAAGAATGATTTAAATACAATTCAAGGAACAGAGATGAACTTTTTTGAGAAGGACGCTTGGAAAAATCAGAACAGATGGAATACAAAATACTTAAGTAAGATAAATTTTGAATCATCTTCATGGAATAGGCCTGTTCGATCAAATACAAGATGAAATGGAAGATGGTGAGTTCACATTAAAAGCATGAATATTCAAAAGATAACCAAAATAACGACTGGAGTTTTGATTAGGAGGAAAGAGATCAAGAGCGTGGTCGAGGTATAGATTGGAAGAACTAGTTATGCTTATAGTTTGCAAGACTATTTTTTATCACCCCTTCTCATTACAAAAATTCCTTGAGAACAACAATGGTAAAATTATTGGATAAATTTGTTAAAATATAAAATAAGTTTCATATTTGAAGTCAGCTCTTATTTATATGTCCTTAAGAATTAAAATTGTAAGTAAATATTTTAAGTAGGTGGTAGATAGTGTTATTTTGTGCTGTTGTGTTTGCTAAAACACTCTTTTATTTGCCAGGTCATTTTGCTGTGTTTTGTAGCTGACCATGAAAGGTTAAAAAATTCTTGCTCTCATAGGCCTCTAAATGTAAGACATATATCACATTGGAAAAGAAAACATACTAAGAATTTTTATGCTCTGAAAAATCTATTAACCCCATCCAGGTTTGAACCCATAAAGTTCAGTTCTAGAGGAAAGCATGGTGGTTGTTACCCTTATTAGATCAATAAGGGACTGACATTATGGAAGGAAGATAGTCCAATAACTATTATCCAAGCTTTAACTCATGTTATACATTCATATAATAATAATAATAATAATAATAATAATAATAATAATAATAATAATAATAATAATGTTTTATTTATTCTGGCAAAGTTAAGGCCGTAAGGATTTCTCTTCCGCCCAAACAGCACAAATACATTATAAATATTTGACAAATATAGATATACACTATACTAATTATAAACAGTTAAAGATACTTTAAATGTAGCAATGTAATTTCATGTACAAACACTATTTTATACGATAACAACAATAATAATACTTACGATAATAATAATATAATAATAATAATAATAATAATAATAATAATTATACTAATAATGATTAAATATGATAAATTATACGAGAAACACCAATTAATATATATACCTCATATGTTATATTTCTTAAAAATAAGACGCTCTCTCAATTTCTAATATTTAAGTTATTTTTGAGAAAAATATTCTGTATGCAATGTATAACAAAATATATTCAATGTTAAAAATTTGTAGGAAGTAACACTATTAAATATTATTAAAAAATTACATCACACCTGTATTTTGTCTTCTTATTAGACCAGTTTCAGAGACTATCAATCCTCCATCGTCGATTTGTATTAGACTACTTTTGTGGTGCTGGTAATGCAATGTTTCTTTCTCCATCTGTTGGTTGACTGATGAACCACAAAATCAAATTGTATTCAGGAAAACATCAAATTGAAAGAAAGACAAATAGAAAAACCTGAAGAACTTATAGTATGGGAAAAATTTAGCCTACATTAAGAAAAATAAGAAGGAGCAATTATTACTTACTTACTTACTTACTCACTGGCACTATCGAACCCGTAGGTTCATGGCCGCGCGGACATAAGCTCTCCATACATCCCTATCCTGAGCTAATGCTTTCCAATCATTCCCTGTATAATCTACTTCCCTCAAATCATAGTTAATGTTGTTCTCCCACCTCATTCTTGGCCTACCAACTGGGCGTTTTCCTTCTGGCTTTCCTACAAGAAGTTTCCATGCACGTCTTTCATTCCCCATACGCGCAACATGTCCTGCCCATCGCAGTCTACGGGACTTAACTGTTCTTATTATATCTGGCTTCCTATAAAGACCATGTAGTTCATTGTTATGTAGTCTTCTCCATTCACCTGTCTGTTCATCTCTCTTTGGTCCAAAAATTTTCCTAAGAACTTTATTCTCAAATAAAAAATTATTGGATTTTGAAATTCTCAGGGAGTATGATTTTACTTATTTTAGGAATTCTCACTATGAGGTATATTCATTAAGGTAGAATTTTTATCACTCACCTCATATTGTTCTTCTTAATTGACTATAAACTAGTTTTGGAACATAGTTTCTGGTCCATCCTCAGTATCGTCACGACCGTTGTTCTGTCGTCTTGAAGAGCTGTCCTTCGCTCCTTCAATTGGCTGACTGAAAAACCTCGAAACCAGGTCATTTTCACCGGGAATTTCAAATTTCATAAATTTCTCCCTTCTCGCTCTTTTGAATGTAGATCTTTTTCCCAAACAGTAAGTTCTTTTGGTTTTTCTATTTGTTTCAGTAATTTAGCTTCTTTTTTGATAAGATGTTTTTCAGACCATGCATGAAGAGCCATATGAGGTGAGTGATAAAAATTCTACCTTAATGAGTATGATTTTATTTGGAGGTTTATCACTCTACCAACAGATGGAGGAGGAAATATTGATTTACCAAAGACAGAACAATAGTCTAATACAAACTGGCAATGGAGAATTATTAGTCTCTGAAACTGGTCTAAAAAGAAGACAAAATATGAGGTAATGTGTAATTTATTAATAATATTTATATTCATTGTGTTTTAAGTGATGCAGAAACGCTCGACTTTGAGGATCACTGTTAGAATGACATGGTAGGACCATCCATTAAAAATATTGTCTTTAACTGCCTATGCAGTTGTGTTGATTGAAAGTTCATTCTTCTTCTTCTTAATCATAATTTGTAGGATTTTCATCTTGTTTATTTCAAAATCACTCCTCGGAGGAAGACTTATTGGAAGTGCATTCACTGTCTGTCCATCTCTTGGCTGGTCTTCCTCTTGTTCTTCTCCCGTCCATTGGTCTATCTTCTTTAGCTCTTTTTGCAAGTCGGTTGTCTTCCATTCTTTCTATATGACCCTTCCAATATTTTCATCTATCTATAATAAATTTGGTTATGTCCCTAATTTCTTGGTTATGTATTTTATCAAATAATGTTTTCCCCTGAATAGTTCTTAAGATCTTCATTTCACATGTGCTTATTATTTGTTTAGTTTTTGTTGTATCAGCCCTAGTTTCTGCTCCATATACAATAACCGATTGAACTATCGTTTTGTATATGCGGGTTTTGCTTTCTATTGACATATGTTTGTTGCACCAAATTAAATCTTTCATATATCCTGATATTTGTGCTGCTTTATCAGCTTGTTTCTTTACTTCTTTTATTAAATTTTTGGTGTTTGTTAATACACCTAAATAATTAAATTCTGATAATTCTGAAAAAAAATTGAATATTGTTGACAGAATATGAGGTGAGGTAATATATTTGTTTTTTTAATATCTAATTGTGGAATTTGCAAATAATAACAGAGCAAACTCCCCCAGTCATATTTTTCAGTGGTCACATTGAATTACAGCTTTCTGAGTACGGTAGGCCTATACTTTCATTCAGTTAACTTACCATCATGATGGAATGAGCCTTTTGCCTTCCTTAACTTTTTGACTGCCTAATTTTCCTTTTGTCAGCTGAGCTGTGGGAGCCAGGTTTTTTAAGTGGAAAATAATACGCCATGCTATATAATATAGACCTATATAAAGTATAATTTACTATCTACATGCCATGCTAAATTGAATTGAAACTCTCCATCATACATTTATTTGGAGATAAGATGATGTCGCTTCCAAATATAAAGATCCCAATTCTAATTTAGCACGGCGTCTTCATTGAAATTTGTTATCATTTTCACAAAAACATTTGTCCTATTGAATAATTTTGATGGCATTATCACTAAAAACTTATCATACTAAATATTGTTGAACATTTTTAGGGTCTTGGGTTCGAATCCTAACCAGAACTACACTAAAACATAATTAAAGCCTAACTATTTACATAGATCTAGGTTGCTGCTTTTTGTACACTGTGTTTCACCACATCTTTTCAACTAAAAATATAATAAATGAAGAGGAAATACTGAAACTGCAACATTCCATAGCCAAAGAAAGGCCTTGAAACGTGAATGTGCACATACTTTAGAAAACTCTTTTACCACCAGCCTGTACCGTTATTCTGTAAGAGAAGTGCAAACACAAAACGAAAAATAGTTTCAGTAAATTGAAGTAAAAACTTTGGGAAAAAATATTTAAAATAATAAGATTGAAAACCAGAGTTTGCCGGGTGTGGCATACTGCTGTATTCTCACTTTCACCAGCACACACCAGGCATGGCATACAAAAGGTTTTGAGAAAATGTAGTATGATAGTTGCTGATTCAGTTATGAAAACTGTTTTCTCAATTTGGAGTTTTAGAATGTGCTCATTTGCACAAATTGAATATAAGATATAAAAATTTCATTCAGATAATAAAACAATTAAATTCAAAGGTATTTCATAGTACAGTATACCAAATTTCATTTAAAATTATCAAAATTTTAACATTAGATACTATTGTCTTTAGGGTTGCCTTTTAACTGTTGGAACAATCAAATTGGCAATAACCATGTGTGTGCTATATTTGAGTTGTGAATGTTAAACTACCTGATCTTCATTCAAATAATATTGACTCTTTGGAAATGCTATTATAATGTAGATCAGGCAACTCCACATCGGAATATAGTACATTTAAAACTTACAAAAAATTCTATAAATAAATACATTTCAGCATACATTTTATGAAAAAACTTCATTGATATAATTCAATGTCTCATCAGCAGGCATTAGAAAAAGTTTTTCATACAAGTTAGAAAACAAATTACTGTGTATCGTCTGTTTATGAAATGTTTATGCATTTAGATATAAGTAGTGATTCAATTTAGATGTATTATTAATATTCTTAGAGAAGAGCAGACGGCTTGTAAACAGAATTTGCAGTAAATTTGATTTCTGTCTTGCTATGAATGCTTTTTCAAGAGCCTACTTATAGTGTATAGTATGCTGAAAAACATACCACTACGATAAATATTTTTAAAAAATTAATGTTAAATAACTGTTAAAAGTTTAACAGGCTGATAGATCAGAGGTTCACCATCAACAAACTTTCATAATTTTTTAACATTAGGATGTTTAAATGTCTCATTGTATTAATAAATTTTGATTTTATAATTATCAAGCTGTATCATCATATCAAATAATCATTAAGGTGATTTAAAGTTTTGAAAATGAATATGAGAAAATTAGACTGTAGAACCTTGTTTATCCAGACTTGCTGGAACTGGAAGCATTCCAGAGTAACGAAAATATTGGGATTGACTACAAAATTTTATTTCATAAAACTTGTGATTGAAATTAATATTATGAGGCTTTCAAATTAATAAAATTAAAATGAGTCATGAATTATCTCACCTCATATGCTCTATATTTTCATGGCACAGGACCACGGTTTCAGGGACAATCGTCCTTATTTTTAGCCATATTTCCAACTGTTGAATTCACAATGGTGAAGTAAAAAATTTGACAGTTGGAAATACGGTTGAAGATAGGGACAGTTGTCCCTGAAACTGCAGTCCCTATGCTGTGAAAAACATGGAGTATGTAAGGAGAGATAATTCATGACTAATTTTAATATTATTAGCAAAATGTTATGTTTATTTAATATACACTAAACAAAAGCTTTATATTTCAATTTCGCTAATTACAGAAGTATAACAAACATTTATGTTTTAAAATCATTAGGAAGTAACATTATGAGGTTTATTTTAATAATTTAGTTTGTATTTTTTAACATTCTTACCTCATATGTTTGTTTTGTTGGACGCTTGTTTCAAAGCTTATTGCTCCATCTTCAACTTGTCACAAACAAACAATCGTTTCAAAGCTTATTGCTCCATCTTCAGCTTGTCACAAACAAAACAAAGTTTGTGACAAACTGAAGATGGAGCAATAAGCTTTGAAATGATCGTCCAACAAAACAAACAAAACAAAGTTTGTGACAAGCTGAAGATGGAGCAGTAAGCTTTGAAACGATCGTCTAACAAAACAAACATATGAGGTAAGAATGTTAAAAAATACAAACTCAATTATTAATCATTTATATTTTCTGAAATAAGTAGCAGTTATATTTTTTACCATTTTTTTTAACATTTAGGTGCAGAATAGGCTTAATTATCCAGACTTAATGAGTCTTGAAATCATACTCTAATATCTTGAGGTTTGAAGAGGTTATGAATTCCTTAGCTGTTCTTATAGTCCCCACATAATAATGTAAACAAATTCTACAGAAGAAAAATGTAAATTATTTTGGATGGCTGTAGAATAATTGATATAAAGGGTATCCAGTGTGTTAGATTAACAATAATACATCCTCACTATAATAAAAATTTAAATTGTTGGAGATTAATAAGATCCAGATAAGCAAGGTTCTATTATAAAATTTATAGAACATAATTCAAATACGAGATATCTTGATAATTCGATTAAATTTTCATAAAGTGAAATTAAAAATTTTTATATGATATTCAGTTAATCCCTTCAAAGTAAATTTGAATGATTAATTACATGTATATATAGCTGCTTTGAGGATGATCTGATTCCTATGCTTTCATGTAGGAAAAAAATTAATGATATAAATTTATAATAATAAAAATTAAAATATTCAATGGACTCGGATTATTCAAATAATAATAACTAAGTTGACCTTAAGTTTCAGACAAACATTTATCATTAATTTTCAAGTAACATTTTTCCATAGACTTGATTTAGCATTTTTAAAAGAATGGTTTACAATTAAGGTTCAGTGTTATAAAAATTAAAATCCAAAAATTAATAAATGAAACTAATATTTTTATTTTATAGCTTTCATAAAATATTTAAAAACCGTGCTGGTTCAGGTGGTAGCAGGTGGTTCCTGACTACCGGACCAGGGTTTGTCAGGAAGCTTAGGGCCCAACGGTCCCCGAAAATCATCCAGCCATCATCATCATCCTTCACCAGTGTGGAAAGCAAAGGGAAGCTACCACACCTATAAATCCCTAGTAAAGCTGTAAAGCAAAGCATGAAAATGCTATGATTGCAGCAAAAGACCTGCCCTTCAGCAGAATTACTATGGATGGATTGATGGATGAATGGATGGACAAATAACATTTTCAATCTCAGGGCCAGGAGAGATGGAGGTGTACAATTTTTAAACACTAGATTGTGCACCAGATTCCTGAATTGAATTGCAAAATCATCTGCTGTATATATGTCTAGAAGGCATGTGGTACTTCGAGGGCAATTCATCTGTCGGATGGGGACGTTAAGCCTGGTGGCCTCCTTGGTGCTTTCCGACATGAGTAGGTTGCTACATGCTGGCATTGGGTTTTATTTTTTCCATTCTATTCATCATCTCTTATATATCACACTTTACACTATACAAACGTATAAACATACACTCGTCCTACACTCCTCTTTCAACACAGTACAAGAATTCATCATCTATTTAAAGTGATCTGCCAAGTGGTGTGCAAATTGAAAATAGACTACATTTATGCCATTTATCTACCCAGCACGGAACCCAAAGCACATAATGTACAGTGGGTGGCTTTAGAACACACACATGTTTGAAAATGTTCAATGACAAATTCCCACCACTGACAATTTGAGGAGTCGTATCACGACAATGCTGATAAAATTAATTAACTCTTTCTAAAAATATCAGAAGCAAATATTATAAAAACAACACTGATTTTAATAATTTATAAATGTTTAGAGGGGAATATGAAATTGATTCTTCTCATAATTTTTTAATCTACTTCATCCTCATGTCTGCAGATATTTAGTTAAAAAAATTCTTTGTATGGTCACATCATTATAAAAAAATCAATAAGTATCTGGAAGGAAGTTAAAAATAAAACTATTACATATAATTGAGCTATCGAACGATATAAATTGTAATTTTATAAAATGTTTATTTAAAATACCACAGGAAGTATTTGCCTACTGACAGGAAATAGGGGCTATATATATATACAAGTGAAAGTGTGTGTGTTTGCAATTTATAGACTTCTAAACCATTCAACTATTCTTCATGAAAATTTGTACTTGAGCTCTAAAATCATTAGGCGTAGGAGTTCACCTAAAACAAAAATTAAAAAATTGCTTTAGCAGTCAAATTTTCACAATGAAATTCAGTATATGTTATTAAAATTATCTGAGGTAGATATTCTCCAAAAATCAGCAAAATCTGATCAATAGAAGTGGGGATTCACCAGAAATCCAAAAATAAAAATTGACTCTAGTTACTGCCATATTTGGTTCGTCCTATACCTTTGTAGATACAAGTTTTCAGGTACAGTGAGTGTTTAGCCACTATGTATTAGGTATCTAAAAATAATTAATGTATTGACATAGACTTTCACGGCCGGAGTTGCTATGATGATCTTGAAGAAGATTTTTGGGCTGTAGGCCGCGATCATGAGGCTTGTAGTTCCCCAACGTTTTGCCAGAGACTGCATCTGGTATCCTCTTGATTCCAAGATCCTTGATTTGAGGATGCCAGATGCAGTCTCTGGCAAAACGTTGGGGAACTACATACAAACCTCACGATCATGGCCTACAGCCCAAAAATCTTCTTCAAGATCATCATAAAAATAATTACTTTATAAATTTATAATTATTTTTCTTTTTTACTTATTCAACTAAAAGTAAAAACACATACATAATTTATTTGGCATAGCAGCACACGACGGGTATTAACTATTAAAATATAATTTTTAAAAGTGTTAGATTCGATACTTACAACAGGGTGCTGAATAATTATATGGTTGCTGAAACTGTTGGATAATTCAGAGTCCATTGTTTGCAGAAAAAGAATATTTCTTAGAATTTTTCTGAAGGTCATTAGATTTATAGCAGATATATTTCTAAATTTTTATATAAAGAATCATTATTTAGGCAGAAATGTTTGTAAAAAATTAAAAATGTATACTTACGTAATTTCAGATAAATCTGAAATTTTGGAAATGTAATTTTATACAATATTAATGGTTCACCAGTACCAGTAACATTTATGCTACTTGTTCTCATAACTTTAATAAGCAATATCAAATTATCAAAATATCTTTATAGGTCACACTTGTTTTTAGCCAAGCTGGAAATTCAGTAGAATGCAGATATGTTAATATATGTATATATGGTCAGTTCTTTATTAATACAGATATATTTTTTACTCACAAATATTTTAACCATAGAGGTGTAAGAGTTTTTATTTATTAATGAATATTAATAGTGGTATTAAGTTTCCTGTCATTTCATAATTACTCGTGTTGAAAAGTTTAGAAATAGAGTTACATAGAGGTAACATTGTAGTATAGAACTGATAATGACGTCTCCAAAATACTGCCTCAATCTATTAAAAATATGTAAAATACTTATGTCAAAGAGGAACTTATAACAGTTTTATGTTTTTCATTATAATGACATTAATAAAAATATATTTTTATGTTTAATCATGAGAGTTCGTAAGTTAAAAATAAATTACTTATTTTTAATGGAAATTTCTAAATATTACAATAAGTAGTTGTTTTTTTTATTTAATTTACAATTCTATTAATACTAATCAAATTCTCTATCTTGCTATTTGTAAATACATGTACATTCTGGTTTAACCATATTTTCATAGATACTTCCTTGCAAAAATATAATGTGCACAAACAATATTATTGGAATTTGTGTTTTATTGTGTTTCTATTTTTTTAAAATAGTGTGCTGCATGGAGAAAAATGCAGTAGCACAAAGAATTTTTAAATGGTATAAATAAATTATATTTATTCCAATTGGATTCTATGACTCATCTTGAATATTGTTTTTATTGCTTGTTAGTATTTGTGTGCACAAAGTAGTAATTACTTTATAATAAGTAAAATTTAACAATTCAAATTAGATTTTTCTTGAAATCATATATTCCCCATCAAAAGAAACCAATACTTTTATATATGAAAAATTGATTTTCTCATTTAGAAATATTAAAAAAAAAAAATTATAAACTTTATGAATGAAATTTAAAGCCATGGATCCACTATATATTTTATAGACTAGTGCACTATATCAAGAGAATATTTATAAATTGTAATTTCTTAGGAGAGAATAACTATTGCATTTAAAAAATTTGTTGATAAAGATAAGGAGATAGGCTTGTGTGCTAATTACGATATAAAGAGCTAAATATTAGAAGTGGAGAATTTAAAAGTAACTGTTAAGTTTTGAAAGTAATTATACCATGCCTCACAAATCCAGAGATCCTGTGTTTGGTACCCAACTACATTAAATTATAATAAATGAAATAGTTCTATAATGGAGTACATCCAGTTTATTAGAACAATTTGGTAGACACTTCTCTGGTCAGTAGAAACTTAATAATTTATTTTAGGTTCAAACTTATAGGTTGCTCTTTATCATAAGAAAAGAAATCGGCCAAGAGGAATATGTACAGGTAGAGAGTCTCTGATAATTTGTGTTTCTCCAGAATGACTAGAATGATGGAAAATGGACATATTTCATCTTCTTCATTTTCTTACTGGACCTCATGATGGATAAGTATCAATGCTTGGCTGTTAAGGAGTAATGTTGTTTTAAGTATATTCTTCAGATGAATGGCGACATTCCAGACTTTGTTGTAATTACAGGTTGTCTTTGAAATGCTTGATACTGAAATCTTCCATGATTTCATGTTTACGGTGTCTGATGCTTTTGCATGGATGTTGTCTAATTTCAGGTAGATTGAGAAGCTTTGTCTTTGTTAGTTTCAAAATTTTGTTGAAGGTAGTATGTATTACAGTGTTCAGGTTGATGTGTCAGTGAAATCAGGTGTTTGCACATCAGGCTATATTTTCCATTTGGCACTTGAATTATTATTTTTTTAGGCTTCATTAAAAATATGCAACTTCATTGATGAGAAAAGTTAGCTAGTAAATATTCCATTTCATATTGATTATTAACCCATTGGAGAGTTGTTTTGAACATTTGCCATATTCTTTACCAAGACAATAATACATATATTACTACTCTCCGAAACCTAAAAGAGGAAAGTTTACTATGTGTGAGAGACCTTAACATTGAACCTAGTGACATCAATACTCGAAGTCTTCTACCAGATGCAAGGAAACTTAGGAAACAACTAAGAGACATAGAAGCAGTTCTCTGGAGTCAACTTCCTCATAAAGGAAATGGCATTGTTCTCTATAGTGAATATACACCAGCAAATCAATAGATTCGTGATCATCAGGGATTGTCTTGTTTCGAATGGAGAGAAGCAATTAAATTGCAAGCCAATGTATCAGTGGTGCATTCTTTGCCAGGCAGGTCTAGGGATGATACCATCTGTAGACGAAACCCTTGCACACATCCTAGGAGCTTGTCCGTTTGGGGAATCACTGAGAAACATTTGGCACTACACTATTCGAAACATGATGGCAGAAGCCTTGCAAGATTATGGATACACAGTTTATGAGGAAGTTCATGGTGTGGCCACTAATGGAAGTAATATACAAATAGATATTAATGCATTTTGACCATCTTCTAAAATTGGTATGATATTAGATCTCACAATCCGTTTTGAGACTCATAGTGGCCAACCTGAGGAAGTTGACTGTGAAAAAGAAAGCCATATATGAGCCAACAGTTGACTGTTACAAAGATAAATACCAATTAGATAGTATAACTGTCACAGGATTGATGATCGGGGCAAGAGATACAATACCAGGATTCTTAGCTAAAGTTTGGAGTTTCTTAGATTTTGACAGAGGGTTTCTTTCTAAAATTGCCATCACTGCCATTAGAGGATCAATTTCAATTTTAAGAAACCATTTTTACAAATTTTCTACATTTTAGAATATACTTCAATTACAATTTGAATTTTTTTTATGTATTTACAAAATGTATTTCATCAATTTAAAAAATTAATTGTCTGTATTACTCTGTCAATGTGGCAATCCTCTAATCAGGAGAGTTTTATGTAATAAATAGGCTTCATTAAAAATACACAACTTCATTGATGAGACAAATTAGCTAGTTATATATTCCATGATACATAGATTACACTGAGCAACAAAAAATAAACTTTTTTTTTGTCTCAGAAAGAAAAATATGTGATTCTGATAGTATTTCTTCTCCTGAATTCAAATATGATATCGGTTTTTATCCATCACTTAAGGTTTCCGAGAGACAGGCATTTATAATTTCAAACACTTTAATATTTTCTACACTCGTAACTACACAATATTTGAACATTCGTACTCACCTAGAAAATAAGAAATGACAATTTTCTGCTATATTTCGCCTGTGGAGCATCCCTCTTGATGGTCCAACAATAATTGGCCAGCATATTAGGATTCCATTTGCCTTGATATCTCTTTTCCATAGCTGAAATCTCCTGATGAAAGTGTTCCCCGTTTTATTTTACAATGGACAAATGGATGAAAAAATGTCTGTTAAAAAATAATTATTTAAATCCATTAATTGAAATTGAAATAAAGAACTATGGGTGATGGAGAAATTCCGAATACATATTTGAAAACATGATAAAAAACTGCATTAAGTACAACTATTTGTACTCATGAGACAAAAATCATATTGACCAGTATTATGAAGCCATTGCAGAGCTGTTTTGAAGTGCCTAGTCAATGCACTGAAAACTATTAAATCTCCACAGCATTAAATTCTCCTGAGAATCTGCTTTAACTTTTCAAATCAGAATATGAACGAAGGCCACCATGAACTGTATTTTAAATTTCATCTCAAATTTTGTTGACCCCTATATGCATTTAGGTATTTTTAAATTTTATGACTAAGGAGGGAGGTTTATTTACTGCTTCCATCTTTTTTTATACTATAAGATAAAGGTTAAAAATTAAAATGAACCTGTCTGCAGGTGCCGTTGTCCTCAACTTTGTTAAAATGGTATATATAAAATATTTAACTGCAGGCCTTTCGGAAGATTACTTCCATCATCAGCAGGATGAGCTTCTGCTACTAGTAGTTGTTGTTTACAACGATGTAGACTCCAAGTGTCTGTAGAGTTGCTGCTACAGACACTTGGAGTCTACATCGTTGTAAACAACAACAACTAGTAGCAGAAGCTCATCCTGCTGATGGAAGTTAACTTCCGAAAGGCCTATGTTAATATTTTATATACATCATTTTAACAAAGTTGAGGATGACGGCACCTGCCAACAGGTACATTTTAATTTTTAACCTTTATCTTATGACTATTCACCTCAACGGAATTTGATATGAATTTTTTTATACTGTTCTTTTGTCCTGTTCAAGGCTCTGAATTTTCATGAAATTCCTTGAGAGTGTCATTCACTTGAGTTAGCCGGTACTTTTCACAAAATCATAAATCAAGTAAAACTTAAACTAATACAATTAAGAAGAATAACAAAAATATTAGTAATACGTGTTAAAGGAAATATCGAAGTCTAAAAGAAATAAATAATCTAAACAATAGAAGAGTAGGTAAATATATAAGTAAGTTAATATTATTCGTTTTTAAACATCTTAATGATGGACAAATTATATTTGAAAAGAAAAATATTCGCCTAGACTGGGGTTTGAACCCAGGACCTTTGACTTTCTATGTCAATGCTCTTCCATCTGAGCTACCTAGGCCTCCAATCTAAACGCGTATTTTTCTCTTACACATAGTTAATTCCCTAACCCCAAATGCTACGAGCCGTTGCTACGATTTTTGCAAATGCCGGCTTCTTTATTAAGAAGACTTTTTATTGGTAATTTAAACATTACTTATAAAGCCAGTAGTGCTTCTTTCAATGTTTAAAAGAAGCACTGCTGGCTTTATAAGTAATGTTTAAATTCCCAATAAAAAGTCTTAATAAAGAAGCCGCCATTTGCAAAAATCATAGCAACGGCTTGTAGAATTTGGGGGTTAGGGAATTAACTATGTGTAAGAGAAAAATACGCATTTAGATTGGAGGCCTAGGTAGCTCAGATGGAAGAGCATTGGCATAGAAAGTCAAAGGTCGTGGGTTCAAACCCCAGTCTAGGCGAATATTTTTCTTTTCAAATATATAAGTAAGTACTCATATGAAATTCCATTTTATAATGAAGCAAATAGAACGTAAAAAAAAAAAAACTAAATGCCAAAATTGACTATTAATTGCTTTTATTCTTCTCAGATGATCAGATTATCGATAAACCCCAACAATCAACCTTTAATCCTAATTCAAATAATATTATAAAATTCACCTAGACTTTCTGAAGGGTAGAGCACTTGTGAAAGCATTTCAGTACATGTAATGTAACCAAACATTTTTCACATTCTCATGTAGTTTAATTCCTTTTCTTATTACTGGCACACACTCTGCAAGCCCTGGTATGATTTTTCATCTTCTCATTGCTGATATGTTCTTTGGAAAATAAGCCCATATTATTATAACCTGAAGTCTGTCAGAGTGTCTTTATGGGTTTGATGTCCTTGTGTGATGTACTAAGGTAGGGTTACATTTTTCAGAAATTTTTCCAGTGAGATCAACGTAGTATTCCACATAATTGCTTTCATATGAATTTCCACTGTTAGTATTCAAATTATTTTAGGGAGGGTTGTTGGGTGAAATTTCTATTTTCTACATTTTTTGAGCTAGAGACTTGATTTTTGTACAAACATTCACTGCATGATACATAATTATGTGTTTAAGTTTCATTCTTGTGAGACATTTATTTTATGAGTTATTAAATATTATATTTAAAAAAATTGCATATATTATAATTAAATGAGTTCCACAATTTTTATTATCCATCTATAGTAATTCTACCTGAGGGCAGGTCTTTCACTGCAATCATTGCATTTTCATGCTATGCTTGCAGCTTTACCAGGGAATTGTAGGTGTGGTAGCTTCCCGTTGCTTTCCACACCGGTGAAGGATGACGATGATGATAATGATAAGGATGATGATGATAATGATAAGGATGATGATGATGGCCATATGATTTTGGGGACTGTTTGGGCCTTAAAGTTTTCCTGAAATTTGTCTTACAAGTGAGGAAAAACCACGATAAAAACCTCACCCAGAAAACTGCCCTGACCGGGGATCGAACCCGGGCCTGCTGTGTGACAAGGCATCATGCTACCTCGAGACCACAGCAGTGGACTTTTTTTTTGTAAAGTGTCTGATTTTTTTACAAGACCCCAAAATATTTAGAAAAAACATTGTGCATTAGAATTCTTATAATGTGAATACAAAGGGAGAAAAAATAATATTGTTGTACCTCATGCGTGGAATTACAAAAAAAATTAATAATTGCATACATTTTATTTTTTATTTCTTAAAATACTACTTCAATCATGAAACCCATGCGCTACTTTGTTACCTATTGTTTTTTGGACATGCAGTAAAAATTTAAACCTTCTAGGACAAAATTTCTGAATTCCATTCAATTTTGAATATACAAAAATGCAGTGGAAATAAAAGTTTAAAGATTTGCATGTAGGTAGTATTTAACTGGTGCAGCCTTTTAACTCTAACTAATATAGGGCACTTAGAAGCACCATATGCCTCTGAAACTTTGCCAACACATACATTAGAGTACAGCCCATTTTTTAGTACAAAAAACAAAAAATGCCAATTTTGATCTCAAATGATCAATTTTTTACCCATCACCCCCCTTAAATAACTTCAAAATTGAAGAGAACAGTATTTATCATATAAAAGACAATTGTTCTACACCCTCTCACAAATATTCTCACTGTAGAAACAAAAGCTGAAACTTGATAATGTTTATTGACTCCACCATCCCTGTATTTTATTCTAAAATACACTTTAATTTGACAACCCTTTCTTCTTATCCTCCTTGTTAATTCTTTTCTTTCTGGTATCTGTCATTTCAGCATGTTACGCGGGCGCGTCTGTTAAGCCCCTGCGTAATGATAGCGTTAAGTTCCCTATTGTTTAAGTGGTCTTAGGCCCGAGCGGTTGGCCTTGGTTTTGGAGGAAGAGTTCTACAATTAAACATATTAAATCACAGTAAATGAAAAATTAACATAATTTATTAGAATAAATTCAAACATAAAGAGATATTGAAACCATAACATATAAAAAAGTTATTTAAAACAGCTGAAATCGCCACATTGTCAAACGAAAAAATATTCAACTTTGTTCGTTATCTTAAGTTTCTAGGACCATTTGGTCCCTTATTTAAATTCTAAGTCTGAAAATGACCAAAAATGAAAGAAAGTTTTCATATTACCCATGTAGTTGCCACCGGCCCGCTGGGGGGGACCGCAATCGGTCCCGCTGCCGTTCTGCCTTTTTCACTCAAAAATCCCGGCTTTTATCTTCACCTTTCACCATCCCCTAAAGCTAATGGAAGCCCTATTTCTTGCCCCATCTGTAGTAATATTCCTAGTATCTTCATGGCCAGTTGTATAATGTGTTTTTAACTTCTTCCCTAATGTGTTTGGGTTATATAAGGTTTCATAAGAATTTCCTATTTGGTTGAAACTAATAAGTTGTTTTTGATATTATATAAGATTTCGTAAGTGTGACTTCATTATTTGACAAATATATTGATGTGGAAAGTTATTTTATATTATTTTTTCCTTAGTTTTTATCTATAAAACACTTATGTATATTTGGATGGAGATTTCAATCCGCATTTAAAGGGTGAATATTTATGCCCTATTTTTTGGTATAATACACATGTATATGTGTCTATTCTTTATCGGCTTTTTTATAGTATTTTATTATTATTACAGTTAGGCCCTAATGTTTTATAATACAGCAGTTATGTATTTTGATGCCAAAATTTTTTTTTTTTGTCTTTCCATTTCAATATAAATATTTCAATATTTTCTAGTTCTTATTTACTAAGTACTTAGACATATTTCCCCTATTAGCTTTTACCTGTCCCTAATGTGTTTGCCTTCCTTCTATTCAGTTTTTGAAATATATTTAGAGTGGAATATCAATTATCTAAATACAAAGTGTAACTTTTCTCCAAAAATGAATACACTTTTGCTAGAATCATCATCATCATCATTCTAGTCAATTCACAAGTTTAGGCCATTTGTTGACCTGTTTTTGCCTCAATAGAAACACCATCCAAAAGTCTTTTGAGTTTACATCCTGATCTTCTTCTTCCTGAAGGTTGATAGCTTAACATTTGTTTGGGTATTCTGTGATCTTCCTTCGATGAATATAATAATAATAATAATAATAATAATAATGATTTATTTTAGCTGGCAGAGTTAAGGCCATAAGGCCTTCTCTTCCACTCAACCAGCGAATAGTAAAATTATACAAAAAATTACGTACATATTACAATTTTAAGATTTTAAAATACAGACTAAACAAAATACAATGATGATGGATCTAATACTAGCTAATGCTAACAAAAACATAGAATATAATAAAATTAAAATGATATAAAATAAAGTAAGTAGCTTCCTACATGATTATTAATAGAATGCTCTATATAGTTGTTATGTAGTTAATGTTTTCATTGTGTCGAACTTAAGATATCAGTTAATTTGGATTTAAATAATGATAGCGATTGACAGTCCCTGACATGTTACACCTATCTTGACTTGTCCACTGCTGTGGTTTTGGTGTAGCATGCTGCCTTGTCACGCAGTGGGCCTGGGTTCAATTCCCAATCAGGACAGGCTCCTGGGTGAGGTTTTTTTTTTGGGGTATTTCCTCACTTGTAAGACAAATGTCAGGATGCTTAGGGCCCAACGGTCCCCGAAAATCATCTGGCCACCATCATCATCATCATCATCATCATCATCCTTATTATCATCATCATCATTCTTCACCGGTGTGGAAAGCAACGGGAAGCTACCACACCCTAAAATTCCCTATAGTAAAGCTGCAAAGCATAGCATGAAAATGCTATGATTGCAGTGAAAGACCTGCCCTCGGGCAGAATTACTATAGATGGATGGATGGATCTTGACTTATGATCAGAAATTTTGTTTTCTAAAGGTTTGATGTGTAATTATTTAAGATGCTTTTGTTTTTTATGATCTAGTAGTTATGCCATTGCATTCTTCGAAGATATCTCATTTCAGCAGATCTAAGCCTCTGTATATCCTTCTGTTTCAATGTTTGTGCTTCACTACTATACAAAAGAGTTGGAAGAGTCAGTGGTTTATACACTTTTAGTCTTGAAAGTTGTTGGACAAACGGTGGCTTGAATGAAATTAGAATTTTCTGTACTATCTTCCTCTGTGTACATTTTGACTATGAGACAGTATCCTGAACTAGACTTGTAAAATGTTTAATATTTTATTCCAGATTGTCCTCTTTTTCTCAGATTGAACTGTAAGTAGGCTAGCAGCCTCAGAATTTCATCAGCAATTTGTCTATCTAAATGTCTTAATCTTGAATATATACTTAGAAAAATGTAGTCTTCATAAGTAATCTACAATACTTCTTACTTTACTATTCCTCTCTCCTCTATTTATAGCTTCATTGTCACTATAATGTAAGCCTTGATCATCAAATACTATCAAGGATTAGGCCTTCTAGCCTGTTCCATTTCAGATGTGCTGATCTCTCCATTGCTTCTTTAGCGTTCCAAGATCTCCACTCTTATTAGGTCTGTCAGCAAAGAGTTTTTGAGGTAATGTTGAGGTGATTCTGGGTTATGTGGCCATGGTCCATTACTGGTGTTTCTACCAGACTTTTTTCTCAACTGCAGAGGGCATCTTCAGTGGCGAGTACTTCTAGATGTGTTTCCTAGTCAGAGGCTCGACTGAAATTTCACAGTCGAGCCTCCGAGTAGGAAACACACCTAGAAGTACTTGCCACTGAAGATGCCCTCTGCAGTTGTTTCACAGTCAAGCCTCCAACTAGGAAACACACCTAGAAGTGCTTGCCACTGAAGATGCCCTCTGCATTTGTTTCACAGTCGAGCCTCCAACTAGGAAACACACCTAGAAGTACTCACCACTGAAGATGCTCTCTGCAGTTGTTTCACAGTCAAGCCTCCGACTAGGAAACATACCTAGAAGTACTCGCCACTGAAGATGCCCTCTGCATTTGTTTCACAGTCAAGCCTCCGACTAGGAAACACACCTAGAAGTACTCACCACTGAAGATGCTCTCCGCAGTTGTTTCACAGTCAAGCCTCCGACTAGGAAACATACCTAGAAGTACTCGCCACTGAAGATGCCCTCTGCATTTGTTTCACAGTCGAGCCTCCGACTAGGAAACACACCTAGAAGTACTCGCCACTGAAGATGCCCTCTGCATTTGTTTCACAGTCGAGCCTCCGACTAGGAAACACACCTAGAAGTACTCACCACTGAAGATGCTCTCCGCAGTTGTTTCACAGTCAAGCCTCCGACTAGGAAACATACCTAGAAGTACTCGCCACTGAAGATGCCCTCTGCATTTGTTTCACAGTCGAGCCTCCGACTAGGAAACACACCTAGAAGTACTCACCACTGAAGATGCTCTCCGCAGTTGTTTCACAGTCGAGCCTCCGTCTAGGAAACATACCTAGAAGTACTCGCCACTGAAGATGCCCTCTGCAGTTGTTTCACAGTTGAGCCTCCGACTAGGAAACACACCTAGAAGTACTCACCACTGAAGATGCCCTCCGCAGTTGAGAGAAAAAGTCTGGCAGGAACACCAGTAATGGACCACGTGCATCATGCACCAAAATTTAATTATAGAGGAAAAGTAAGCTAAATCAAGCTGTTGGGTTCATAACCCATTTGCCACATAACCCAGAATCACTCAACATTATGATTACCGGCCGTGTAATCCTGCATTCAACAGTTTCTGAGGTAGTCTCTCACTGGGCTTCCATGGTTTGTGCCCTTACCAATTGTCTCAGTAAAAATGTAGGGTTTCAGTGATAGCTGTGATGCTTAATTCTTCTCGGATGTCAACATTCCATTTTTTATTAAAAAGAGGAGCCACTTATATTCTTCGTAGTTAATTTGATGAAGTCCATATTACTGATCCATATAACAAAGTTGGGACTGCCATTGTTTTTATAGAATTTCAGAATTGTCTCTGTTCTGATTTTTTTTAGTAGTGTTGATTGTAAACCTTGATATTAGAGGAAAGCTTTTGAATGGCATAATTTATCTATAAATAGAAGCTTATCTTACTCCAATACCATTTTATTTTATGTTTTCTAACTTTGCTCATTAGAATGAATGGAGCAAAGTAGTCCCTCATTTCATGAGGAATGGTATTTAACCATTTATTTTTTGTATTGTATTGTAAGCCTATGTTTTCCCTTTACAGAGATTTAGGCGCTCTCCCCCTACAGGGAAGAATTTGAACCATACTAATTTAGTTATACTTGTTTTCGTATAGATGTCATTTTGAGTGGTACGTGGTCAGCGTTCTGCCTCATACTGACATCTAGGAAACCAAGGTAGTACTAGGACGGGAAAATTCGGTAAATTTTGCTTAGAGGCCTTTCATTCAGGCTTAAGGACTTTTTATGAGCCTGAAAATCTTCAGACTCGGGACCCACAGCTTAAAGTCCCTCCCGGAGGACTTGCTCCTTGGATTTTTCCATCCTAAAAAATCCATCGACCCTGGCCGGGTTTGAACCCGCAACCCTTGGGACCAGAGGCAAGGAGCATAACCACTAGTCCACCGCAGCCGACCATTTATCATAACATATTTTCTTCTTATAACCTGGTTTACTGGAAATTCAATTTGCATATTTATTTGTTTCTGTACTGATCATTTCTGAAAAATTTTCTCCAGAAATTTATAAAAAATTACCGTACATAAACTAAAACTTCATGTATCATATTATCATTTTGCAGTGTATTGTCACACTTTTCAGGAGTTTCAGTATAATTCCAAAATTGTTAGATTATTTTTGCAATCACTCTATTATCATGAAGTATTAGAACTACATAATTTGAAATTGAATTTGATTCATTAACACCGAATGAAATTTCATTATCTGTATCATTTTTAAACTTATCATAGACATATATAAAACCAATATTCCATTAAAAAATGAAGCTTTGGTAACAGCTACATATCAAACTTACACAAAATAGAGATAGTGCAAAACCAAGCTCTAAGAATAATCACTGGTGCTGTTAAATCTATACCGATTGCTACAATAGCAGGTAGCCCAGACAACCCACCATTATATTACACAAAAGATAAACAAGCACTAATCTTACATGGTAATCAGAATGTAGTAAACCATATAAGATCTCTCAGAATTGGTTGGCTTGGACATTTGATAAGAATGAATGATCAGAGACTTGTCAAAAAAAACTCTACAAATGGAAACTTATAGGAGGCAGAGCTGTTGGAAGACCGGAGATCAGATGGGAGGATGACACAATGAATGATCTAAGGAAAATGAAAATGACTAGTTTGAATATGGCAAGAGACAGATTGGCTTGGAGGAGGATTGTTGAGAAGGCTAAAACTTTCATTTGTGAAGTTGTCATGCCTTAAGGTGATGATGAATCTTACATGGTATACTGCAGAGACTATCAATTCGTATCATAATCAGCAGCAGCATCAAAGATTAGACATTAAGTTGTGTTCTGAATCTCATGTTAGAATTGGTCTGTCCATCTTTATTGGGTCATTACAACATTTCTTTATCCTAGTGATTGGTAATGAAGAAAGAAATGGTTTTGGATCTCTATTGTAATCCCAATCCATTGATGTTGTCCATCCATTCACTGTTTGTATTGTGCAATTCCTATGTAATAGTTTTCATATATTTAGTTCACTTTGTATATTTTCTGTTATTGTATAGCCAGCCACACTCCTCAGAAACCTCATTTCTGACATTTCTATTCTTTGTTCCTGGTTCTTGGTTAAGACTCAGTGTTCTGATCAATATCTACTGGATTTCATATAATAACAAAATCTTTAAAAATAAAAAAGTACACTACTCAAAATATTAGAGGAACACATGTTTAAACCAAATTGTAACAATTTAATTTTTGAGTGTCAGATGTTTTGAGTTCAAGTATTGTTTAATATCAGATTGAAGATCTTCTGGATTTTATTAATTTATCTCTGAATATGTTAGTGAAATTCCAAGAGTTGCTGAAACCAAAGTGAGTTCATATAGATTTATTTTTTAAAAACAGGTTTGAGGAATAATCTGTAGTAGAGAATTGTTATTTTTGTGTTCTCTGAAGCTAATACAGAGCAATGAGACATCTGAATGAAACATCAGTTGCACGAGCAGTTGCATTGATTGAAGAAGGTTGTTCCATTCGCCATGTCTCTAGGATTCTTGATGTCAGCCCTTCTGTCATCCATAGGCTGTGGAGGCGATATAGAGAGACATGGATACAAGAGGAATCCTGGGCAAGGTCATAAGAAGAAGACTACAGATGTACAGGATAGATGTCTTGTCTTATCAGCTTTGCACAGAAGAAAATCTACAGCCAGAGATCTACAACATCATTTACTCACAGCAACTGGAACGGTAATTTCTGATCAGACTGTAAGAAATAGACTGAGAAATGTAAGGTTGAGGTCTAGAATCCCCTTCAAAGCCGCTTGTTTAACAGGTCAGCACAAAGAAGCCCGGCTGCAATTTGCTCAAAATCATGTCAAATGGCAGCTCTGCCAATGGAAGGGTGTTTTATTCACGAATGAATCAAGATTTCATCTAACAGGTTCTGATGGTTGTACACATGTATGGAGACATCCTGGTGAGCGTTTTGATCCAGCCACAATTATTGAACGTGACAGATTTGGAGGTGGTTCGGTTATGGTTTGGGCTGGGATTACTATTGAGTCTCGGACAGAGCTTGTCGTTGTCCCACAGCTCATGAATGCTGATATTTACATTAATGACATTATTCTCCAACATGTTGTACCCTTTGCTTATGGTATGGACCCTAATTTTCTTCTAATGCAAGATAATGCTAGATGTCATACAGCACAGGCTACCAGAGATGTCCTGCAAGAATGCCAAATTCGGATGATGGACTAGCCTGCATGCAGTCCGGACCTTAATCCGATCGAGCATATGTGGGATAAGTTGGAAAAACTTGTTCATAAGCATCCTGCTGTACCTCAGAACCTTGAAGAACTTTCACATGCACTCACCGAGGAATGGGAGAGAATCTCACAAGTTTCTGTAAGAAGGTTTCTGCAATGCGTGCCTCATAGGTGTAATGCAGTCATTCAGGCTCACAGAGGACACACTATGTACTGAGTGTTTAAATAACCATGGAATCATTGATTCCAAAAATTGTAAATCTCAAATTTCCACTTTGTTTTCTGTTACAAATGATAACTTGTTTGTATTGCTAATACTGAACAAGAAAATATTGTTTGAATGTCTATTCTAATTTTACATAAATCTTCAATTTATAATTACAAAGGATTAAGCATTAAATTGTTGTTGTTGTTTTGTAATGGCGAGATTTGACGCTTAAGTCATTTTCTCTCTGGCCTCCCAGTACAAGCGAACAAGGTCCTTAGAGTGTTGTGCAGTTGGATTTAAAGCTGGACAGACTAGAAGGTGGTGTTTGTCCATGATCAGGTCCGGGTCTTTGCATATGACACATCTGTCAGATTGAAAAATGTTTATTCTGTGGAGATGGTGACCCAGGCAGTCATGTCCTGACATCAGTCTGAATTTTGCTACTGCTTCCTTGCGGCCTTTATATTTTATTTCTGTGTATAGCTCATCAATTTTTTCCCATGATGCATTGAATTGTTGCAATATTCATTCTCGTGTTTTGGTTTAAACATGTGTTCCTCTAATTTTTTTGAGTAGTGTATTTATGCAAAAAGTTATTAACCTACAGAAAAAATATAGAGTCAAATATCAAAGTGGAAAAGTTACTGCTTCCAATATATCCATTATGTCAAATAGAAATTAATATTGAAGATCAATTATTCAAAATCATCACAACTAAGTAACAGTATGATACAGTACACCTGAAAAAATTAACACTGGAAACAATCCATACCCGCTAACCAGAACAAGAATGTCTACACATATTTGTGGATGGATCTCTTATGGATAAAATTGAGAATGTTAGAGCTGGAATACCCTGCAAATTCTTCAGCCTATATTTATCAATTAGTCCAAATACAACCAATTTTGATGGAGAAATAGCAGCAATCAAAACTATTCTAAAACAAGTTTTCAACTAACTAACTAACTCACTGGCACTATCAAGCCTGTAGGTTCATGGTCGAACGAATACAAGCTCTCCATAACCTGAGCTAATGTTTTCCAATCACTCATTGTATAATCTACTTCCCTCAAATCATAGTTAATTTTATTCTCCCACTTCATTCTTGGTATACCAACTGGGTGTTTTCCCTCTGGTTTTCCTACAAGAAGCTTTCATGCACGTCTTTTGTTCCCCATTCGTGCCACATGTCCTGCCCATTGCAGTCTATGAGACTTAACCTGGCTTCCTATAAAGACCATGTAGTTCACTGTTTAGTTGTCTTCTCCATTCACCTGTCTGTTTATCTCTCTTTGGTCCAAAAATTTTCCTAAGAACTTTATTCTCAAATAATTGTAATCTCCTTTCCTCCCTTAAAGTAAGAGACCATGTTTTGCGTCCATTTAATATAACTGGTAGAAAAATCATCATTTTTATGGTAGGCCGTCGGCCTGTTCCGCTCTCAGAATTCATCTTCCCATCATCTTCTAGGACATCCCACATCTCTATAGCCTTGAGGTTGGTACAACAGTGCTTGTTTTGTTAGCCTAGAAAAGTCCATTCTTAAAATATGTTCATACCATTTTTGTTTATAGTTTTGTATTTTTTAATTTAGATTAAAAATTTTGAGTTCTTGCCTAATTGTTTCACTAGGAATGTGATCTCTTAGAGTATATCCTGCAATGTATCTGAGTGGAATAATAGTTTTACGTATTTTCAGTTTAATGCTTTTTGAAAGGAGTTAGGACATCAAGAGTCTCTGTAATAACTTTTCAACTATGTAAATAAATTCAACTAAGTGGTCATATTTTGTGATTCAAAATCTGCATTACTAGTATTAACATCACAGTACCCAAGTAATAGTACAACAAATTAAATACTCTATTCAGATGAGATGTGATTATGCACCAAACAGCAGGCTATACAAAGGTGGACCGTAAAAAATGAGAAAATTATGATAGAGTTGGGTGTAGAAGCCATTCAACATCATACACAAAATTACCAGAACAACTGGAAAGTCCATCTTCAACGAATGTCATCTCACAGAATTCCAAAAGCTATGCTTCATTACTGTCCTTGGAAAGAGATCACTGGGATGTCCAAAAAAAATCACTGGATGGAAAATTTGTCTTTGAGACCATAACAGGCCACATGGCCTAATACTTGGATGGATGATGATGATGATGACATACTCCATTCACTAAAACTGTTTCATAACTTAGAAAAACAAATAAATCTACAATGGATACCATCACATGTATGAATAGCAGAGAACAAACAAGCTGATACTAACAATAAAAAATCAAACTTTGTCATATCACTCTGCCAAACTACAAATAGAAAACAAAGTAAGAACAGAATAACAGGAAGAGTTTTAACCCTCTGCATGCCACTGGTAAAATCTCTTGTGTAAGAAATTTAAATCCCATCTGCCGATGTGATCAGCTTTGCAAGTAGTTTTAAGTATATTGTCTGGCAGGTAATGGACAGAAGCATCAGAGCCGATCTAACCAGCTCATGGCACTTAAAGGGTTAAAACTGTATATACAAATAAGAAATGGAACATCATCCTGAAAAGACAAAAATTACATCCCCAATTACTAGAGATCCGTGAAATTCACGAGTTACGATAATGCAAAATCCTCTAACTCTGTCATTTCCTTGTACCATTTCTTAACTCCACTTCCCACAACCTCAACAAAAGCATTTATGAATCGCAAAATCCTATGATAATGCAAAATAAAACCGAAATTTGAAATTTTCAATGAATTCCAGAGATTTTTTTGTTCTATTTGCTAAATTTTCATAATGCATTCTTAAACACTGTTTTCAGATTTCATTTTCTTTTGACTGCCATATCTGCTTCCTCCATGCACTCTTGCAAAGGGAAATGGTTGCAACACAGTTCACAACATAGAGGTAATATTTTCTGTCCTTCTCATGCTCAAGTTTATCCGTAGATTTTAAGTTCTATGAACTAATATGAATTCCAAGAAATACAAATTATTTTAACATGTAAGATAAGTTTTTTTTCCCCTTAAATTTTCGCTGACATAATTATCAATTTTTGTATCAATCATTATTAAGTTTAATGGTATGTTCAAATCTGAAGAAAACATTTCTTTAAGTATAAGCAGTAACCTGACAATAATGCAAGCACTGCCAAATTTGAATAAGCCAACAATGGACCATGAGAATTATCCATGAAGGAAAGCAGTGGTCATGTTCCGTTTAACTACCAGACACGACTGCTTGGCTGCACACTTCCATAGAATAAATATCTATAAATCTCCACAGTGCACTGTGTGCAAACAGCCAGACACAACCATGGCACACTTCTACTACAGTACCAAGCAATATAAAAATTCAACAGATATTTAAACCCAGTCTTATTAATGGGACCCTAGACAGAGAATGGATGAAGTCCATGATCCAAAGCATTAGCAAGCAACATTTTTTTTAATATTCTTTGGTGTTTCTGAATGCCTGATTCACATAAATAGCTTTTTAGTTTGATTCTTCACTATCACCAACACCATCATTAGAAACATGCAACATTACATAAATATTTATGATTTCATCACTCAAATTATCATTCCATAATATTTCATTGCATCCACTTTTTCATAAAATTTCAGTCAATATGTGACCTAATTTTTCACTAGCTATTGGTTTAATCACATGTAAAAACATAATATACAAACTAAATTCTAAGAAATGAACATAGGATGTTTTACGACAGAAGCTTAGGACATTGCCTCAAAGAGACATCTAGTGGGCAACTGAGGTATTACTTGGATGAGAAAGATTGATTAAATTTTGCTAATTTAGGCTTGAGATTCTTCTACAAACCTAAAAATCTTCAGATTCAGGACACATGGCTCAGAGTCCCTCTCAGAAGACTTGTCCCTTGGTTTTTTCGATCCTAAAAAATCAATTGAACCAGGTCGGGATTGAACCCAGACTCTTGGGATCAAAGGCAAGGAACTTAACCCCTAGACCACCGAGGTTAATTTACTCTTCAATATAGTTGAGCCATTTTCTTATCATTGCTTTAGCATTTAACAATTTGTCTGCATATCTATTAGTAGATCACTGATATGTAGAATTTATGTTGGATGTTTGTATTGTTTGTGCGAGGTATCTTATTTTGAATGCAGGACTCTTTGAATATAAAGTTACATATTTTAAATTATGTTCTATGAGTAGGTAGGAAATTTCATGGATGACATTAATTCTTGTAGTAATATATATATATCCATCCATCCATAGTAATTTTGCCCGAAGGCAGGCCCTTCACTGCAATCATAGCATTTTCATGCTATGCTTGCAACCTTACTACAGAATTGTAGGTGTGGTAGCTTCCCATTGCTTTCCACACCAATGAAGGTTGATGATGATGATGGCCATATGGTTTCGGGGACCGTTTGGGCCTTAAAGTTTTCCTGACATTTTTCTTACAGGTGAGGAAAAACCTCATCCAGAAAAACTGCCCCAACCGGGGATAGAACCCTGGTCTGCTGCATGACCACAGCGGTGGACATATATATATATATATATATTCATAATTTGGGGCATGCCTTAGAGTAGTGATTAAGGCACTACACTACAAGTCAGAAAGTTGAGGGTTCAAGCACCGGTGGGGTCAGGATTTTTAAACTGACCCAAAACTTCTGGCAGCACTGTGGTCCTGGGGTCGACTCAGCTTCTAACAGAAATGAGTACAAGATGCTTGTTCTGGGGGTAAAGGCGGCCGTCATGCAGGGCTAACAACTTGGCTGACAGAGAGTGCCAATTGTCTAGAAAAAGTGGGAGCCTTAACCTCCTACTACCCCAAGGGCTTCCCGAGGCCTGTGGTGGGATCACTTTACCTTTTAGTTTACTTTATATTCATAATTTAGTTTAACGGGAAGGACACTGGTCAAGTGCTGAATTTCATTTTTAATATGAAAAATTTCTGCTCAATTTGGAAGAAATAAAACAAAATTTACTGCTTCTTAATTGTTTCTTTATATTAATTAGAGAATATTTGTTGAAAACTATAAATACCTTTTAGTTAATAACATGTATGTAAGATTAAATTAAAATGCCCCATACCTTACCTCATATCCAGTCTCCTAATTATACTGCAGTTTCAAAGCCTTGGCAGCTTCATCTTCAGTAATCTCTCGTTGACCAGTGTTATCTTCTTCTTCTTCTTTAGCAGGCAACTACAACCTCATTGAAGTTTTGGCCTCCTCAACAATTTTTCTCCACCTGGAACTATTCTGGATACAGACTGGCCAATTTCCAATTTTCATTTCTAATATATCTTTTATTGGAATAAGAATATCAGAAAATAGAAAATTAAACACCCTACTGTTTGCAGATGACCAAATAATAATAGCAAATTCCGAAGATAATCTACAGAAAGGTCTGTATGAACTTAACAAAATTACAGAAGAATATGGATTAAAGATATCTACAGAAAAAACAAAAATTATGGCATTTCAAGGTGTAGATCCTGTCAGAAGTAAAATTGTACTGGACAATAAAATTTTGGAGCAGGTGAATAATTTTACATATCTAGGATGCAATATCTCATATGAAAGAAGAAAAGGATGTAAATGCAAAAATATCTAATTTTTAAGAATTTTAGGGTTAATAAATTCTATCTTCAAGCCACAGTTAGTCCAAAAGCATTCAAGACTGAAAGTGTATAAAACACTGGCTCTTCCAACTCTTTTGTATGGTAGCGAAGTATGGACGTTGAAACAGAAGGATATACAGAGACTTAGATCTGCTGAAATGAGATATCTTCGGAGGACTGCAGGATACACACTACTAGATCACAAAAAAAATGAAGACATCTTAGAAAGAATTACACATGGAATCTTTAGAAAACAAAATTTCTGATTATAAGTCAAGATGGATACAACATGTTCATCGAATGGAAGATCACAGAATACCCAAACTAATGTTAAGATATCAACCTGCAGGAAGAAGAAGACCAGGACGTCCACTCAAAAGACTTCTGGATGGTGTTTCTCTTGAGGCCGAAACAGGTCAACAAATGGCCTAAATTCGTGAATGTACTATGATGATGATGATGATATATCTTTTATAATATCATCCTGCCATCTGTTTTTCGGGCGTCCAGCTGTTCTGGTGCATATTGGTTTCCATGTGTATATTCTTCTTACAAGCTTGTCTTCCTGCATTCTATTTATATGTCCAAACCAGCACAGTCTTTGAGCTTTAATGTGGTTTATTACATGTTTATTTCGTATTAGATTATTTAATTCTGAGTTCATTCGTATACGCCATGTGCCATCGCTTTCTCTAATTGGTCCAAAAATTCTCCGTAAGATCTTCCTTTCAATGATTAATAGTTTTTGTTTATCAGACTCCTTCAGTGCCCATGTTTCACAGCCATAAGTCCATGTTTCACAGCCATAAGTTACAATTGGTCTTATTACTGTATTATACAGTTTAACTTTAGTTAATCTGAGAGTTTCTTGTATAAACATCCAGCAACATAATACAAATTGAAGGTTAGTTCAAAATTATTCATTCACACAGTAAAACAAATGAATGTCTTATTATGTATATTTTTAACTGAGCAGGTATTCAATGCTGAAAATTAAAAATAAAAATGATAAGTACCCATTGAATTTTCTAAAAAAATGCTGGTTATGGGAGATTTCTAAATATGCCAGACACGTTGTAGGTGATAAGTCAGACGAAAAAAGTACCTTGGTCGAAAGAGCGACGATCTTTCACCATAAAAATACAACCGTCAAGAAATGCGGCCATTGGTTCCACTGGAGTAAAATTTTCCAGAGATCAATAGTCCCCCATTTGGTTCTCAGGGCGGGGACTACTTCAGGGAACCCATGCCAAAGGCTCAAACACAGGGACATGTTCCTACGAACATGGAATGTTAGGACTTTGTACAATAGCGGGGCACTAGAGATATTAATTCAGAAATTAGATCAATCACCCTTGGATGTAGTTGCTTTACAGGAAGTTAGGTGGCCAGGAGAAGGTAGTCAGGAATCAGGAAGCTTTGCATTATACTACGGGGGTGCAGAAAGACCTAAATTTGATAAGGGCTTTTAGTCAGAAGGAGGATCCTGTCTGCTGTCCAAGATATGACTTTATTAAACACAATGTGTACATTAAATTTAGTTTTGTTCTTCACCAGTCATTTTGTTAGAGTGTTTAGTGGTTGAGTCCTGTCTTCACTCTTCGCTTGATGATATTTGGGGTGGTTTGTTGCATAGTTTACAGATGCAGTACTCCTTCTAAATATGCGAATGAATTATGATTTAAATTAAAATTCTTTATACCTCAGCTCTTATTCAGTCTTCCAATTTTACCGGTTTCAAAACCTAAGTGGTTTCATCTTCAGTGATATCTCGTCGACTCTTGTTATGTCGTTCAGGAGAACTGCTTCTCACCACCTCTGTTGGTGGACCTATAAAAATTCAAAATGAGAATGAATGTTGTATCAAAATATATTTTAAGGGCTAAAAAAGTTATATAAAATTTTTGCTATTTCCTATTGACATAATATTAGACCTTTTTAGTTTTGTAAATGGATACCATATCTTTTTCAAAGAATAAGAGAGATCATCATCATCATAAATGGCATGACAGCCCTTTATGGTTCTTGGCTTTCTTTAGAACCTCTTTCCAAACCTTTTTATCTTTTGATTGCTCTTTCCAGTTTTTTATTCCCAGAGTCCTCAATTATGCCATCCTGCCATCTTTACTTACGCCTTCCCAATTTCTAGTTACCTAATGCATTATAGACTTCTTTGATAATTTTATCATCATTCATGTGTTTAACATGTCAATCTACTAATTTAATGTGTTTCACCATTCATTCATTCATTATATAATTATTTAGTTCATCATTATATCTCCTCCTCCAAATACCTTTTTCTTACACACCTCCATAGAAAGATCTAAGTACTCTCCTTTCAAACAATATCAGGGATTTATTTAATATTTGTAGGAAATAACACTATGAGGTTTTAATTATTATGAGTTAGTTATTTTGACTTAAAATAACTACTTATTTTGACTTAAAATAACTACTTATTTTAGGAATTCACACTATGAGGTACATTCATTTAGGTAAAGAAAGAATGATACTCAAGAAAATAAACAAGTCCAAAAGACAAAAATGTATTAATCAAAGCACTCTTCTAAAAGAAAAAGAAGAAAATGTAAAATTCAGAAAATTCACATATTATCCATTAAAACACCACAAGTTTCAAAATTTTTTTTAAGATTTCACATAAGGTTAGCACCCAAAAATATCTACAGCATCAGTAGATTGATTAGACGTAATAAAAATGAGAAAATAAAAGAAGAAAACAAATCAGGGATTTATCAGATTAAATGTGAAGAATGTGAGATATTCTACGTAGGAAAAACTAAGAGAAATTTAAAAACTAGAGCGAAAGAACATCTCAGGAATGTCAAGAAAGGGGAAGTAGAAAAATCTGCAGTGGCTGCCCATGCATGGTCTGAAAAACATCTTATCGAGAAAGAAGCTAAATTATTAAAACAAATAGAAAAACCAAAAACTTACTGTTTGGGAAAAGATCTAAATTCAAAAGAGCGAAAATAAGAAATTGATGAACTTTGAAATTACTGGGGAGAATGACCTGGTTTCGAGGTTTTTCAGTCTGTCAATGGAAGGAGCGAAGGATGACTCTTCAAGACGACAGAACAACAGTCGTAATGATATTGAGGATGGAACAGAAACTATGTTCCGAAGCTAATTTATAGTTAAAGAAGAAGAATAATATGAGGTGAGTGATAAAAAATTTTACCTAAATAAATCAAAATAACTAACTCATAATAATCTCAGGGATTGCTAATCAGACTTCAGCTGGTCCAGGTTTCAGAGGCACATGTTGTTATTGGTCTCACAAGAACTTCATACATCGTGACCTTGTTGTTTCTAGAAGTTAACCTAAAAACATCCTAAGACCATGAAAACATTTATTCTCAGCCATTAATGTACTTCTGAACCTCAGAAGCAATATTATTCTTGCAATTTACCTCATATCCCAAATATGTAAAACTATGTACGGGTTGAATCATAAATTATGGCTATACATTTGATCGCGTTGTGTGATGAAAATATTACCATTACAGGAAATATCAAATTACCGTTGGAAAGGCAAGTATTCAAATTACAACACTGGAATAAAACAAAACGGTGCAGAACTTACGTCATTAGTCAAAATGGCATTGAATATGCAACAGCACATTACAATTGCTGCATGGGCAATAATGTATGCTAATGATCATGAAGCCGCAAGACGGGCAAGACGTGAGTTTAACGTAGCATTGCAGCCGTCGACTGTGGGGAAGTGGAGAACGACTGCTGGAAATGGGAAGGATGCAGAAAATCAAACCTCCTGGAAGACCTCGCATTAGCACGGATGCAGAAACAACGAAGAGAATTGTGGATGCGTTCAACGCTAGCCCACAATAATCAACCTGCCAAGCTGCACGTGAGCAGTGATTTGTTTTGTTTTGTTCTATTATAATTTGAAGGATTCCCTTTCCAATGATAACATCATATTTCCTTTAATAATAATATTTTCGCCACAAAATGCAATCAAACATATAGCCATATTTCTGAATTACTCTGTACCGTTTGAAATTTATATTGTTCAATTTGTGAATAAGAGGGATAGTCAGTGCAATCTTTCATTGCAGCTTCTTGCAAATTAATAAAGAGGTCTTTCACAGCCATCTGAGTTCTTGCTACATCATCAGCATATAAGAGAATTTGAACTGATTTATAGAAGATGGAGATCAGCATCTCTCATAACTTTTTTCCAGGGCTAGTACACATGCAAGGACATCCCCCTGTCTAACACCATTTTTAACCACAAAGCTCTCTGTCATCATATTCTAAATTCTAATCTGCATTGTATCAATTCTAATCTACAGTGTGGATGGAAAGTTTCTCCCTCCTTACCGATTCATTCACGAAAATTTCTTGCAGGGTGGCTGTAGTACTACTTCTCCCTAATAGATGGTGGAACTTACAATAACTTGCTACTAGCCTAGGGTATTTCCTTATTAATTGTGTAGGCTTTACCGTGCTTGGTTGTTTGATAGTGCAGGTATTTCTGTCATACTGCATTTTTCTTTGGAGCAAACATGTGCACATTTAAAATTCCTGAACTTGGTGAGTGTTATCAAAAGTCTTCAATTATCACTCTTTTTAAGCATTCATAGGTGTTCAAGTAATGAACGAAAGTTAAGTTATGTAGATAGGAAATAACACTATGAGGTTTTTTAATATTGTTTATTTTTTCTTTCACTCACCTCATACTTCGTAACTCTTCTCAGACCCGGGTTTCGTCACATCATTTGTGACATTCTCAATGCTGTATCACGTTCACAACTGACGTCCAACGGCCTTCTATCCTGTAGGGTTTCGTCACATCATTTGCAACATTCTCAATGCTGTGTCACGTTCACAACTGACATCCAATGGCCTTCTATCCTGTAGTCTATGGTCTACAGGATAGAAGGCTATTGGACGTCAGTTGTGAACATGACACAGCATTGAGAATGTCGCAAATGATGTGACGAAACCCGGGTCTGAGAAGAGTTATGAAGTATGAGGTGAGTGAAAGAAAAAATAAACAATAATGAACGGAAGTACTGTTATTTTAATATTATGACTGAATTGGTGGCATCTGTTGAACTGGGAAAGCACAGCTGTTTGTGGTGGACACCAAAAAGACTGTTGATGGTCAGTGCTACCAGGAAAAGTTAATCCTGTCTATACTAAGACAATTCGAGATTGTCTTTTTGCCAGATCCAGGCAGTGCTGTTTTGATGCAAGATGGAGCAAGTGCTCGTACAGCACAACAATCGATTAAACTTTTGAAGAGAATGTTTCCAACTGTTGGTGGGAGGACTCGCTTGGAAACAACCCAGACCTCAATCCTGTGGAACACTTAAACAGGATTCAGTGTTCAAGGAGCCTCGTCCACACAACAAAAATCAACTTTTTGGATGTGTTCAAGAGAAATGGGACTCTATCACACTTGATGAGACTACAGTGCTTGCAGAGTGTTTTGCCAGATGAGTGGAAGAATGCCTGCACAATGAAGGAAGCCACACGAAGTACTGAAAAAGTGCATTGTGTGATGCCTACAAATGTGTTCTAATTATAGAAGTTAGTTTTTGTAAATTAAAATTTCATTTTGTAAATTTAGTGTTAAAAAAGTGGAAGGAGAAACTTTCCGTCCACCCTGTTTATTCTAATAATGTTATTCATGGAAATTTTAACTAGATTAATAAGTTTGTTTAGCATTTGGAATTTTTGCATTCACATACATAGTTGAGTTCTATCTGTACTGTCATATGTCACTTTGAAGATGTGTTTCAATTCTAAATTCTTTACACTTTTTAGTATTTGGCAATGATTGTAGATTTGATCTATTGTGGATCAGCCCTGTTGGAATCTATACTGATAATTACCAACAATGCTTTCTACAAAAGGGGCAAATATCTTAAACAAAATATTGGAAAATATTTTATAAACTGTATATAACAGTCTTATTTTTTCTGTAATTAGAGCCTACCATCACAATCACCAGAAATCATTCACACTAATGTATACTTTTTTGTACATTTATGTATATAATCCACTAAGTTCGTTTTGATATCCAATTTTTGTTTAATTAACCCATGTTTATTAATATTTTTATTATTGATTTAACACTTCTCACTGAAGGATAAATTATATTTGAAGAGAAAAATTTTTGCCTAGACCAAGACTCGAACCCGGGACCTTTGGCTTGCCGGGCCAAATGCTCTACCAACTGAGCTACTGTGACGAGTTGCAATCTAGATGCAAATTTTTCTCTTATATACGTTGTAATTCCCTTGCGCCAAATGCTTTGAAACCTTTGCTTCTATCTTTGCAAATTGCGGCTTCTTAGTTAAGAAGACATTTATTGGGAATTTAACACTACTTTATAAAGCCAGTAAGGCTTCTATTGATGTTTTTATTATTGATTTAAACTTCTCACTTGTTTTTTGAGATGTTTCCATCAACTGTATAGTTTTTCATAGCACTCTTTGATTTCTCATTCAATATACAATCTGATGGACCAAAACTTTCTCTATGGCTACATGGCAATCCAATCTTTATATATAAAAATGAGTATGAGTCTGTATGTCCGTCTGTCTATCTGTCCGTCCTTTATGGACTCAAAAAACTATTTTAACTGATTTGAATGGGTTTTTTCCATCATTTAGAGAATTTTTCTGGGACAATTAACATATATAACATATTACAGTATGTACTATTGGACTGTTGAATGACTTATGCTGCCCAAACCATAACAAATACACCAGATTAATATACACAGAATTGAATATCCAAAAAAATCCTACAAAAATTCTACGACAGCATATGTCTATCTTTTACGAATAACTCATAATAACCATTTTTGTCTTTAAGCTCATTGATGCCAAGAAGATCAGGATGAGTAGGTTCCCGGGCAATGCCAGATTCTCTGTCATAAGAGACAGTGGGACATCGCTTGCAATGTCATAGTCCGTTAATGCTCTAGCGGTCCCAATTTTTGTTTCAACAAAATCTAATTTAGCACATAGGAATTGATTAAAAATGTCAGGATAAGTAGATTTCTGGGCAGTGCTAAGGAATCTGCTAGTTAAATATAAACTTTGTTATTTTCATAACCGTGATGTCAACAATCACATTCTGAAGATTTATAATATTTAGTAGTAGTAGGACTTTATTAGACAAAAAAGTAAGATATTTACAATATTATTTACAAATATGGGTCGCACGGGCAGTAAGCCGTACGTGCTGTTGACAGTCCGTTGCAATAAAGTAATAATTGGTACTAGTGTAAAGAGAAATAAACAAAAACAGCAATAACATTACAATTACATAAAGAAAACACAATAAAAATATTACAAGTAACTACTTAACCAAACAATAGTCATTATACACTAAAAAACATTAACATTACAAATAACATAAAGAAAACACCATAATATTATAATTTAGTTAATAACACAATAGCATTAACATTACAATTACATACAGAAAAAACACAATAATAATATTACAAATTAAATAATAACACAATAGCATTATACACTAAAAACCATCTAACATTACAATGACAAAGAAAAAACACACAATAATATTACAATTAGGTAACTCAATCCACCATAGCATTACCTACACTAAAAAAAAACATTAACATTGACAATTACATAAAGAAAGGAAAACACCAGTAATATTAAAATTAAATACTAAACACAACAGCATTATACACTAATTCACTTAGTTCACTTAATTTATAATACTACTCCATGTAATATGTAGTGCCAAAACTATCTCTAGATAGAATGGTTACCTTTGCCATGTGTTTAATACATTATTACACGTATTATGCAGTCACAATTCAATATCTCACAGCTTTGAGTTATTGTTGAGATTATAGAAAATAAAAAAAGTATAAAGTACAATGTCAGGTTACTGTACATATTGCAAAATTAAGAATAAGCTTTCATCAATTTTCATTTAGTATAAACTGTCATTTAATGTGTTATTGTAGGAAGTACCTTAATTTAACTTTTATAGGAATTAATCCTATGAGGTTTAATTTTTGGTGAAATTAAATGTTTCTTACCTCTCCTCACAACTGTCTCATCCTCAGAACTTTCTTGGTGACTGGTGTTATGTCGATCGGAAGAAACTCTTCTTCTTCCCTCAGAGGGAAGTTCTGCGGATTGAAATCGCGATCAAACTAGCAAGATTTATGAGGCAGAGGTAAGAAAAATGTCAATTAACCAAAAGTACCTTTAATGCTTACATGCAGATTTCTATTTTGCCAACAAAACTATGTGTTTGAAAAGAAGTCTGTCACACTCTTTAGTTCTTTGTTCTGCAGCACCCTGTTTTCTACAGAGTTTTCAAGCAGATTTGTAGCTCCAAAAACATCCTTATGAACCGTTTTTACTTTTTGAATCACCTGTAACTTTTCATTCACACTTAAGGTTTTAAGAACTTGCTTCTTTTCCATAGTGCAAACTTCACTGTATGCTGATGGTCAGTAACTGGACTTGACTACAGAAACATACATTGAATTATATAGAAACTGGTTTTGCACTTTTTTTGAAGAACATAGAATTCCTAAATAAAGAAAACTATATGTTTACAGTACTCTATAGAAGACATTGTTCGCACTTCAGAAGTCTACCATACTTCGGTAAAAGCAACGGCACTTCTACCTAGCTCTTAATTCTGTACATCATTGAACTTGTATTATCAGCCTAAATGCAAAAAAAAAAAAAAAATATATAATAATAATAATAATAATAATAATAATAATAATAATAATAATAATAATAATAATAATTGGTAATGATGATGATGATAATGATAATAATAATAATAGTAATAGTAATAATAGCTTTATTTTACCTGGCAGAGTTAAGGCCTTAAGGCCTTGTCTACCACTCAACCAGTTTAAAAAAATACAAAAAATGTTCTTACATCTAAATTACAATAAACTTAAATATACATGGTACATCTACACTATAATTATTATTTACAAAATATTTTGATTCAATCCAGAGTTAACAATTGAAATATAAAATGTACAAGATAGGAAAGTCAAATAAAAAAACTATTAATGACATAGAATAAATTTAGTTGTTGAGAAAAATGAATTATTTAAAACATGTATTTGTATAAGCGTGACTTAAAAAATGCCAAGTGTGTGTCAGCCCCTGATATATTGATTAAAGAAATATGTTAAACTGTTTAGATGCAATAAAGTAGAAGACTGCAAGTGTCAACTAATTTCCATTGCCTACTGCACATCGGTAAAGTAACAAGACTTCCACCTCTTAATTCTTTATATTATTCAATATGCATTGTCAACCTGAATTTGAGTTAAAGAAATATGTTTTAAGTTTCGTACATGAAATATCCTTCGACATACCAAAAGATTTTAGTAGTAGAGTTATGGGAAAAAAAAAACCATAAAATATATACAATACCACTAGGAAAATAAAATTATCTTTATATATACAAAATTTGAGTTATTGGAATTTGACTCACGGACGTTTGGCTGTATATTCCATGGGAGCTCCTGATGAGAGCCAATATATAGGTACACATTTCCTAGTGACATCCTTCTGCTGCAGAATTCTTCAATGACATGAGATTTGCTGAGGGTTTTACAATGTTACTTGTGCTACAATTATTAATGAAGACTATTTTTCTTCTTTCTTTATATTTAAAATTTGTCATCAGTGCACCTTCCAAAATTCTTCATAACTAGAGATAGTAAATTTAAGCAATTTAAAATTTAGCATTTTAAAATTTAAAATTAGCAATTTAAAATTTAGCATTTTTAAATTTAAAATTTAGCATTTAAAAATTTAGCATTTTAAATGTATAATGTAGCATTTTTAAATGTAAAATTTAGCATTTTTTAATTTAGAATTTAGCTATGTAAAAATAAAATTTTGCATTTTATGAACTAACTCCATGGCACAACAGGCCTAGAAGGCCCTTGGCCTACTAGCCACCTACTGACCTCTCATCCATATGTGTTTATCACAATGAAGATGATCATTCAGCAAGTATAGGGGGTAACATGTGGTCAGCATTTTAGATCCCCCAGCCATTATAGATAGTTTACTCAACCTGGAACCGATACTTATTACAGCCATCCAAATTCTTCATGGTGCTGTGTGGACACCGGTCCCATACTGGCCAAAATTACATGAGAAAATTTCTTCTCTTATGGGGACTTAAACCAGCACAAGTCCTGTAGCTCTGTACCAAGACATTATTGTCTTTAACTGCTTGGCTAGATCCAGGGCTTTTATAGGAACTGGAAAGTTAACATTTAGCATTTTGTAGCATTTTATGAGAATAAACGTAACCACTTAAAAGGTTATCAAGTTCCACAATATTAAAATATTGAATGTTTATCATAAGTAATGCCACGAGTGATTTCCAAATTATCGATAAATTCACGACTCACGAAGTGAGGAGAGAATTTATCTAGAGAATTTGGAAATCAAGAGTGGCATTTGTTAGGACTATTTAATGAATAAAATTAAGCTGTTTACTCACAAATCATTATTTAACTATAGTTATTTTAAAATATTTATATATTTAATGTAAACGGTGATGTTTAAAAACAAATGAGAAATGATAGGTATGCTTCATCTGCTTCTTTTGTTTATCACTGCAACCAGATCATACTATTTATTGCCAAAGGAATGCAATATTGTAAGAATGCTCTTTAGTGGAGAAAAAATTAGACACATCAAACTGTATATTAATTCATTTCTGATGTCGTATGATGTAAATATGACAATTATATTTTTCTGGATTATTACCTGGGAAAAAATACATTTAAGAAAGTGCAAACAGTGGTTTCTTTTTTTTGGTGGTATAATAAATTGCTACAAATGTTTTTATATTAACTCCTGCAAGCGCTATGTGTTGACATCTATGCACTATATATACAATCTGGTAGCCGTATTTCTTTACAGACTCAGTCACTGCAAAATAATGGTCAGACCTGTTCAGAATATTAAAAAGGAGGAGCTTTCTTTAATATGGTAAATTTAACACTGATAAATATTTCGTGAAACATGACTCTGATTGGTTGTAAAACAAAAATCATTGAAACGTGATTGGTCACTGACTCCCATTTGGGGCATGAGTTAAATAGTCTAAGTAATTTTTTTTTCAGGATTCATGTTAATACTCTTCATATGCCACTCAAATACCTCTTTTTTTTCTCCCAAGTCAATCTCTTATTATTCAACTTGTACATTGCAATATTTGAATCTCTAACATAAAACTGCTCACTTCTATAATTTTCTGCTCATTGTTTAATTGCAATTTTATCCTTACCCATCTTAGCACTGAACTTTTTGCAACTACACTCTAATTCAACCCAGGAAGTTACTACAGACCTTTATGGGCTATGCCAGTGTCCCCCTACGTACAGAGGGTAGATGTTGCCAAACTCATAATAACAGTATTTGTTTGTTAAGGAGAGGTGGAGGGGCAAGTTTAGCAGTACTTTCTCCAAATCTATGTACTATACATTTAAAAAACATAGTTTTTCTTTTATGGTATGCGAAGTAGTTTTATAGTAAATATGAGAGTCGACACTTTCACACAGGATAGTACATATCCGCACGAGCTCAGTGACAAGTGGTAACTGTTTTTTTTCTTTAAGAGGGGGTGGCTTGGATGGCTACAACTTACAACTCTGTATCTGCTGTGTTGCAATCTTCAGTTTTATATAAGGATTTCTCTCAAGAAAATACTGTTAAAATGGCAACCCAGTTCCCTATTCCAAACACACAGTAACTTCCCGGGTTGAATCTGACTGCAACACATTTTACCATCTACGAGAGATTACTTCTTCTATTGAACTTTCATAGGAATTATCACTATGAGGATTGATTTAAGATAAATTAAAATGTTTGATACCTCTCCTAATATCCAGTCTTCTAAGTAGATTGTGATTTCAAAGCCTTGGCGGCCTCATCTTCAGTACTTTCTTGTCAACTGATGTTATGTCGATTGGAAGAACTAGTTCTTCTACTTAGAAGACTGGATATGAGGAGAGCTATGAAACATTTTAATTTATCTTTTATTACTTCTTATGTTTGAGAGACCACTGAAAAATAAAAATTCACTCTCTTCTCAACTCTGGCACTCAAAATTGGAGCTAACAATATTTTGCAGATACAGGAAAGTCATTAAAAATTACTTCACTGAAACTTTTTTTTTTTTTCATTTAAGTAGATTTTTGCAATTTGTCATGAATTCAAAATCTATAATAATATACTTAACTGTGTTTGAGACATAAAATTAAATATTTTTATAGGATTTTGACACATTTCACATTTACCATGATTGTGGAAAACTCTCTAATCTTATCAATGCATATATTTATGTTTTGCATGCTTTTGGTCACTCTTGGAGGAGAACAGATGATTTGTCTTTGGAACAAATCTATTTCTCTGTAAAAATCCTCATTTAGTACAGTCTCTGGTTCCGAGGGTCGTGGGTTCAAACCCGGCCGGGGTCGATGAATTTTTTGTAGGATGGAAAAATCCAAGGAGTAAGTCCTCCGGGAGGGACTTTAAGCCGTGGGTCCCGAGTCTGGAGATTTTCAGGCTCGTAAAAGATCCTTAAGCCTGAATGAAAGGCCTCTAAGCAAAATTTACCAAATTTTCCCATCCTAGTTCTACCTTGGTTCCTAGATGTCAGTATAAGGCAGAACGCTGACCATGGACCACTCAAAGGACATCTTTATGAAAAACAAGCGTAACTAAATTAGTATGGTTCAAATTCTTCCCTATAGGGGAGAGCGCCTAAATCTCTGTTAAGGGAAACATGGGCTTACAAGATACAAGAAAGATCATGGGAAACAGTACTGTTTGTTTTATTTTCTATTCAAAATAAAGTGAATAACACTTTAGTATGTATATCAAACAACTGAAATAACTTAGTATATTTTATACAGATTTTGGTACTTTAATATAGCAATAGTAAATGAAATGCTTGCTGTATTGCAAAATATGAGTATTTTGAATATGATATTTAAAGTAAGATTTTGTCATAATTTATTTTGAACAGACCAGGTTCTGCAACAATTTTTTCACATTCTCTGATTATGGGGAATGAACAGAAATATAAGTATCAAATTAAGAATTAAATTAATGTTTTTATTACCTCACCTCATATCCTTTTTCTTCTAGACTGCAGTTTCGGAGCTTATCTCCATCATCAGTAGCCTCTGGTGACCGGTGTTATGTCGTTTCTTGGCAGTTTTCTTCTTCCTTCTATCAGTGGACCAATGAACCTCTGGATCAGGTCAAAATTTGTGGGAGTTTCGAAATTCATGAGTTTATCTTTTTTGTTTTTTTTTTGGATGTGGATATTTTCCCAGATCGTGAGTTTTTTCCCCTGTGAAAGTTAAATAGAAAAATAAGTATCTTTACCGAAAAGGCTATAATTATTAAGTACAAACATTTCTAGTAAAATCATGTAGAGTTTGTTATAAAAAAATATTTATTTATTTACATATTCATTTAGCATGTTTCACATCATCTTGCTGCATCCAATTAATCTACTCTCATGCTATTCAAAACACTATCAATCCATGTTTATTTTGGCGGCCGTGTTCTTTACTAGGTGGCACCCATTCTAGTATTCTTCTTGGAAACAGTCCTGTCATTCTTTTTAACATGATCATACAATTTTAATTATTTGCTTTTTATGAAATCCACAGTTCAAATTTAAACATTAATCTTTTAATTAATGTTGAGTTTTTTTTTTGACTCGCCTCATATTTATTGACTCCCATGCAGACCCAGGTTTCGTCACTGCATTTGTGACATTATTGATGCAACATCACGATCACAACTGCCGTCCAGCAGTTTTCTCTCTTGTAAATTGATTTCTGTGCTCTCTGATAGCTGACCGATGAACTACCAAATCAATCCCCTCTCATTTTCACCGGGTATTTCAACAAAAAAAACAACTCAAAATTAATTAAAATAAACCTCATAGTGTTACTTCCTACCAATATAACTTAATTATTCTTTTATTTAATTACATTGTTTCTTACTTTATCTTTTATAGAAATTCCAGCTAAATATTTTCAAAAATCCATTTCTACAGAATTTAATTTACTTATTGTTCTAAATTTTAATTCCCATGTTTCTGCAACGTATGTCATTGTATTTTTATTATTGCATTCCACAATGTTTGTTTTTGTTTTAGAACTTATATTGTGATCCCATAAAACACCATTTAATTTTGATATTACAGATTTACCCTTATTTATCATCTCATTAAGTTCTGCAACATGACTTCCATCTGCACTAATTTTTGCCACCAATACATATTTGTTACATGCTTTTATTTTTCCATGTCCATCTTCTAAAACCAGGTATTTTGATTTATCTCATAATACCATATTTATCTTTAATACTCATTTCTCATATTCCTTCTTCAGTTTTCTTGTCATATTCTTGCCATCAGGCTGATCATCAGCAAATAGCATTGAATAAACTGTATCTTCTTCTACCATCATTCACGTGGGTGAACATTTGTTTCTTCCATACTTCTCCTCACTCCATCTATCCAACATTCTCTAGGTCTGCCTCTTACAATTCTTCCTTTAGCTTTCCAATCAAGTGTCTTCTTTGTTATTCTATCTTCTTCCATTCTTTAGAGGTGTCCGTAAAATTTCAAATGTTTTTCTTCTATTTTTTCAACTTGCATAATTTCCCTTGTTGTGCTGTTTCTGACTTCATCCGGTCTTGAAATTCTTGTCAATTGCCTCCAAAAATCCATTTCTACTGCTAACAACTTGTTGTCTACTTACTATCCAGGTTTCAGACAAAAATAATAAAATATTTTGTAACAGGGTTTGAAATGTAGTTTTCTTTGTTCTGTTTATTATGAAACTAAATATATATTTATTATGTAACTCCAACTTACACCTATAAATATCTATTATTTGACTTATCAGATAATAAATTAAAGAATACCAACAAATCCAAAAGAAAATTTTTGAATGTAAAAATCTCAAACAGAACAGGAAACCATCTTTTGAATAATTTATACATTTCATTGTGTTACATGTGTTAATGTTACTGATTTGCTGTTTATCAATGTTGTTATAAAAATATAGCAATTAGCTCGGGTGCAAAAACGGTAATGGTAATTATACAGCAGGTCCACAAGCTTTGCATTATACTAATATTAAAATCTGCATTGTAGTATACAATTATTAACAGTGCACTCTTATTATTCTATATGTCATTTTCAAAATATTTTTCATGGAAACTCTAATGTTATTAAATTAGTTAAAATATTACACTATATTTTAAATGGCAATGGTGTCTTTCACTAAATTTAATTTTAAATAAGCATAATATTTGACTCTCAGTGTTAAAAAACTGTTTTTTAGGATGTTTAGTTTCAAAGTAAAATATTTTTCCAAATACATATACAAAATATTATGTCTCTTACATCTGTAATGTTCAGGAACAAATGTCTAACTTCACCAGGATCCAATGTTCAACAGTAGATTAAGGACAGGAACAAAACTCTTCTCCACCAAATGAAGTTCAAATTTTACCATTATTTTCTTTAAGGTCCCTCGTTGTAGCCGAGCAGTTAAGGTAAGATGCCTTGGCGCAGAGGTATGGAAATTGTGCTGGTTCAAGTCCCCCAGAGGGAAGAAATTTTCTCATGGTATACCGGTGCCACCTAGCATCGTGAGGAATTTGGATAGCTATAATAAGTAGTGGCTCCAGGTTGAGAAAAACCAGCTATAATGCCTTGGGACCTGACATACTGACCACATGTCACCCCTACACTGATTAGATGATCGTCTACATCTGTGATTAGCACATGTGGTTGTGAGGCCAGCAGCCAGATGGTAGGCCAAGGGCCTTCTAGCCTATCTTGCCATGGAGTTTAGTTTAGTTAATTTTCTTTAAGACCTTCACATATAATTTATTAATCTATTCTTAAATGTTATCTCAAACTTTGACTTTTTGGTTTTGACATATCAATACTGGTGTATATTTAATATACTCTACAAATAGTAAATCAATTTTATAAGTGATAAGATAAATATTTTATTTAAAGAAAAGGGAAGTAATAGTTGAAATAATTTATCTAATATCACAGGAATTTAATTGAAATTATCAGATAAATATTAACTGCAAATATAGTCGAGTGATTTAAAGCATGGTGCCTTTATGGAGAGCTATGGGACCTGGGCTGATTCGAGGTCCCGTGGAGAAAAACATTTTCTCATTGAATTTTAGTCAGTATGGGACCAGCACCCACCCAGCATTGTGAGGAATTTGTTAGCTGCAATAAGTAATGGCTCCAGGTTGAGAAAACTTGCTATAATGGCTGGGGGACCCAACATGCTGACCACATGTCACCCCTACACTGGCTAGATGATCGTCCATCTTTGTGATTAACACATGTGGATATGAGGCCAGCAGCCAGCTGATAGGCCAAGAGCCTGCTAGACCTTCCATGCCACGAAGTTGGATAACTGCAAATTTTATTTCTGAATGCAGACTGTGGATTTTAAGGATACACATAGTACAGTAAAACTTGTTCAAAGCAGAATCACATGGGGCCAATTTTTCTTTCCAAATTAGACAACATTCCACATTATAAAAAAAAACAAAAAAAATATTAACTAATCTTAGATTATAGAGCACAATATATGTCTTTTTATGTACCTTGGATTAATCGTAGTTCCGCTGCCATTGGAAAGTGAAGTATAGTATGTATGAATGACTTCGACAGTAACGTGCAAAAAAACAGTTCCGTTTCATCAGCATTAAAAATGTCTCTTAGGTGCGTACCTGAAATTAAAATGTGCAGTTTAGGTTTCTACTCATTAACTATACTTTCGTCCACATCCTTTGATTCCCCGCAAATTTCATTCCACACTACATAGTATCATCTTTTAAAACTGTCCACAACCAACCTGAAGATGCCTTGAAATTGTTATTCCCTATATTCCCTAGAGGTATAGCAACAGCTAGATTTTGACTTTGGAGCATCGGTCTAGAAATTTGGAGATTTTTTGATCGTGGACTGACTTGTAAAACACACCTCATTGTTGTTGTTTTTTTTCTTCTCCTCTTCATTTCACCATTTCCTTGCGTCCATTCATTTGTTATTTTTTTCTTTTAGTTTTAAAATATCATAAACTTGGGGTCTTCCGTATTTAAATTTAGTCATTATTTCGCGTACTGAGAGTTTGTTTTTGTTTATATTCAATCACTTTCACTTTTTCATTCAATGACAATGATACATGCAATTTAGCCATCTTTATTTTGTAAATTCAGAACGGTACCTGTGAAAGATCTTAAACTAATTTAAGATTTTAAAGTGCACTGGTTATTTGTAAGACAGATGTCAAACGCTAAATATTTGTTAAATGAACCTGTATTTTACAAAACATGTGTGCAATGAGGCCAAAATAAAATTCCAGATACAGATAGAAACTCTACTTCACCCAGCGGCAGAAATCATCACTTATTGTTAATTCGCCTAACAGGAATTTAATGAAGTGGAAACTAATTTATTTCTCTATCTTTCCGCCTTATAAACATTCTTTTTATGAATTGTATAGAAATATCCTTCCATTTCCGTGTTGGGCAGATTCTGTTGTATACAATATAAATACATGTAAAATTACTATTATTTTGCCAGGACCAATAAATTTGTTCACATTGGACAGATTTCCGCATTTTTCACGTTCCAGATTAAACAAGTTTTACTGTACTACATCAGTTTTAGAGTTTAAATAAGAAGATTGCTTTTGGGGTAACAGATGTAAATATGAAACAAAAAAAGAAATAAGATTTCTATGAATGATTAAGTATCCATCCATAGTAATTCTGCCCGAAGGCAGGTCCTTCACTGCAATCATAGCATTTTCATGCTATGCTTGCAGCTTTACTAGGGGATTGTGTAGGTGTGGTAGCTTCCCGTTGCTTTCCACACCAGTGAAGGATGATGATGATAATGATAATGATAAGGATGATGGCCATATGATTTTGGGGACCGTTTGGGCCTTAAAGTTTTCCTGACATTTGTCTTACAGGTGAGGAAAAACCCCGATAAAAACCTCACCTAGAAAAACTGCCCCGACCGGGGATTGAACCCCGGCCCGCTGCGTGACAAGGCAGCACACTACCTCGAGACCACAGCGGTGGACTGCTCAAGTATAATGACCAAATAATATTGAAATGATCTGCTTTTAAGTAGTGGTATTATAATTATTTGTTTATACTTAACATAAGATTATAACTAATGGACTTCTTGAGGGCTTTTTTTAATGAACCTTGAGTCTACTCCATGTTTTTTTTCATAATTAAATTTACATGAATAATACATTTCAAGTTAATGTGCATTTAGGTCTAAAATAAAGAAACCCATTATAGTTAAACAAAAGTACATGGAAGTCAACCATTTCGGTTATGTAATTTTAATTTAAACTTACTTACTTACTTACTTACTTACTCACTGGCACTATCGAACCCATAAGTTCATGGCCGCACGGACATAAGCTCTCCATACATCCCTATCCTGAGCTAATGCTTTCCAATCATTCCCTGTATAATCTACTTCCCTCAAATCATAGTTAATGTTGTTCTCCCACCTCATTCTTGGTCTACCAACTGGGCGTTTTCCTTCTGGCTTTCCTACAAGAAGTTTCCATGCATGTCTTTCATTCCCCATATGCGCAACATGTCCTGCCCATCGCGAAAACTTTTCATTTATATTGTTGTTATTAATTAATTATCTGTTTGGTGGAGCAGAAATATTACAAAAAATAGAAAATTACAAATATATCAAACCATAATTCAGAGCATTTTTACATATGGTGCTGAAGTCTGGCAAATTCCTACCAGGGAAATGAAAAGAATTTTAAATACAGAAATGGATGTTTTAAGATCAGCTGGAAAATCTAGAATGGATAGAATACGAAATAAAGAAATAAGGGAAATTATGGGTGTACAAGAGGAGCCAGACATCATAGAAAAGATTGCAGTGGTATGGTCATGTCAAACGAATGCCAGAGCAAAGATTGCCAAAAATTGTTATAGAATGGATCCCAATGGAAAGGAGGAAGAGAGGAAGACCGAAGAAAACTTGGATAGCAGGGGTACAAGCAGCTATGAATATCAGAGGAATGGAGGAAGATCAATGGATGGATAGAGAGGAATGGCGTTTGGTTTCTGGAAGATGGCGGCAGCTGCCATGATACCGGATGATGATGTTTAATTAATTAATTTTACACTGCAATATAAACAGTCTCTATTCTTAGTGGTTGTTTCGTGCTTCAATTTGTCTAGCCAGTATGAATGAAAGCATAAAATAATTACACAAACAGCAACATTAAACAGAGAAATGTGCTATTATTTTTTGGTAATTTGACCAACAACACTCACTCACAAATATAGAATAGAAGGTTTATTCTTTTTTTAATACACTGGAATAATCTGTTTTCAATATGTTGGCACATGATACATTTTTGTTAAACTGTGTACATTTGTTTAGCTATATGTGTTGCTTTATATTTGAAGTATAGGAATTTATTTAGGTGTAGTGGAATACAGTGAAAGCTCCTTATTCATGGGGGATATGTTCCATAAATATGCCCACTGTGAATATGGAATGGCAATTTGTTTGGGTATATAGGGGATACATTCGAAGGTTCTAAAATAAAATAAAAATTATCAAAATAAAATTAATTTAATCAGAGATTTTGATCAATTTCTATTAATTACACTAGTCAACAAAAATGAACTTTTTTCTTTCACAAGAATAAAAATATGAGATTTTAGAAGTATTTTTCATCCTGAATTTAAATATCATTTCAGTTTTTTTTTCCTATCAGGCAAGAGTTTTCTGTGATATTCATTTACATTTATTATAATTTTTAATAAAATCCATCTAACTCTAACTCATTCTGACTTACCTAGAAAGTGGTAGATAGGGATTTTTGGGCATGTTTTGCATCTGGAACATCTCTCTTCTTGGTCCAACAGTAGTCAGCCAGCATATTAGAACTCCACTTGCCTTGGTACCTCTTTTCCATTGTGGAAATTTGTTGATGAAAATGCTCACCGTGCTCATCAGAGACAGTCTTTAAATACAGCTTGAATAAAATCGCTACATATAAGGTAAAGGTTCCTATGACAGATCAAAGAGAATGATAAAATCAATTTTAAAAAAGTAGCTGTCAAAAAAAAACTGTGCCTGATGGAAAAATTCTGACTACATATCTGAATTCAGTACGAAAAAATGCACTAGATTCACTAATCAGATTTCTTGTGAAGAAAACCTTGATGACCAGTGTTATTATTGTCAAACTTAGGGAATGGCTTAAAGAACTTAGTAATTTTTTCCTGTTTTGCCACTTTTAAAAGGTCTTTCAATTCAGAATGATACTCAGCTGTGAAATCAGTAATAGAATTCCTTATTTTGTTTTCGGATTTCTTGATGAATCATACAGTTGATTTGTTGACATTGAAACAGCATTTTTTGGATGCAAATAACTCGCCAACGCATAAACGGTCAAGCATTTATATTTTTACTTTAAGCAACAACACTATTTTTTCTGCTTTGGAACTAATTTAATTTCCTTCTACTCGACATTATAAATCGGGAACATAGCAGAAGAAACGTGTATTAATCAGTAAAAATTATTGCATCGAATGACAAGTTGAAACAATAAAACACCGATCATGGCGAGAGCAGCTTTATCAGTAGACGTAGCAGTGACAGATTTTAACCCTTAAATTGGCAAAACACTAATTTCTGGTGTAAGTTATTTAAATGTTGCGGACTGCAGTGAAAACTAAATCAAGCTTAACTGTTGTTATTAAGTATATTGTGTAATTAAACACACATTTAAGTAATTTCTACTTGTTCATTTTCTTCTGTTTTATTATAAATATTAAATAATTTATACCAATTGATGTATCCTATAGGACACATTGCCAATTTAAGAGTTAACAACGAACTTTAGCCTTAGTGACAATAATGTTTGTTTTACTTTTATATTTATTTGTCCATTTGGTTTGAATCACTCTTTGTAAAAGCCACCTTGGCACGTGCCTGCAGTAAAAAAGAAGTTGCCAATGCGTTAATAAAGGATACGTAATTCTTCTAATATACTGTCTGGATCCGCAAATAAAGAAATTTTTTAGCCAAGGATACAGGAACTGTGTCACAAATTTTTAACCCGCGAATAATGTAAATGTGAATAATGAGTTTTTACTATAATTATGAAGGTATGAAATGCATTAATATTACTGCTTTAAAAATGTGACGGTGAAAGGACGGGAATTGAACTGCTCCCTCCTGCACATTTTGAATGGCTAGTGTGTGGCTGAATTGTGTGTTTCCCTCATTTGTACCGGCAGTGTAATGCACATGTGTTGTGCATTGTAACTAAAGTGATTGTACACAATGTACCCACCATGCAGCATAATTCAATCTTCGTAATACCATTCATAAAATCTAATTTTTAGTAAATGTAGGTAAATTTTGGATTTTTAGATTTGAATATAAACATCTTGTTATGTCTTGCGTTCCTTGTTTCAAATCAGTGTATTAATGATTATTTCTGTCTGAATTATTAATAGTAAGTGGAGAACATATTTTTAACGACTCACCTCATATAATTTCAAATTTCTTTGATACCGGCAGTTTCAGACAATATGAGTGGAAGCCATGACTGAAGAGGGACAAGATATTGTCTGAAACCGCCGGTATCAAAGAAATGTGAAATTATATGAGGTGAGTTGTTAAAAATATGTTCTCCACTCACTATTAATGATATAACCTCATAATGTTTACTTCCCAATATTAATTTAAATATAAAAAAAATTCTGTCTGAAGTTGGAACAGCGCTATGGTAAGATTTTTTTAAGTGATTGATATGAAGTGAAGGTGGCATTAATATTATTTTTCTGTACGAATTCATTATAAAGGAATTAATTTTTTTTTTTCAAAATTTCCACGTGGAAATTGTTTTTCTTTCCCTTACATTTTGAACTTTTATAAGTTTTATTTAAAGTTATGAAATATTTGAATTTTGTAATACAGGGTGTCCACATAGTCCTGCTACTAAAACAATGTAATTTATCTCGTAAACTATTTGAGATAGAGATATGCAGTTTTTGCAATGCATTCTACATATCTCAAAGTTTTGTTTACATATGTTGCAGATTGTGATTTAAATGACAATGACGACACCACAGGAAAAGGCCCAATGTGATTGGTGGGTATGCTGAGTCTGGTAAATCACTGGTACCCTCATTTCTGAACGTTATGTCAGTTGACATGTCCAGACACAAAGAAAGTCGCTTCATCAGAGAACATCACCCTCTGTAGGTACTCATTGTCTTTGTCAATTGCAAACAGCATGGAATCAACAAATTCAGCACGCTGAGGGAAGTCAGTTGACAGCAACGCTTGTGTAATTTGCATTTTATAGGCCTGAAGATGTAGCAGCTTGTGAAGGACTTTATGAATGGTTGATTTTGGTAAATGCAGTTCCCATGAAGTACCAATTTTTGAGGTCTGAATTGAAATGCAAGTTGCACATTGTCAGTAGTTTCTTGGCTCATACCTGGTCGTCCACTCCATAGCAAGTCCATTACACTGCCAGTCGCTAGAAATTTCTCAGCCCATCTAATTATGGATGATTTTGATGAAGGATCTGTACCATATTGCTAGCAGAAATTTTTCTGAACAGTTACTGGTGATTTACCAGACTCAGCATACCACCATACAGATTGGGCCTTTTCCTGTCGTGTCGTCATTGTCGTTTAAATCACAGTCTACAACAAATGTAAACAAAACTTTGAGAGATGTAGAATACGTAGCAAAAAACTGCATGTCTCTATCTCAAATAGTTTACAAGCTAAGTTACATTGTTTTTGGTAGCAGGACTTTGCAGACACCCTTTATATTAGTCAATGCGATTTCCTCACCTTGTTCACACCACCACATCATTTTTCATAATTAATATGATTTTTTAACTGATCAGAATTAACACTCTTGACTCATTTTAAGTGTTCTGAAGAATAGTTGTCGCTTTAGTCAGAATTTCTTAAACCATGTTCTCAATTTAATATGCATGTCATTTATATATTGAAATATTTATTTTTAAAAAAATAAGGATAGGTTGAACTCGAGCGGATTATTTTGCCAATAACAGACGTCTGGAATTCTTAATTGTGGAGACACAGGCAAATGCTGGGCTAGTATCCATGTCAATCATATCAGCATCGTAGCACAGATGGAAACCAACAAAACTTATATGCGTTATTAATTTGTTCACAACATGTAACTAAACTTTTAATTGAAGTTACACATTCAACTGTCCAGAGAAAAAAGAAAATGTTTTTTTTTTTAATTTGATACACATTTGAATTGATTAAATTTCAGTTTGACTATCGTGGCAGTGGCAGCGGCGGCGGGTTACGCAAAACGTAATTAATGCTCAAGTAATAATGTTGCTTTAGTAGCTAGTCACGGCACTTTGTGAAATCAACAGATCACACATTATTGTTGTCACTTTTGTTGTTTTCACTGCACTCTGAATAGCACAGAGAGCTGTCAGGAGAGGGAAATGAAACACTGTAGAATAATATTTAATTATAACATTGGTTGGCGAAAGAGGAACCCTTCTTCCTACCCTTTGTGTGGAACTAACTTTATTGCACAATTAAATGAATATCTTTTGCATAAATCATATATAATTGCAACTAAGAAAGCAATATAAGTTGTAAGAAAAATCATAGGAGTAATGAAAATGACATTCAAATCAATGTATCTTAAGGATAAGAGGAATTGGAGAACAGAAAAGATAAAGATTTTCAGAGTGGAGGAGGTCGTACAAGTGTTTATGTTGCTATTCTTTCTTTATTGTCTGTTCACTGGTACCTCGTTTCTTTGAGTAACTTGGTTGTCAATTTCATACTTCCTCTCAAGTTTCTATTGCAGATCCTTTTGTTGCACCTGTGTGTTGTGACGCATGATTTGGTCTTGAGAATACTAACCCAGCATTTTTACTGTATGTGTCTACAATTTCCCTTTTTCCAGCTCACTGTTTAAAGTGTACTAAACTTAGCAAAGAAAAATTTCAGTGTCCATACCAGTGCCTTAATTGATAATGTGTCACATTCAGTACCAGGCACTGAGCAGGGCATTTAAACCCACAGGCCAGCCATTTAAATACCCCAGCTACCCTTTTCGTGGCACTTCAGAAATGGACCATTATTCACAAACTATTAGTCCTAGAAAATTCAAATTTTGTACATACCTAAAGGAGATATCCTAGTAGGATTTGATGGTGAAATAACTTGGGTGATTGACATCACATGGTATTGGTGTATCAATTTCAGGAAGTGGAAGTTTCATCTTCACTTTCACTTTGTGAATCTTCTAATTCAGGAATCAGTTCATCACATGAGTCATCATTATACAAAATATTCACTAATTCTTCTTCAGTGAGATATTTTTCTTCCGCCATGGTCTCACTCACGCACAAACAACAGCATGATAACGAGAAACATATACGACTGCATTGGAGCAAGTTTGGGTGATCGAATTCCATGTGTTGTTTGCTTTAAAAATAAAAGGGAATTCACCAAGGTTACGCGTGTCAAACGGGAATAGAAAATGTACATTTACGTGCCATCTATGATCTCCAAGACATACTAAGCCAACACAATAGTTAGGCCCCAAATATAAACGTGGTTTGTTCGCGCCCGCTCTAAAGCGAGTTAACTGACCGACGGCCGCATACACGATAGTCTATTTAAATGCCTTAACTGGTTTACGGTACTGAATGTGACACAAAGTAATCAAAGTAATATCAGCAACCACTACATTTTGGAGTTTTTCTCCTCTCTTTTTTTTTTTGGCATTCTTTAATGTTTGGTTAAACTCAAAAATAGGAGAAATCTAAATATAAGACAAGAAATAACAATAATTGACGAAAGGTGATCTGCAGTTACTTGTAAGTAAATTTGACATATTTTTGTATGATATCTGCTAAATAAGTAACCAAAATATATTTAATAGCCATCAGTTGAAATGTAGTTGAGGAGTGCTTAAATGAAAGAATTTAATTATTATTACAAATTTAATTTTAGAATTTGGTATTTTGTAGGTTGCTGCTATATTTGTATGTCAGATATAGGTCTACTTGCAAATTAATGCAGTTTCTATAACAATTTTCTATTCCTCTGTAATAAAATCCAAAGCAAATTAGTGCAGTTTCTATAACAATTTTCTATTTCTCTGTAATAAAATCCAAAGCACATGTGGATAATTTATAGGATAGGACTACATTACTTATTTTCTTTAATATTACATCCTAAATTTGTATTTATTTTATTTATTTACTTTTATGTTATGTTTATTTTATATTAACATATTGTATTTTCATTTGCTTTGTATAATTGTTTATGTTTCAGTAATATGGTAACACACTTTATTTGCAATTAAAATATTTTACCTCTATTCAACAGTCAAAGTGCCATTCAATCTATAATTAATAACTATTTGTGTGATTAAAAGTCTGGCATATGCCGTAGCCCATTCATTAAGACAATGGCTTCCCACCTTGGAGGCCCGAGTTCATTCTCAGGTACTTCCCAAGGGTTTTGTGGTGGACAAAGCGGCACTAGGACAAGTTGTTATATGGGTACTTGAGTTATTCCCTGCCAGTCATCATTCCACCATAGCTCCATTTCCATCTCTCACCTGCCCCTGAGGTGTGCAGGAGGCCTAACCAGCCAGTAATGCAGAGTAACAATATACATTATTCTAAATGTAAATATGTGTCTCAAGGTGTTCCTTGATGAATGCATGAAATTCATGTCCCTCAGCAATTTGGTTTGGCTTTACTACATTAACATTCTTTATATTTTTGTATGCACAATTAAATGATTTGACTCAAAGAAAAATATAATCATCTTTAAGTAATTAAGTTATGTAGGTAGGAAATAATACTATGAGTTTATTTTAATTTTGTTTAGTTGTTTCTTGACTCACCTCATACTTCTTAACTCCCTTGCATATCTAGATTTCGTCACTGTATTTGTGACATTCTCATTGCTGTTCATGTTCACAATGGTTGCATATCTAGATTGAGACGAAATCTAGATATGCAAGGGAGTTAAGAAGTATGAGGTGAGTCAAGAAACAACTAAACAAAATAAAAATCTTTAAGTAATAACTGAATAAACAGCGAGTCGTGAAATCTCACCTCATAAACTCTATGATCTTCAAGCACAGAACTGTAGTTTCAAGAGGCATCCCTCCCATCTTCAACCAACTTAATTTATTTAAAAAAATAATCTTAAAGTAATTAAATTAATATTGAGAAGCTAAAGCTATTACTATCATAGAAATAAGTAAATTAATAAACACAATTAAATTATTGTAAATCAGTGGTAAAGAGAAAAATTTAATTGTGTTTATTAATTTATTTATTTCTATGATAGTAATAGCTTTAGCTTCTCAATATTAATTTAATAAATAATGCTATAGCTGTGTGGAGTCCCTTCATGTCTTCTTCAGATAGAAGCCATTCATTGTGTATTTGTGAATGATGATTCATTGCAATTGAATGTGGGACCAGTAGAGTAAGGTAAAGGAAGGATTTCTGCTTGGATGGGAATGAAGCCTGGATTAGCTCAGTGGTCTGAGCATTAGCAGGGAAAGCTAAAGGTTTGGGGTTCGATTCCCGGTTCAGGCAAACATTTTTCTCTTTACCATTGATTTATCTTAAAGTAATATTCGTATCTATTTGAATTTGTTCATTTGCTTCTTTTCCCACACTTTTTACATAAAAAAAAGAATAAGTGAAATAATTAATTGATCCAGTATACACTGTTTTTTGTAGCACTGGTAACAAAATTCTGTATTTAGCTCAGAAGCGGAATTGAATAAAATGTCCTCTACTTCATGGTTTGGATTTGATTACAGTAAAGTTTCTCTCTATTTTGTTCATATGGAATTAAACATTTTTTCACAATTATTTAGTACCATACTTATTTCCACATATTGTATTCATGATGGTTACTCGTCAGTGAGACATTTCTTTAATCACTATTGTAGGTTGAAGTATTCCTGCAGTACATTGTAAGACATATTGATCTGTTATTTGAGTTTGTATTTTTTAACATTCTTACCTCATATGTTTATTTTGGTGATGACCATTTCAAAGCTATCTTCAGCTTGTCTCAAACTTGATAAATGGGTTTTGGACAAGCTGAAGATGGAGCAATAGCTTTGAAACGATCGTCAACAAAATAAACATATGAGGTAAGAATGTTAAAAAATACAAACTCAAATATTAATTAAACCTCATAATGAAACTTCCTAATGATTTTAAAATATTAATCTGTGTCTGAGTCATATATACAAATTTATGTCTCTCTAATTGTCAAAAGTTGCATGATTCCATTTCTTTTCAAATTATATTTTATAACTATAACTTCCAATTTTATGCAAAAAGAAAGAAGCCTTAGATTTTCATAGACTTATGAATTTGATGAGAAAATTGTGTATCTAGTGTAAAATGTTTGTGAAGCTTTCCAAACGTGGAAAAGTCTTAACTTATCATTAATTTACTCCAGAAAAATTGAGAAAAATGTAAAATATGAAAAAAAAAAGTTTTACTTAATTTCTTGAACATTAGCTGAAGAAATACTGTTGTTTTTATTTTACCTTTGCTAATTTGAGTCATGTTTATCTGTTCTTACTTTAATACATCAGCTATTAAAAAGTTTATATATCAAAACATTAACCAAGTCAAGATAAAATATACAGATTGGTAAAAAAACCACTGGTCACTAAAGTTTATGGTTTTTTCTATTAGTGATAGATGCAAAATACATGTTAATATGGTTTAATGTTTTCACTTTCATTAATTCTAGAAGTTCCTGCTTAAAAGAAAAGTCAAACATTTTCTTACAGGTTTTGAGCAAGATCTTTAACACAACAATTGCAAGGAAAAATAGAGTGGTTGACCAAAAGTCATTCCAAGGTATGAAATAACGGGCTTCCAATATAAAACCAGACCGGCCTCACGGAGTTTCACCCGGCATGCAGTGCTGTCTCTTCCTCCCGCAATTCACCCTGCCTGCCACCCGTCCTTGAACTGTTTCTTACCTTAGAGAAAATGCTGGAAATGTTGTCCTCCCGCACACGTGCTATGGGATCACCTTGGTTTAGACAATGAACATGTGTACACTTGTAAGGTTTGAGTTTTAACAATTTTGTTGCTGTATGTGCAGAAGATACTGCAATCCCAACTTGTTGTGCTAATTTCGGTAATGATTTTTGTGGTGAACATTCCAAATTTTCGCCAATTTCGTATAATTTTCTTCGGTGAGAACCGTACGCCTTTGCGTGTGTTTCTTATTTTGTACTGAACCAGTGGTCTCAAATTTAGTCACAAGATCGTGGATTGTCGATCTGGAAGGAGGTAATTGTCCAGGGAAGTTCTGAATAAATTCTGCGCGAACGCTATGAGCTGATTCGTATTTATAATAACATTTACACACATAAATGCGCTGCTCTAATGTCAGCTGATGTCTCATCTTGTCGAACGATAGTAAACTGAGTAGTTCAAGGACGAGCGGCTGGCAGAGTGAAATGCGGACGAGGAGAGAGTGCTGCCTGATGGGTGAAAACCTGTGAGGCCGGTCCGGGTTTATATTGGTAGCCCGGTATAATTTGATAGTGTTATATTAGATGAGTTTGTAGAGGGAACTGAATCAACTTACGATAATATATTTGATGGGATGACAGAATTATTATTGAATATGTTAAAACATTTTGATGACATAGGTTGCATTTAAAATTCATTACTTCTGCAGCTCTAGAAAGTGTTGTTAATGCTGAATTTTTTTTCAGTAAGAAAAATAAGATAAATCTTGGATGAAAACCCATGATCAAAACACACATAATATTGTGTTTAAATACCTGAGTATATTGAACAAAGCTTCATGAGACATAAATAATAGATCAATTTAATTTGTTATTTTGTAATTTATTATTACATTCATCTTTAATTTACTATTTTCTTCTGCTTATATTTCTGTATTATATTTTAAATCATGAATAATACAAAATTCACAATTATAAATCACAATCCTAATTTTTAAAATACACTACTCAAAAAAATTAGAGGAACACATGTTTAAACCAAAACACGAGAATGAATATTTAAACAGTTTAATGTTTGATCTTTTGTAATTATAAATTGAAGATTTATGTAAAATTAGAATAGACATTCAAACAATATTTTCTTGTTCAGTATTAGTAATATGAACAAGTTATCATTTGTAACAGAAAACAAAGTGGAAATTTGAGATTAACAATTTTTGGAATCAATGTTTCCATGGTTATTTTAACATTCAGTACTTAGTGTGTCCTCCATGAGCCTGTATGACCACATTACACCTACAAGGCATGCTTTCAGAAGCCTTCTTACAGAAACTTGTGAGATTTTCTCCCATTCCTCGGTGAGTGCATGTGAAATTCCTTCAAGGTTCTGAGGTATAGCAGGACGCTTACGAACAAGTTTTTCCAACTTATCCCACACATGCTCGATTGGATTAAGGTCTGGACTGAATGCAGGCCAGTCCATCACCGAAATTTGGCATTCTTGCAGGACATCTCTGGTAAGCCTGTGCTGTATGACATCTAGCATTATCTTGCATTAGAAGAAAATTAGGGTCCATACCATAAGCAAAGGGTACAACATGTTGGAGGATAATGTCATTAATGTAAATATCAGCATTCATGCGCTGTGGGACAATGACAAGCTCTGTCCGAGACTCAATAGTAATCCCAGCCCAAACCATAACTGAACCACCTCCAAATCTGTCACGTTCAATAATTGTGGCTGGATCAAAACGTTCACCAGGACGTCTCCATACACGTGTATGACCATCAGAACCTGTTAGACAAAATCTTGATTCGTCCATGAATAAAACACCCTTCCATTGGCAGAGCTGCCAGTTGACGTGATTCTGAGCAAATCGCAGGCGGGCTTCTTTGTGCTGATGTGTTAAACGAGGGGCTTTAAAGGGGATCTAGACCTCAATTTTGCATTTCTCAGTCTATTTTTTACAGTCAGATCAGAAAATTACCGTCCCAGTTGCTTTGCGTAAATGATTTTGTAGATCTCTGGCTGTAGATTTTCTTCTGCGCAAAGCTGATAAGATAACAAATCTATCCTGTACGTCTGTAGTCTTCTTCTTATGACCTTGCCCGGGTCTCCTCTTGTATCCATGTGTCTCTCTATATCGCCTTCACAGCCTATGGATGACGGAAGGGCTGACATCAGGAATCCTAGAGACATGGCGAATGGAATGACCATCTTCAATCAATGCAGCTTGCTCGTGCAACTGATGTTTCATTGCATTAGCTTCAGGGAACATGAAAATAACAATTCCCTACCATAGATTATTCTTCAAACCTGTTTTTAAAAAAAATAAATCAATACGAACTCACTTTGGCTTCAGCAACTCTTGGAATTTCACTAACATATTCAGAGAAAAATTAATAAAACCCAGAAGATCTTCAATCTGATTTTAAATAATACTTGAACTCAAAACGTCTGACTCTCAAAAATTAAATTGTTACAATATTTATTTTGTGGCTTTGGTTTAAACATGTATTCCTCTAATTTTTTTGAGTAGTTTATATAAAAAAACCATGAACACTAGTAATGATGTAGGTGTATATTTTTGCTTGATTTTCAAGTACACAGTGGATGTATCTGGCTTTTTTAAACAGTATCACAAAGTGCTATACATTTTTCTCAATTGATCAAAATTAAGAACCCTTAGACTTGAATGTATTTTTCAAACTTGTGTAAGCATAGCTTACTTATTTTAGTTGATCCTAAGATAGGATATACATCAGTTTTGTATTTGCATTTAAATTTAATATAATCTAACATCAAATTAAAACTTATTTTAGGAATTCTCACTATGAGGTATATTCATTAACGTAGAATTTTTTATCACTCACCTCATATTGTTCTTCTTATTTGACTATAAACTAGTTTTGGAACATAGTTTCTGTTCCATCCTCAGTATCGTCATGACCGTTGTTCTGTCGTCTTGAAGAGCTGTCCTTCGCTCCTTCCATTGGCTGAATGAAAAACTTCAAAACCAGGTCATTCTCACCGGGAATTTCTTAGTTCATCAATTTCTTCTTTTCGCTCTTTTGAATGTGGATCTTTTCCCAAACAGTAAGTTCTTTTGGTTTTTCTATTTATTTTAATAATTTAGCTTCTTTCTCGATAAGATGTTTTTCAGACCATGCATGGGCAGACACTGCAGATTTTTCTACTTCCCCTTTCTTGACATTCCTGAGATGTTCTTTCACTCTAGTTTTCAAATTTCTCTTAGTTTTTCCTATGTAGAATTTCTCACATTCTTCACATTTAATTTGATAAATCCCTGATTTGTTTTCTTCTTTAATTTTCTCATTCTTATTAGGTCTAATCAGTCTATTGATGCTGTAGTCATTTTTGGGTGCTAACCTTATGTTGAAATCTTTAAAAAATTTTGAAACTTGTGGTGTTTTAATGGATGATATGTGAATTTTCTAAATTTTACATTTTCTTCTTTTCCTTTTAGAAGAGTGCTTTGTTCAAAAGACAAAAATGTATTAATCAAAGCACTCTTCTAAAAGTAAAAGAAGAAAATGTAAAATTTAGAAAATTCACATATCATCCATTAAAACACCACAAGTTTCAAAATTTTTTTAAAGATTTCAACGTAAGGTTAGCACCCAAAAATGACTACAGCATCAATAGACTGATTAGACCTAATAAGAATGAGAAAATTAAAGAAGAAAACAAATCAGGGATTTATCAAATTAAACGTGAAGAACGTGAGAAATTCTACATAAGAAAAACTAAGAGAAATTTGAAAACTAGAGTGAAAGAACATCTCAGGAATGTCAAGAAAGGGGAAGTAGAAAAATCTGCAGTGGCTGCCCATGCATGGTCTGAAAAACATCTTATCGAGAAAGAAGCTAAATTATTAAAACAAAGAGAAAAACCAAAAGAACTTACTGTTTGGGAAAAGATCTACATTCAAAAGAGCGAAAAGAAGAAATTGATGAACTTTGAAATTCCCGGTGAGAATGACCTGGTTTTGAGGTTTTTCAGTTAGCCAATGGAAGGAGCGAAGGACAGCTCTTCAAGACGACAGAACAACGGTCGTGATGATACTGAGGATGGAACAGAAACTGTGTTCTGAAACTAGTTTATAGTCAAATAAGAAGAACAATATGAGGTGAGTGATAAAAAATTCTACTTTAATCAAATTAAAATTTTGAAAATGTCTAATATGATATGAAACAAATGTTAATCAAAATCTTGGAATATTAACCATTCATTGTTAATTTCCTTTCTCTTTATTTGCACAGTACACAGATTAAAACACATTTATTTATTTATTTAATTGAAATTAACGATAATCATACTATGTAATTAAAACACAGTCCTTTGAGTTTGTTAAAAATTGAGTTGCTTTTGGTTCCTTTAACATTTATGATGAAAAATAAATATACCATCAACTCACCGACCATATTTGTTAAATTAGAATATTTATTTTCAATTAAATGAAAGGTTATTTATAATTTTTCATATTATCGTTTAAAAAACTTAGTAAATATGAGGTTATGGTATTCAATTAAAAATGTGTTGTTGAAAATACTGATGATACTCTTTTTTTTTCATAATTATTGAACTCCATGGCATATGAAGGCCTATAAGGCTCTTGACGTACCTGCTGACTGCATGCCCCATATCCACAAGTACGAATAACAAGAGTGGATGTTCATCTATCCAGTATAGGAATGATGTGATAAGGATGTTGGGTTCTCCAGCAGTTGTAGCTGGTTCTCTCAACCTGCAGCTGTTACTTATTGTAGCTATCCAAATTCCTCATGATGCCAGGTAGGCACTGGTCTCATACAAATGCAAAAAATCAATGAGAAAATGTCTTCTCCCATGAGGACTCAAAAGAAGCATGCGTCCTTGTAGCTCTGCATTAAGGCTTGATATGCCTTAAACTGCTTGGCCATCATAATTGCATTGATAATTATTGTCTTATTTTATCATAAAATGGTGCAGATTTCTTATTTCCTCTCTTATAAGAAATGTTTTTGAGTGTTTAGCAATATCTTCTGAATCTTCTGACCAAATGGCAAACTAGTTTACTTATCATTTTTTGCTTTAGTTTCTGATTGATTTGAGAAGCCTTCATCATCATCTTCTTCTTTCTCTCTTATTAATATGTCTATGAGGTAGTTCTATGAATATTGTTGTGGAGATGGTTAGTTTGTCTCTGAAGGGACAGAAGATTCTACTACTGTGGATTTTCCACTCCGAATATGTCATTACGGCAATCAGGTCCTACAGTTTGAACCAATCTGCCTTGTTCCTCACACAACTGTTTTGAGATAGAGGTGGGTGTCTAGCAAGGTTGAAACCAATAGACCAGAAGGAATATATGATAATTTAAATAAAACTTTTAGCATGAAATTATATATTATTGATATGCTTGTTACAGCTTTTAAAGAATAGATTTTACATTGGGAAATGGCCATTGGTTGACTACCAGTATTAAAATTTTTATTAAAAAAGACATAGGTTTTCTCCTTAGTTACAATAATACAATGATTAGATTTCTTTTTACTTCTACATTATGGGTTATTTTCTATTTTTCAAAATTGATGTTTCAGTTAAGTTATGTAGGTAAGAAATAACACTATGAGGTTTATTTTAATTTATATTGAGTTTTTTTTACTCATCTCATACTTCTTAACTCCCTCTCAGACTCGAGTTTCTTCACTGCATTTGTGACATTCTCAATGCTGTATCATGTTCACAACTGACATCCAGGAGGCCATTGGACGTCAGTTGTGAACGTGATGCAGCATTGAAAATGTCACAAATGGAGTGAAGAAACTCGAGTCTGCGAGGGAGATAAGAAGTATGAGGTGAGTCAAAATCAACTCAATATAAATTTAAAAAAACAATTGATGTTTCAAATTGCTGTGATTTGTACTAGCAACTATAAATCTAAATCTAATCTAATCTAATCTATTCTATAATTGAATATAATAGACTACTTTCTAGTAGTGTGTAGTAACTTTTTGTTTTATTTTCAGAAATAATATTAATTTCTTATATAGCTGAAGAAGACTTAAATTTTTAGTAGTGTTTCTGTTAAAACATAGGGAGAGGGAAACAAGGGACAATTTTTATAGCCCCTCATCATCAATAAACTGGGTTTTAAAATATGGAGAAGAATATATTATTAATTTGAAAACTAGAGTGCAAGACCTTAAATGTTCCCAGAAATACATTAGACGTTCAGGAAGAGTGAAAATATTCTATATTTTATAAAATGATTTTTTAAATAGAAGACAGTAAATATTAGATTTTTATTTATAAAGAATTCACAAAGCATTTGATGGCAATACTGTTCATAAGTAATATTCACAGGTATTAAGTAACTTTTCTTTCTTAAGAAGTTGTAATTAATATTTAATTTTAGGAAGTTATATTTTGAGGTTATTTTAATTATATTATTTTTGGTCTGGACATCTTACCTCAATATTAATGTTGATTTGTTCTTGGACATGTTTCAAAACAATTCTCTGTTTTATCTTCAGCTTTCCCAGACTGGGAAAGCTGAAGATAAAACAGAGAATTGTTTTGAAACATGTCCAAGAACAAATCAACATTAATATTGAGGTAAGATGTCCAGACCAAAAATAATATAACTTTTCTTTCTACTGATTATGTAAGGTGTGCATACAAAAAATTAAAATTAACCCAAAATTGATTATTCATAACAATAAAATGAGTCAAATAGAAAAGAGAAAAATAATCTGCATCCTGAATTTTAAAGAGTGCAGTGTTCCAGCACAAATCATGCAGGACCTGTGTATGTGTGTGTGTTTGTGTTGATTGTGCATAGTCAAATTTCCTGCTAAATAATGCTACTTTGTTGTTATTTTCATGTTTTTTTTTCTAATAGCTAACATTATGTTGGGTAAACTTGACATGGTTCATATTTGAAACAATCTTGTAGAAGTATGTGGTCTCTTGCATATATTAACCAGAGTTATCAACTGCTAAAATTAAATTAAAATTTAATTAAGGTAATTTATGTTATAAATGTATAAAATATTTTCAATGAAAAATGAGAATATTAAGTGGGGAAGTAGCAATAGAAGCTTCGAAATAATAGAGAAAAGCATGACCTGGTAACATTTAATGAAGATAGTATTCTCTGAGGCAAGTTACGTAATGAATATTTATTACTGTAGCAAAAATAGTTTGATATTATGACCTCTGCTGCTTTATTACAATAGGAAATAATTATAAACTTAGCATTTTATATGTAATGCACAACAAATTGTAATTTGTGGTTGTTTATTAATACTGAGACACATTTGACTAAGTTAATTTCTTTACTATATTCAGTGTTGACAAATACAAAACAAGTAGCTGCACTGGGCATCCAAGTTAGTGTATTTATTTATATAATACACAGACAATATAAGTGAATATTGTGAAATGTAAATAATTATTAAAAATGTGAAGAAAAAACATAACTATATAGTGTATTCACGTAGACTTTCACGGCCGGAGATGCTATGATGATCTTGAAGAAGATTTTCGGGCTGTAGGCCGTGGTCGTGAGGCTGGTAGTTCCCCGACGTTTCGCCAGAGACTGCGTCTGGCATCCTCAAGGGTTGTCTTGAGACTGAAAATTCTGTCCGCTGTCTGTCCTATTTATACGTTCATCGCGATGTATCTGCCTTCTGATTGGTCAGCATTATGGACTTCCATTGCTCCAATGGGATTGCTGTTTGATGGTCTAGTCGACTGTACATTATATCTGCCTTCTGATTGGTCAGCGGTAGGGACTTCCATTGTTCCACTGAGATTGCTGTTTGATAGTCTAGTCGACTGTGCTTGTAGAGGTTTACGCAAAATGAAAACCTCTACAAGCACAGTCGACTAGACTATCAAACAGCAATCTCAGTGGAACAATGGAAGTCCCTACCACTGACCAATCAGAAGGCAGATATAACATACAGTCGACTAGACCATCAAACAGCAATCCCATTGGAGCAATGGAAGTCCATAACGCTGACCAATCAGAAGGCAGATACAACTTACGAACACATCGCGGTGAACGTATAAATAGGACAGACAGCGGACAGAATTGCCAGTCTCAAGACAACCCTTGAGGATGCCAGACGCAGTCTCTGGAGAAACGTCGGGTAACTACCAGCCTCACGACCATGGCCTAAAGCCCGAAAATCTTCTTCAAGATCATCATAACTATGTAAGTTAATTTGTGAATTTTTAATACATTCTTTAATAAGTTATGTAGATAGGAAATAACACTATGAGGTTTATTTTAATTTGTATTGAGTTGTTTTTGACTCACCTCATACTTCTTAACTCCCTTGCAGACTCGAGTTTCTTCACTGCATTTGTGAACATGATACAGCATTGAGATTGTCACAAATGCAGTGAAGAAACTTGAGTCTGTGAGGGAGTTAAGAAGTATGAGGTGAGTCAAAAAAACAAATCAACACAAAAAAAAAGTTCTTTAATATTTGGCATTGTAATTACTATGTCAAAATATTCTGTTTAAATTGTCATTAATTCACATATTTGTGGCATTGAATAATTTAAATCATGACATGTTAGTTTGGACAGATTTCAGCAGCTAGTGACCATAAGTCTATAAAGTAAAAGTAAAGTAATCCCATTACAGGCCTCAGGAGGCCCTTGGGGCAGTAGGAGGTTAAGGCTCCCACTATTTCTGGACAATCGGCACTTGATGTCAGCCGGGTTGTCAGCCCTGCGTGACGGCCGCCTTTACCCCCAGAACAAGCGTCTGGTACTCATTTCCGTTAGAGGCTGAGTCTACCCCAGGGCCATAGTGCCGCCAGAAGGTTTGGGTCAGTTTAAAAATCCTGACCCCACCGGGACTTGAACCGTCGACCTTCCGGCTTGTAGCTCAGTGCCTTAACCACTACGCTATGGCGTGCCCCGACCATAAGTCTATTCTATTTCAAATTGGTATCAAAAGGCAAACACCATCCGTAGATAAAGAGAAATTATTTCTAGAGATAAAGAGAATAGTGATTTCTAGAGACAATGTTTCCCAATACTCATCTTAAAGTTCAAAGTCAGTAACAACCTAATCAGGAAATGAACCTGGGTTAGTTTTGACAATTTTTTTTTTTGTTCCTTTCACTTGTTAGAAAATAAATATTTTCTAGTGCAAAAATTTCAAAATTATACATACCTTTAAACCAAGATTCAGTTATTGTGCTCATAAAATTTATGTATGAAAGAAAATATTTGTAGCAGGGAGCATAGCAATTAAATCTGTTATTGAAGTACTCTGTGCAGTAATTTTAAATCACATTGCCATTTTGTGATTTGACAGCATATTACAGATGCTGTATCCTGTGTGACAATGAATCTTATGGTATCATAGTTTAGTTTTGAGGAAAACTAACCTCATTATTTGTTGTATCGGCCAATGTACCAGTGGTGCGTTCTTTACCAGGCAGGTCTAGGGACGATACCCTCTGTAGACATTATTGCAGAGAGCATGAAACCCTTGCACATGTCCTTGGGGCTTGTCCGTTTGGAGAATCACTGAGAAACATTCGGCACCACACTATTCGAAATATGATGGCAGAAGCCTTGCGAGATTATGGATACACAGTTTATGAGGAAGTTCATGGTGTGGCCACTAATGGAAGTAACAGACAAATTGATATTATTGCATTTAGACCATCTTCTAAAATTGGTGTGATATTAGACCCCACAATTCGTTTTGAGACTCATAGTGGCCAACCTGAGGAAGTTGACTGTGAAAATAAAGCCATATGTAAGCCAACAATTGACTATTACAAAGATAAATACCAATTAGATAGTATAACTCTCACAGGATTGATGATCGGGGCAAGAGGTACTATACCAGGATTCTTAGCTAAATTTTGGAATTCCTTAGATTTGGACAGGGTGTATCTTTCTAAAATTGCCATCGCTGCCTTTAAAGGATCAATTTCAATTTTAAGAAACCATCTTTACAAAATTTCTACTTTATAGTATATATACTTGAATTACAATTTGAAAAATTTTTAAATGTATTTACAAAATGTATTTCATCAATTTCGAAAATTAATTGTTTGTATCACTTTGTCCTTGAGGCAGTCCTTTAATGAGGAAAGTTGTATATAATATAAAAAAAAACTATTAATTAATGGTGACATCAGTTGCTCCAACAAAATATGTTGTTACTCCAGAGTTTAATTTGATTTCTGCTGTTTTTCAGAGCAAGAAATATCTGTGTGTAAGGTTATTTGAAAATTTAGTGTGTTGAGTGTAATATAAATGTTACAAGTGTGCATTTCATTGTCTTAAAATATTAAGGATCATCATCATCATCAGCAGCAGCAGCAGCAGCAGCAAAGGCAGTTCAGTCTAAGATGGGTCTTGACATTTCTCAACTTCTGCCTCCATTCTTCTCCGTCCATAGAAGATATATTTTTCCAATTCCTCAACTTCAACAACATCTGTTGACTGTCCTCATTTACAGCATCCAACCATGTTTTCTTAGGTTTTCCATCAGATCGCTTACCAAACATTTGTGCTTCTATGACCATATTGGGAATGCTTTATCTGTCCATTCTCTAAACATGTAATAATAATAATAATAATAATAATAATAATAATAATAATAATAATAATAATAATAATAATACTTTATTTATTCTGGCACAGTTAAGGCCATAAGGCCCTCTCTTCCACTCAACCAGCACAAATACAAATAAATATTCGACAAATATATACACTATACTAATTATAAACAGTTAAAGATACAATAAATGTAGCAATGTAAATGTCATGTACAAACAACATTTTATAGGGTAATAACAATAATGATACGATAATAATAATAATAATAATAATAATAATAATAATAATATAAATTTGATACATTATACGGGAAACACCAATTAATATATATATATATCTTACACTGGATAATAATGAAGTCGAGTTTAGAGCAAATATAAATTTAGATTTCTTTTAAAAGTTGCCAATGTCCGGCAGCCCCTTATTTCTTATGGTAGGGAATTCCAGTTGCGAGAAGTGGAGATGGTATATGACATGGAGTGATGTGATGTCCTATGTTGCAGTATATTAAGTAAGAGACTATGTTGTGATCTTGTGTTAAGTTATGGTTTGAGGATAGATACTGGAAACGGGATGATAAATAATTGGGAATCGAGGTATGTAGGATCTTAAATAGGAGAATTAGGCAGTGCGATTTTCTTCTCTCTTTTAGATGTAGCCATGACAATTCGTGGAATAATGGAGACATGTGATCGTATTTTCGAACATTAAATATGAATCTGATACACATATTATGGACACGCTGCAGTTTGTCCGATAATCCGTCACTTATGTCAGTTAGTAGAACGTCACAGTAGTCAAAATGCGGCATCACTAAAGTTTGGATTAAAATTCTTTTAAGAGTTGTAGGAAGAAAATGTTTAAGTCGCTTTAGGGAATGCATTATCCACCCAGTATCATAAAGTTCTTGATTAGGAGCATGAATAGGATTAAAAATCAGTTTACTTTATTTATCCCCCATTATAACTTTTTCAATATAATTAATATTGACACCTCTAGTTCTTTATACAGATCATATAATGCATTATTATATCTAATTATCCAGTTTCCCCTCTCATTGATAGGTTCAAATACTATCTTAGTATTTTCCTTTCAAATCTATTTAACATATCTTCAGATTTTTTATTTCAACTCTGGTTTTGCCTCCATATACTATTATCAGTGTCCCATGCCATAGCCGAATGATTAAGGCAAGAAGCCTTGGCGCAGAGCTATGGGACTTGCGCTGGTTTGAGTCCCCATGGGGGAAGAAATTTTTCTCATGGAATTTTGGCCAGTATGGGACCGGTGCCTACCCAGCATCATGAGGCATTTGGGTAGCTACAATAAATAGTGACTCCAGGTTGAGAAGACCAGCTATAATGGCTGGGGGACCCAACATGCTGACCACATGTCACTCCTACACTGGCTTATGATCATCTACCTCTGTGAATAACACTTGTGGACATGAGGCCAGCAGCCGGCTGGTAGGCCTAGGGCTTTCAAGGCCTGTTGTGCTTGGAGGAGTAATACTATTATTAGTTTTATTATGGTTTCATATAATAGGCCTACAATTTTTATCTGTGGATACACACTTCTAGATTAAACATGAAAAATGATGCATAGTATGTCTTCCTTTGTATATCCTTCAGGATTTCTTCTATTTCATTGCAGTTATTGTTGACTATTGTTCCTAAATAGTTAAAGTGTTGTACTATGTAAATTTTATTTTCAGATACTGTTAAATTTTCCTTATTGGTGCTTTTAGAGCTTGATTTTGTTAACATTTTTTGTCGTCGTATAATTTATTTGTAATCCAACTTCTTTTTTTTTTGTTTTCGTTTAAGGAATTAGCTCGAGGATAAAATTTTGAATTACGATGCACAGAGTGTGTGAGTAATCAGTCATCCTCAACTGTAATTCTCTAATTTTAAATTGCAGAGGCCTTCTGGACTGTTGTCCATCATCAACTACTTAAAGGCCTCTGCAATTTAAAATTATGTTGAGGATTACTCGGCCACTCATGTATGTGTCATGAACAGGTTTAAAATGTATTATCACTAGGCAGCGCATTTTTGTTCCGATACAAGTAAGGAAAGTTATCAATTAGTATAGCCTGGAGGTTTTAAGGTTCAAACTGTGTCCCTGAATTTTACATAAGGACGCTACCAAAGGTATAGTTCGGTACATAAAAATCATAGATGACTTGGTGTTTTACATAAAAAACATTGACAGTGGAGCAGATTATGGCTCATCTGTGCATATCTGTTACCAGTTTTAAATTGCTTATACATTCACATGACGTAATAAATGCACAGAAGAAACTACTCCATTCCCTCTATGTTCAGGAACCAAAATGCGCTGCCTGATTATCACATCTTCCTGTGACCATTGTTCTGTACTCTCATCATTTTCTTTCAATTCTTTCTATCTTCCCAGTTACCAATCTTGTAATCCTTTTTTCATTCATCACATTTTTTTTTAAATTTCCTGCAGCCAAGTGTTTTTTGGTCTGCCTCTACGTCTTCTCACTGGAATCCAGTCCAAAACTGTTTTTTGTACAATTTAACTTAAATATTACTATGCAATTTAACTCAACAATTTGATAAAATTTTAGGCTTTCACGGCTGGTGTCTTGACTCTTGTTTAGTTGGTGTTCCAGGCCAAATAGGCATGTTTCAGTTTCGTTGAAACTCGATGTTTTGTCTACTACTGCAGCAGATTTTGTGTGTTCTCTGTGAACTCCTGAGGATGTCTACTGCAGTAGTGGAGGAAACAATGAGTTTCAACAGAACTGGACCATGGCCATTTAGCCCAAAACACCAACTAAACATTAACAATTTTACCTAAATAGTTATTTAAGGTGATCCAAAATGTCTCTTAAAAAAACTTGAATATGAAATTTGAGTTAAGGACTTTTACATTGAGCTGCAGTATTCATCACAAGAGAAAGTTCTTTCACCTATGTTATTCAATGATACAGATATGACCTCTAGTATATTCTTATGTCACATTTTTTTTTTCTGGTGAACCATATTCTTCATGAAGTTGGAAAATGACTACTGTTTAATAATATTGATATATTTTGTTGGATCAACAGTCTGAGTGTATATTTTTCTCTTCAAATATAACATCTATTGTTTCATTCATAAATCTTTTAAAACTTATTGTTTTACTAAACATACAAACAATTAACGTCAAATAACCTATATGTATTTAACTAGTTTGCTAGAGCTGCCAAAATGAAATGTTTTAATGTCAGTAAAAGTTATCTATAATTTTAATTAATTAGATAATTATAATAAATATTACCATATCAACGGTAGGCAATGAAAACCTCGTAACTCCATCAGTCATTGAAAACCACATAACTCCAGTAGCCAGCACAGAAATATGTGATGCATAACCTGTTGAGAACACGGACTACAAATTTATTAATAACTTGACTTGTATTCTGTAGTAAAATATGTGGGAACTATTGCTGTATCATCATCATCATCCGGTATCATGGCAGCTGCCACCATCTTCCGGAAACCAAATGCCATTCCTTTCTGTCCATCCATTGATCTTCCTACAATCCTCTGATATTCATAGCTGCTTGTACCCCTTCTATCCAAGTTTTCTTCAGCATCAATTTTCATAATTGAAGGGTCGAGGGGAAAAACGATGAATGTCACTTTAAACTCAAACTGAGATAAATGAATTTTAAGTTTTGAAACGCTATATCATTTCACTGTAAACATTATTTTCAAAGCCTTATAAAACGTAACCCATAGCTTCTTTAAACAGTTTTCGCCTTTTAAAATGTTACTAGGGAACAGTACAAACACTAAGAATATGAAACCTCAGTTTTTGTGATTTTGTGACATTCATCGTTTTTCCCCTGGACCCTTCAATTATTTAAAACAATTATTTGTTTCTCCTGTAAAATTTACCAAAATGGAGTTACAAGGTTTTCATTGCCCACCATTGAAATATTTAGAAACAAATTGACTATACCTAATGAGTTTTGTCACCAAAATTAATACTTAAGTGACATTAATTTTGCTTTAATTTGGACTATCTTAAGAATCATTTCTTGACTTTACTGCATTGATCTAATCTGAAAAAAAAATCCTATGTAAGGGAATAACTTACAACAAAGTGTTGATTTGTGCTTAACATAGATAAATATCATATATAATATCGTCAACTTATCCACCGCTGTGGTCTCGAGGTAGCGTGCTGCCTTGTCATGCAGCAGGCCCGGGTATGCTCCCTGCTCGGGACAAGTTTCCTGGGTGAGGTTTTTTTCAGGGTTTTTCCTCACCTGTAAGACAAATGTCGGGATACTTTAAGGCCCAAACGGTCCCCAAACATCATTTGGCCATCATTATCATCAATATCATATTCACCTCATTAGATTAAGTTCAGGTTTAAGGCCTCTCCTGCGCATCATTACCCATAACCCTGCCTTTTAGGCACCCGAACATCAGAAGTAGGTTACAATACGCCAGGAGAGAATACCTGAATACCTGAAATGTCGAATGACTACAGGTGGCATTGAACAAAAAAATCCTCAATTTGTGTCCAAGTCAGGGTCAGGTCGAGGGAGCTTAAGATAAAATTTAATGAAAACTAAATAGTTATTAGAACATTAGTCATAAATCCATAATAAAATTATTTCATTTTCAAGATGTACTCTAAATCAATGTAAGTTGGTAACATAAAAAATCACAAAATACAGTACAAAGTTACAATTCTTTGAATCATTATGAACTTTAGATATAACCATGTCTTATTGTTTTAAATAATCAAGCATTTGTGAACAGTATTGAACTGTAAGTTAATGTAAACCAGTGCTGGTATCACAGTTTCTTTAGACATTCATTAATTTTTGACCTCATGCATCAAATTAAATACACAGTCAATTATTTTTCAATCATTGTCTTGGATATTTCTAGGTTTCTTCTTCATCGATTTAATTATGAATATTATTTCTATTTTACAATTTGGATTTCTAATATGCAAATAGTTTTTCATTACTTCGTGGTTTATATTAAATGAATTTTAGAGGGAAATATTAAAATCATTTACTTTATTTGAGTTTATTTAAAATAGGTAAAAAAAAAAGACATGCCCCATGCAGCTATTTGTTATGAAAACAAAATTATATATATTTTTCATTGAAGACACTTCCAAGTATTGAACCTTCGTTTCCTATATCTTGAAATATTTTGTCTGGATTAACTCCTTCGCAATTAATATTTTGACCCTAAAGGCTTTAGACATCCTCTTTGTTTAATGTATATAAATGTACATACTTAAAATATTCTGAAGGAATGTATATTTGAAGGTTATATCTATGAAAAGATTTTTGAAAAAAAAATTATTCTTCATCGATCCTACTTGCTGAGCATCAAGAATGACTATGAAAAAATTTATATATTTATGTGTGTGTGTGTTTGTGCATTTGTGTTTGTGTATGTGTTTGTGTATGTGTGTGTGTGTAACACTCTAGCAGCCACAATTTTTGTTTGTTTTTTCATAACCAAACTCAGCATAAAATAATTAGGAAATGTAAGCTCAAATTTAACTCTTAAATTTGCAATGTTTATTATGAGATGGGGCACGTCGTAGCATAGTGGTTAAGGCACTGCATTACAAGCCGGAAGGTGAAGGGTTCGAGTCCCGATGGGGGTCAGGATTTTTAAACTGACCCAAACCCTCTGGCGGCACTATGGCCCTGGGGTCGACTCAGCCTCTAATGGAAATGAGTACTAGACGCTTGTTCTGGGAGTAAAGCGGCCGTCATGCAGGGCTGACAACTCAGCTGACAGAACTGCCAATTGTCTAGAAAAAGTGGGAGCCTTAAGCTCCTACTACCTCAGGGGTCTCCTGAGGCCTGTAGTGGGATCACTTTACTTTTTTTATATTATGAGATACATTGGATTAATTTATTTTACATTTTTAATAAAGCAGCAGAAAAACAAATGAGTATAAATGACTTAGATATGTGCCGAATGACATGGGATATAGTAACAGTTTACTGTTAAACATGATTTTGTTTTCACTGTAAATAACAGGCATAATAAATTGTTTTTGCCAATTTAAAGGTTAACCAACAATATTGGATTATGGGAGTGGGGGTTAAACTTTGCTGCAGTGGCCATAATTTTTTTATGAAACTCTCTAAATGCCATTGGAAAAAAAGAGAAAGGTATTATCCAAAAAACCAGCAAAATCAGACCATAAGGAGAAGGAATTTACATTAAAACTGAAATAAAAAAAATGCCCTAGTGGCTGCCCAATTTTCTTTTTTTCAGAACGAAACCCTGCATGTAAAATTTGAATAATAAAAGTAAAATAGAGTTGTATAATCAGCAAAATTGAACCTTAGGAGTGGAGATTAACCAGAAAGCTGAAATTTTGTGGGAAACATTTTCAGTGCTCTAGCAGGTTCAATTTTTGTTTTCTCACAATGAAACTTGGTATATACAATTATTGAGTCATCAAAAGAAAGTCTCTGAAATGCAATATATAACTTTTCTGCTCTAGTACCTTTATAATAAATTTAATTTTACTTTCTTTTCACTGAGGAATTTATTTAGTTTATGCAGCTTGTGCATAACCAACTTTATAAAATAATTAATTGAAACTGTAGTATGTAAAAGTGAAATGGACAGCTAATGACAAATGAGGGAAATTTTGAGGAAGTGGCTGAATTCAAATACCTAGGAACAATAATCACAAATAGGAATGAGATGCACAAAGAAATTAAACATAGGCTCAATTCTGGAAATGCGTGCTATTATGCATTGCATAGACTCTTGATGTCTCAACTCCTTTCAAAAAACGTTAAACTGAAAATATATAAAACTATTATTCTACCGGTTATATTATATGGGTGCGAAACATGGACTCTTACTTTAAGGGAGGAAAGGAGATTACGGGTATTTGAGAATAAAGTACTTAGGAAAATTTTTGGACCAAATAGAGATGAACAGACAGGTGAATGGAGAAGACTGCATAACAATGAACTACATGGTCTTTATAGGAAGCCAGATATAATAAGAACAGTTAAGTCCCATAGACTGCGATGGGTAGGACATGTTGCATGTATGGGGAATGAAAGACTTGCATGGAAGCTTCTTGTAGGAAAGCCAGAGTGAAAACGCCCAGTTGGTAGACCAAGAATGAGGTGGGAGAATAACATTAACTATGATTTGAGGGAAGTAGATTATACAGGGAATGATTGGAAAGCATTAGCTCAGGATAGGGATGTATGGAGAGCTTATGTCCACACGGCCATGAACCTATGGGTTTGATAGTGCCAGTGAGCGAGTGTGAGTATGTAAAAGTTAACTTTCTATTTCAAAAACGATTCTTTGCTTATAGTATGGTTTAGATGTGATCATCTCTACATTTTGTGTTCATGAGATTATATAATCACTGGTTTTAAGGACTACATTGCTATGTGACTTACATAAAAATTTTAATAATAATAATCATTATCATGTATCATGATAGCTACTGCCGTCTTCCAGAAAACAAATGCCATTCTTCTCTGTCCATCCATTGATCTTCCTCCAATCCTCTGATATTCATAGCTGCTTGTACCCCTTCTATCCAAGTTTTCTTCAGTCTTCCTCTCTTCCTCCTTTCCATTGGGATCCATTAGGCAATCTTTGCTCTGGCATTCTTTTGACATGGCCATACCACTGTAATCTTTTCTTTTCTATAATGTCTATGATGTCCAGCTCCTCTTGTACACCCATAATTTCCCTTATTTCTTTATTTCGTATTCTATCCATTCTAGATTTTCCAGCTGATCTTCTTAAAACATCCATTTCCATACTTAAAATTCTTTTCGTTTCCCTGGTAGGAATTTGCCAGACTTCAGTCCCATATGTTAAAATGCTCTGAATTATGGTTTGATATATTTGTAATTTTCTATTTTTTGAAATATTTTTGCTCCACCAAACAGAGTTTAAATTAATAATAATAATAATAATAATAATAATAATAATAATAATAATAATGTGCACAAACTGTGCATGTATTGATTAGTCACTTATTTGTTCAAAAGTTATTCACTGACATTTTTCTATTCCTGCAGATTAGGATATGGTATCTATCACAGATATTGTCATACAGAACACACGTACACTTATTATCTGCCTCATGGAATGATTTATATCTACTTATTTTGTGGTGGTATCCGTGAACCGCTAGGGATGTCACAAAGTGGCAAAGATGTTGGTTTGTGCCTGTCTAGGTCCGGTTCATCATGGCTTCCTTTGTGAAGAATTCTTCCCTCCCTCTTCTTTTTCCTCTCGATAAAGCTGGGAGTGGAGGGCAGGTCAACCCTCATTCCAAGATTTTTTATCAAGAAGGTCTCTTGGGCAAGCACATACACCAATTTGGGGAGAGTGTGTTTAGAAACTCCTAGCATGGCCTTCAGAAAGCGAGCCTTGACATTCTCTAGAGTATGGAGGTCTTTCTTGTGGAGTTTGTCCCATGTTAGGTCTAGACCATAAGTAAGTATGGAGACTTATCTTGGTATCGAAAATAACCATAGCAGATTTTAGGGATAGCTTAGTTATTTCTCTGATGTTATGTATGGCTTTTGTGGCCGCTATTGCTCTTTATTTAGTGTGTATTCAATTAACTATTTTATTTGTATCACAGGACTCGGGTGACATTTAATTTTGAAGAGTCATCAAATATAGCTTTTCCTTATGTATCTGTTGTTGATCTGTTGATTTTAATAATTCATTAAATGATCTTCCACTATGTATAACTAAATCATCGTCATTATAAACAAATCTGTTTTAGGCCATGTGGCCTGTGATGGTAAACCTAACAAAGATAGTCCTGATCTTTCCACTGATGTTTTGGTCTTCCTTGGTCCCTATGTCCTTCTTCTTCTTCTTCTTCTTTCCAGGATTAGGTCAATGCGACCTGTTCCGATCTCAAGTCCACCGTTTCCTTGGCTGTCCCAAAGATCTTTTTCTGTGTGGTTTGTAGGTGTTGATCATTTTGGGTAATCTTGTATTGCCCATTCTGTCTAAATGTTCTTTCCATTGGTATTTGTGCTCTTCTAGTTTATCGAGTATTGAAAATATTTCCAGTTCATTTCTTTTTTATTCATTGTGTAATCTATCTATGCGTGTACATCCTTTTACGGATCTTAAAAATTTCATTTCAGTGGCTTGAATGTGTGAGAGTTTTCTTTGTAAGTACCCAAGATTCAGATCCATATAAAAGAACAGGAACAGCCGTAATTTTATAAAACCTGAGCTGAGTTTCTCTTTGAGTCTTTCAGAGGGTTCTTCTTATGGTGCCACACAGCAATTTGATATCGGTTTAATTTATTATGTATATCCCAATCATAGCTGTGTGTTATATCTGAAACAAGATAGTTAAAATGCGCTATCTGTTCTATTATTTCATTATTGATTACTATTTTTGCTCTGACTGGCACTTCGCCCTGAAATGCCATAATTTTAGTTTTTGAAGGTCCCTATGTCCAGTTGGAATATATTGGAATGCCAATTTTGGAAGCCTATTTCCTTTCATTCTTCTCAGATGATTTTTCCATTCTTGTTTATTTGTTTCTCTATCATCATCCAAACTTGGTACTCCAAGTTTTTTTCTGATAATGGCATTCCTTTGGTGATCCAGTCTATTAAGAGCACCCAGTACTTATTTGGGTTAAAAAAATTGATTTTTTCTTTTTGCTTTAAAAAATTCAGGAAGATCTGTTTTATCGATGTGTAATATTATATTGTCGATCTTAGTCATTCAAACCCATAAAAATTTATTTTTAAAAACGGCATCTCTGTGCTCTGCTAACGCAAACTTTTTTTTTTTTGCATTTTCTCGTACCTTGAATTTTTTCATATTCTGGTACACTTTTCTTTGAAACTATCAAAGATAGGAGAATAATTTTTGGCATGGATATGCAGTTTAAAGAGCTCTATAATAACTAGGTAAATTTATCTTTGTGCTGTTGATAGTGTTTGAAATTTAAAAAAAAAAGGGTGTGCAAATTTTTTAACAAAAACATTTTTAGTCTTTGAATTTTTTAAATAAACCACAATCCATATTTGAACACAAGAAAACCTTATTATTATCAATTAAACTATGGACAATAACATACTAAATTTTGGAAATAATTGAATGAGTAGTTTTTGAGAAAATTACACCAAGACTAAGAAGTTGGATTTTTTTATTTAATTTTTTTTTGTATTTTAAATTACTCATAAAGAAATATGTCTAAAAAGTTAACCAGAGTGCCATTATGTTCAGGAAGACTTGTTTAATTAGTGACATAATTTTCATGCACATATCTTAAGAATAAGGTGAAAAAATGATTTTTGTATGTTGCAAATTTTTTCAACCAAATTGCAAGGAAATTAGTACCGGGTGCCCTTAATTCCTTACAGCGATTGTATGAAGCACATTTGGCTTACTCTAAGCTCATGAGAATTTCTTTTATTTAAAATCCAAATTTCACATCCGTATTTTAGAGCAGCTTTTGTTATGATGTTATATAACCTTAGTTTTGTATCTGTCCTCATCTCTTTACCAAAATGTCTTATTATCCCACTCATTTTATTATATTTTGTAATTTTGAATCAACGTCACTCTTATGTTCTGCAAATGCACTTCCTAAGTACGAACATTGTATGTAAATTGTATCATTTAAAAAAGTAGAAGGAAAAATTAAGAAAGGTTAGTTCTTTCTCTTTAAGTTAGATTCAGCTATGAAGAATCTAATAAAAACTTAAGAGATATAATATTTATCATCAGCTAGTTGCAGTGCGGGGATTTAAATGTCCGTTCTCAACTCAGATGTAGTTTGCTGTATTCACAAGCTACACTTTTAAAATTCCCAAATGCAGATTGCCATATTTATATGCATTGGTACTTCAATGATTTCCAAAGCTATATTTCCATATAACTAGTTTCTCATACACACTGGAGAACTTACTTTTCATTACTCTGTTAAGGAAGGATTTCCCTTCATTTTATGACAATTTATGACAGGCAAGTGGGGTGAGTTGACTACTTGTTAGTGAAAGGAAATACTTTTGTATTTTCCTTTTCAGCCAGACCCTTCATTTCAACATTTACTGTGCCCTATTTCTTGTTCTTCTTCCTTCCAAGTATTAGGCCAAGGCCTGTTACGATCCTATAGAAAATTTTCCCTCCAGCATTTCATAGGATGGCCCAGAGATCTTCGTCTTCTTGGTATATAATTATAAACAGCTTTGGGGATCCAATTTGAACTCATTCTTTCAAGGTGGTTTTTCCAATTTAGTTGGTACTGTTTAATATATTCCAAAATTGGCTTAGTCTTCAATTCTTTTAAGATATCGGTGTTCCATTTCTGATCTCATCTGGTGTAACCCACTGTTCTGCGCTTGAATCTCATTTCACAAGCTGTTATTCTGCTTTCATGTTGTCTTTTTTAGTGTCCATGCTTCACTACCATAGGTCAACACTGGTCTAGCCAAAGTGTTATATAAATGTAATCTGGTGTTTTTTGTACAAGGGATGGTTTCATAACTTGGTTAATAATTCCCAAACTTTTATTATAACAAGTAATTTTTTCAGGGATATCCTTTTCATCCCAGATAGAGAGATAATATCCAAGATATTTAAATTGATTAGATCTCTCTAATATTGTATTCTGGAGACAGATTTTACTTTGTATAGGGTCCTTCCCATGAAATGCAATCATTTTGGTTTTGTTAACTGATATTTCCATATTAAATTTGGCGGCTATTTTTTGTAAATTATAAATTGATCATTGCAAATCATTTTCAGTAAGTGCCAGAAGCACTAAATCATCTGCAAAAAAATAGCATCGAGTTTGAGGTTCCTATTGATGGGTATATATTCCGTTGTGTTTTTCTCCATTCGTTTATTATTCCATTCATATATATAATGAAAAGCACCGGTGAAAGTCCACATCCCTGTGCCCTATTTCAATATTAATAATAATATAATTGTACACAATCGTACAAAATTAATTAATTGGCGTATTGCACTAATGATATTGTCACTTTGGAATACATTTAAAGATGATATCTTGTACACTTTAATCTGCACAGTTTACATCTGCAACTAACTTGATGGAAGTGGTGGACTGCATATCAGTTTATCTGGTGCCTTAGTTCCTTGTTTGTTCCAGACCAGCTCATATCTATCATGGCGGGCATACTGTAGAATTCTTCAGGAATATCATCCTGTTTCTGTCTTCTCTCTTGCATCAGTTGTTGGTATGCTTTAGTGAATGGCAGGTAGTAGCACATTCTGAGGTCTTCCAGGAAGAATTGTTCTCTTGCTAGTACATAGACCAGTCTCGAGGGAGTGATTCTAGAGACTGCTAGAATTTTCTTTAGAAAGGAGGCCTTGACTGTGCACTATTTAGACAAAAAGGAATAAATATCTGTAAAGTGTTGCATTGTGTGGTCTCATACTTTTGTTTTGAAACACTTCATTATCACAGTCTTTGTGTAACCATGACTCGTGCGTATACAGAAAATTGTTTGTTCTCAGTAAAGGAAACTTTTAATTTTGTTGATAAAATTTTAGACAAAATTGATGAATGTGGTGATCTTACATCTAATTCAGATAGTGACAATAGTGCTCTGCTGTTGATCATGCACAACCTCCTCATGATATAAATGATAGTGAAATCTGTTGTGTTGACAGGGAGATATACAGACACTGACATGTGGTTTGGTTACCACAGGACTAGGAGGAATGTCCATAGATTTTGTATGGCAGAATATGGACACGTTTAATGTAATGCTAATGTATGTATATACCCCATATGCCCCACATTGGGTGCTTCCTAGTGGGAGTTTCTAAACCAAGATAATTCATTTTAACACGAATCAATTTCTGTAATTGCCTAATGAATTTATTTCACAAATAAAAATTTAACATGAAACGTTATCCCTCCAAGTTTAATATATTTTATTTAAATGGATTTCAAGTAACTTCCTTTGATATTTTCCAACTTGTATAAAAATTCATGTAAAATTAGCCGCAGTGGACTAGTGGTTATGCTCCTTGCCTCTGGTCCTGAGAGTCACGGGTTAAACCCGGCCGGGGTTGATGAATTTTTAGGATGGAAAAATCCAAGGAGCAAGTCTTCCGGGAGGGACTTTAAGCCATGGGTCCCGAGTCTGAAGATTTTCAGGCTCGTAAAAAATCCTTAAGCCCGAATAAAAAGGCCTCTAAACAAAATTTACCGAATTTTCCCGTCCCAGTACTACCTTGGTTTCCTAGATGTCAGTATGAGGCAGAACGCTGACCACAGACCACTCAAAGAGACATCTATACGAAAACAAGTGTAACTAAATTAGTATGGTTCAAATTCTTCCCTGTAGGGGGAGAGCGCCTAAATCTCTGTAATGGGGAAAACATAGGCTTACAATACAATGATAATAAAAATTGTAAATGGCAAATCTGATCTGTGGAATTACGAAAATCTTTAATTTAAAAAATATAAGTGAAGGATAAACAGACAAAATTGAGAATTATGGATTATAAATAAACCTTTAACAACAGTTAAAAAAAAAAACATGCATTTTATTTTATAACTTGATAAAAGTATAATGAATTTCTATATCTGCAATTGAATGTGACTTGTAAATAACCGATGAAAGACTCCATTCTTTGTCTCATTTTACCTGCTTTCTCCTACTTTGTTTTGTATTAATAGGACGAGATATAAAATTAATATTTTCTTAACACCTTCATTTTGCTATTTGTTTTTTTAATGATGCATATGCTTATTTTCCAACAGATGTCAACGAGTGACATGTGGTTAACACATTGTCTCAATGAGACGTCTAGTAGAAAACTAAGGTATTCATCATCAACATCATCCTGCCAGGTATTAGTCCTAGAAGAACTGTTATGGCCTGAGAAAGCGGTTTTCATGCCATCTTTTCATAGGTCGACCAAGTGACCGTTTCCCATTTGGACAGTAGTTCATTATTGCCTTGGGGATCCTGGATCTAGCCATTCTTGAGACATGTTCCTTCCAGTTTAGCTGATATCTGGAGATGTAGTCCAGTATTGGTGACACATTAAGTTCTTGAAGAATTTCTACATTTTTCTTTCGATCCCATTTGGTGTAGCCAGCTGTTCGGCCCATAAATTTCATCTCACAAGCTGTTAGTTTGCTTTCATCTCTCATCCTTATAGTCCACGCTTCACTCCCATAACATAGGACTGGTCGAGCCATTATTTGATAAAGACGAGTACGAGTTGATTTTTGCAGTAATGAAGGTTTTATGAAACTCTATTAATGATTCCCATGATTTGACTAAAATTAAGGTATTATTTGGAAGAAAGATGAACAGACATGTGAATGAAGAACACTACATAACACTAAGCAATATTATATATATGGAAACCAGATCTAATAAAAAGAGTGCAAGTCTCGTAGGCTGCTATGAATGGAGCACGGATAGGAAATGATAGAGGGGCATGGAAACTTGTTGCTAGAAGGAAAAAACTTAGAACGTAGAGATAACAATGAGATGTATGAATAATATTAGCCAGGATTTGAGAAACATAAATTATACAGGGAATGATTGGAAAACATGGTTGGTTGGTTGGTATCTAATGTCAAGCACTTGATAATGAAATCATTCGCTCTCTTGCACTCCAATATTTAGCAGAAAGGCTGGTCTCTTCTACAAAAGCTGGACAAAGGAGGAGATGGTTTCTTTCCATATCTTCATTTAAATTGCAAAAAGGGCATTTAGGTGAATCTGTTATGCCAAGTCTGTGTAGGTGTTTATTCAGGCAGTCATGTCCCGTTAGCAGTCTGAATGTTGCTACTGCAGATTTTCTTTGTAATGTAGTGTCATAAGCTTGTAGATTTTCCCATTCCTTTCCAGATGTTTTGGTGGTGTATTCTTCTATTAAGTTTATTGATATATTCATTTGAGATAATTCTTTTGATAGAGTGAAAGGATACTGGAGTAGAAGTTGGGTTTGAAACAATTTTACTACCCTTTTTGGCTATTTCATTGCCTGTCACTCCACAATGGGCCGGAATCCATTGAAGTACAACATTACTTGGGATAAGGATGTATGGAGAGCTTATGTCTGAATGACCATGACCTTTGTGTTTGATGGTGCCATTAATTTCAATGGCAACACAAAAACTTGTTTTCTAATGCCCTGAAAATTTTTCCTGTCATCATCAACATCAAGGCTTAGGCCCTCTGGCCCGTTCCGACTTCGAGAGATGTGGTCTTTCCATCTAGTAAATGGTCTTCCTTGACTTCTAGATCCTGTGGGTCTGTAGTTTAAAATCATTTTAGAAGGTCTATCATCTGGCATTCTTAGTAGATGTTCGTACCAATTTTGTCTTTGTTTGTCAATTTTATCCGTCAATTTAAAAATATTTAATTGATCTCTTATCTCAGAACTTCTTTTCTGGCCCATAAGAGTGTAGCCTGCCATTGGCCTTAAAAATTTCATCTCTGCTGCCTCTATTGTTTTCCTATCTGAATGAGTTGAAGTCCAATTTTCACTGCCATAAATAATAGTAGGAACGGCCATGAGTTTATAAAATTTCAGTTGAGTATCCTGAGTTGTTTTATTCTTCTAGAGTTCTTATTGTTCCACATATTCTTAAAAAGTCTGTATTTTTATATTTATATATTCTTTTTGGTAGTATGGATTACATTAAAACCCAAATAATTGTAGGATTTCACTTGTTCAATGATATTGTTATTTATCACAATTTTGCATCTGAGATGATTTTTTCCCTGTCATTTAATATTTAAATAATAGATTCTAATCTCTCTACCTTCTAAATAAAAATATTGTAAATCACTATTGTTATGGAAGGTGTATTTATCTTTCAAACAATTCCTTCCACTTAAAACTGCCAAATTAGGTGTTATATCCATCTATAATGGCATAGCCCATTGTTAAACCATAGCCACTCTTTGTAAGAATTTAACTAGACCATGTTAATTTTTAGTTACCTTATTTGCTCATGGATGTCATGGATGGCATGCAGTCAACACACTGATCCAATGAGACACCTAACAGGCAACTAAGGTATTACTAGGGCATTGATATCAGTATTTTGCTCAGATGCCTCTTTATTTAGGCTTAAGGACCTTTTACGAGCCTGAAAATCTTCAAACTCCGGACTCACGTCTGAAAGTCCCTCCTGGAGGACTTGCTGCTTTGATTTTTCCATCCTAAAAAAATCCATTGACCTGAGCCGGGTTAAATTAGGTATTAAAACTTGTGAAATGTGTGAGTCTAGAACTGGGTATGTATGGTTATTCATTGTTTATACTGGGCAGGAAATGGAACTTGACACTGTGTATGTGAACAAAAACACTATATGAAACTTTCAGTGAACAAAGGATATTTATAAGCAAGGTAAGAATAGAAACATTATTTAACTAAATTTTATTTATTCAGAATTTAATATTATAATAATAATAATAATAATAATAATAATAATAATAATAATAATAATAATAGTAATAGTAATATAATAATGATAATAATATAATAATGATAATAATAATATAATAATGATAATAATAATAACAATTATAATAATAATAGTATAAATATGATAAATTATAAGAGATACACCAATTAATATATATACCTTGCACTGGGTAATGATGAAGTCAAGGTTAGAGCAAATATAAATTTAGATTTCTTTTAAAAGTTGCCAATGTCCGGGCAGCCCCTTATTTCTTGTGGTAGGAAATTCCAGTTGCGAGAAGTGAAGATAGTATATGACATGGAGTGATGTGATATATATCTAAAATTAGTTACTGGGTGGAGTAGATTTAAAAATGCTATCGGACAGGTATATTGTAAGGACATTTAAATCACTGGACAGAAGGGAAAAAAAAAAACGGTTTCGTATTAGTATGGCAAACCTCGCTGTGGGGTTAAATTCACTTTTCACTGAGCAGTAATACATGTGTTGAGGTAACATAATGTGTAACTTCTGCTGGTCAAATGAAATTAACATTACTTATTCACAAATTTAATGGCATTAGAGCAAGTAACAGGATCGGATGTTTATAGAAGTAAAGTTACAGGATTCCCATTTAATTATTAACAGTACAATTATAATTTTCACATAATTTGTAAAATAAAATTAGAAGACCATTTTCTCTCTAATTCATCAACATCATCACATATCGAGCCCTGGTCTCCCCAATCCTCTTCATCCACACTTCTCTATCCATTGCAGCCGACTTTCAATTCCTGATACCAAGCATCTGGTTAGTGTCCTTTCTTATTGCATCCTCCCATCAATTTTTTTTATCTTTCCTGAGATATTTTCCCGTTGCGTTGATTACCTTCTTTGGAATTCTTTGATCCTGCATTCTTTGCACATGTCCAGCCCATTGTAACCTCTTAAGGCAGATTATAGTGTCTAAATTAGTTACTTGTTTAAATTCTAAATTATTTCTAATTCTCCATACACTTATATTTAACTTTTATAGGAATTAATCACTATGAGGTTTAATTTATGGTGAAATTAAATGTTTCTTACCTCTCCTCATATATTTTTTACTAAGTTGATCGTGATTTCGAGACTATAACTGTCTCATCATCAGAACTTTGTTAGCGACAACAAAGTTCTGATGATGAGACAGTTATAGTCTCGAAATCGTGATCAACTTAGTAAAAAATATATGAGGAGAGATAAGAAACATTTAATTTCTCCATACACTGTTTTCATTAATGGGTCAATATATGTCCTCTATAACTATATTAGTAATCTCTCTGCTTTATTTCTTTAGGTTTTTAAATTTTTAATATGAATTAGTGAAATATAAAAATTGCTTAAGGAACAAGGAGTAATATATTTAGATATTTCAACATAAGGTGGCAGACTGGTCAATCATGGGTAAATGTTGTCTAAAAAAAGAGTAACAGCTTCTTTTAGCAGAATATTTAGACTACACTAGCTACTTACAAAGCACTATAATATGTGTATGACATTTTATGACTATATGAATCCCTAAAATAAAAATAAATATTTTAGTAGGATCCTTATGGAAATCAGATGTACTAAGAACTGTTAGGTCTCATAGACTGTGATGGGCAGGACACGGGGAATGAGAGGGACATAGAAACTCCTTGTAGGAAAGCAGAGGGAAAGCACCCAGTAGGTAGGCCAAGAATGAGGTGGGAGAATAACATTAATAATTACACTGAGCAACAAAAAAGAAACTTTTTTTTTGTCTCAGAAAGAAAGATATGTGATTCTGATAGTATTTGTTCTCCTGAATTCAAATATGATATCAGTTTTTCTCCATCACGCAAGGTTTCCGAGAGACAGGCATTTATAATTTCAAACACTTTAATATTTTCTGCATTCATAACTACACAATATTCGAACATTCGGACTCGTCTAGAAAGTAAGAAATAATTACTTTCTTCTATATTTTGCCTGTGGAGCATCCCTCTTGATGGTTCAATAATAATCGGCCAGCATAATAGGATTCCATTTGCCTTGATATCTCTTTTTCATAGTTGAAATCTCCTGATGAAAGTGTTCCCTGTGCTCATCGCTCACTGCGCCAAGATAATAAATGGACGAAAAAACATTTATTAAAAAAATAATTATTTAAATCCATTAATTGAAATTGAACTTGTCATGATGGAGTGGTTTGCGTGCTTAAATGATCCTGAGAGCTATGCCGGCAGTAGCATTGCTGCCGATAGGGTTGCCCATGCCGGACTGGTCAAAGGAATGACGATCTTTCGCCGTAAAAATACAACCATCAAGAAATGCGGACATGGGTTCAACTGGGGTAAAATTTTCCAGAGGTCAAATAGTCCCCCATTCGGTTCTCCGGGTGGGGACTACTTCAAGGAACCCATGCCAGATTGGAAAGCATTAGCTCAGGATAGGGATGTATGGAGAGCTTATGTCTGCACGGTCATGAACCTACGGGTTTGATAGTGCCAGTGAGTAAATAAGTAAGTAATTGAAATTGAAATAAAAAAAACTGTGGGTGATGGAGAAATTCCAAATACATATTTGAAAACACGATAAAAAACTGCATTAAGTGCAAATATTGGTACTCATGAGACAAAAATCATGTTGACCAGTGATGTATATTAAATTCTGAAATATTCTAAATTTTGCTTATAAGATTAGCTAACAAACTCACTGACACTATTGAATCCGTAGGTCTTGGTCACGCAGACATAAGCTCACAATACATCCCTATCCTGAGCTAATATTTTCCATCATCCCTGTGTAATTTACCTCCCTCAAATCATTGTTAATGTTATTCTCCCATCTCATTCTTGGGCTACCTGCTGGGTGCTTTCCCTCTGGTTTCCTACAAGGAGTTTCCATATCCCTCTTTCATTCCCTGCTCATGTCACGTGTACTGCTCATCACAGTCTACAAGGTTTAACTATTCCTATTACATCTGGTTTCCCATAAAGATCATATAACTTCGTAAATTAATGAGTCATTTTTTACATCTTACCTCATATTTCATGTTTTCTTTAAACACGGGAACTAGTTTCAAGTGAAACATCTCTTTCACTTTCAACCAAGTCATAATGTCGGTTGAAAATGAGAGAGATGTTTCTCTTGAAAACTAGTTCCTGTGTTTAAAGAAAACATGAAATCTGAGGCAAGATGTAAAAAATGACTCATTAATTTACAAATTAAGAACCTCATAATGTTATTTCCCATATTTAACTATGAATCATATAACTTACTGTTATGTAGTCTTTTCCATTCACCTATTTGTTCATCCCACTATGGTTCATAACATCTCCTAAGAGCTTTATTCTATAATACTCAAGGAATAGAATTCTTTCTAATTCAGTATTAATTTATAATATACAGAAAGCAAATTTACAAAATGATATTTGCACAAATTATGGTAATATAGTGAAGATGATAGAGAATTCACCATTGCATTTTTTATTTACTAAGTCATTGATTGTTAAATGTTGCTACATGTGTGTGAAAGATAGTATGGTACTTCCCCACTTAATTATTTCAGGGATGTGAAAACACAATTTGACTCCAGAAATGTTTGAAGTATTGAGTGCTGTAAGTGTTGTGAATGCATATTGCATGTGCATGGAATGTGCATGTGTATCTGTGCACTTGTTCTAAGAAATAGTATTTCTGGAGAAAAAAATAAAAACTTTTTATTTTACTCAATAAGTGTTTTTTAATGCTGATTATGAACTACTTGGAGTTTACCCAGCATTCTGAAAATTGATAATTGTTTTAATTTGATGACTTAATGTGATATAATCAGGTAAGAGTGTTATGTGCTTCTTACTTCTTCAACAATGCAGTATGCTTCATAGGAAGATTGCTGTTTTAAACCTTCTCTAGCATAACTGGAGGAACCTGGTGAGTTAAAGAATTTCAACAACATTGTCGAGAATGAAGGAAATTCTAAAGCTTGTGCAAATAATTTTATTTAATTATGAAAAATTTAAAGCTAGCTAATAAATTTCAATCTGCAATAGCTAACATGCAACCTCTTCTGGAATAATTAGAAATGAAAATAAGCCATTAACATTAAAGCAAAGTATTTGCTATGTATTAATATGTCACACAGCCGAGTCTGCAAGTGATTTACAAGATCGCAGTTCAATTAAATAAAAATTTGAAGCATGCCATATAACTCGTGTAGGATGAAAAGTGTTGGATGGCCATATTGGCTCGGCTGGTAGGACTAATAATTTGCAGCATGTTCCTTTCAGATAATTTTTCAAATCACTTGTTTTTATGTATGTGAGCTGAAATCAGGCATGTTAATGTATAATTCACTGCATCGTATTAATAATTAGAATTTATTTTCTCTTGTTTGTGTTTATTTCAGATACGAGTAGTTAATGCTTTCCGTCAGGGTCTAGATGCTCGGTATGCCGACAGTGCCACCTTGGCAGAAGCTCTTCGAAAGCAGTCTTCTCTCAACAAGCGATTATCCCAGACTTCTTCCATTGAGTATGCAGACAATGTGATGGACGAGTTGACGATCCCAGAAATAGATGTGGAACGTCTGTCGTCTCACAGTCACACTGAGACTGCAGTGTAACCCCCTCACCGGTGGTGATGCCCAAGTCATTGTGTTCGTGCAGCATCTGCAAAGTGAAGTTTTCTGCTTTACTGTTATATTCTTTTACTTTCGAGCTCTTGCGTCGAGGATCTTGTCTTTTGAAATGGAGGATGTCCTGGATTTTGTCTCCATCCACTTTTCCTGTCCAGGTTGAGGGCTGTCGTCATCCATGCATCTCAGATCCTCCACTCTATCCGCCCGTGTGTGCGGAACGGAAAGACATTGAAACTCGAAAAATTTCCACAAAAGACAGTGTTTGAAGTTGCAAGTGCATTGCAACAGTGATGTGAAAAAAAGAAAAGTTGATTCTTTATGCATGTAATTATTGTAAGATAATTTAGCTCGTAAATTTGAAGATGCAGACATTTTGCCAAGTGTCTTTTAAAGGGGGAGGCCAAAGCCTTGTTTGAATGCAGTGTTGAACAATGTTGATAATAATTATTTTTTTTATTATTATTTTTTTCTGCCTCCCCTTATTTAAAAGTCAAGTGCCAGGATTCAAAATAGTAGTTATAGAATTCATGTTGAATCTTCTTTGAAAGCAAGTAATCGAGGAGCAAACTGGATGAAACCCGACCAGGCCTCCCAATCCTCTCGTGTTTGAATTGAGAGGTTTTGTTATCGACTTTCTCTTGGTGTAATTCTCGTTCCTGATAGCATCTAGGATCATCACGTTGAAGTTGACACTGTTAATATTACTTTGTAACCACGGCGACAATGAAAGAAGCAGTAGAGAGAGAATTAGAATTGAGAGCAATATGGAACGTCGTGGTTACCGTTACTATTTTCTGCTCTGAAGAAGAAAGTTTACCAAGTTGTTGAATGTTCTTTACTATCAATATTGTAAATCTGAAAATACTCCTCTGAGCAAGCCATTTTTGTTAGACTGGGTTATCGAGCAATGTGTAGTAAGTATTGTAGCGGGGTTGCCATCAAGAGACCCTCTTTGTGCTCTAGATCACTATGTAAATCTGTTGTGTGACTGCAATTTTCTGTCTGTATAAAGAGAAACAAATTCTAGATGTTGCAAATATGCATTAGTTTATAAGAAGTTTCCATGGGCTGTTAAAGTATCAATCATTGACTGATAGAGGTTTGCATCTGTTAGTAGGGATAAACAATGAAACTAGTCTCACCAGACGTTGCATAGCTTTCACTGACGATGCAAGCCATGCCTTTCAAAGTCAAACAGACCAAAGGCAAGCCTTGAATCATTTAAAAGTTCTCGAAAGTAAATGAATCAAAGACTACAATATTCTAGATGATGCCTGTTCTCTGTATGCGCAATTCATGGCCCTTATTTAGCTCTAGACAGGGATTTGACAGGCAACATCCTTAATTTTTTCTACTCCAATCACCTTAATATTATGTTTTCTTAAAAGTTTTATTTCCATCCATTGTTAATGGCTATTAATTAATCGTTTTTACAAATAAATTTTTAATTGTCTCAATACCTTGTTGAAAAAGTGGTGTGCATTCTTTATTTGAATGGTACCCTGACACCCGTCGGATCAGTTGGAAGAAGCTGTTGCATCAGGTGTAGATAGAAGGTTGTTCTCACTTGACATTATCTGATGTATGCTAATGTTAAAATTATTTCTGTAAACCTGCAGATGTGCCTTATGTCCATGCTTTATTTGTTGGAATTGTAATTTTGACTGATTAAAATTGAGCTTGAGCTAATCTCAGGGTTCTGCCAAACCGAAACAAAGAAACACCCTCATTGAAATTGCAACAGCTGCATTCCGTCCGCAGTATTATCTCGAGTGACTCCAAGCAAGAAGATGACAAGAGGCAAGTGTGTAAGACATCAATCCTCAATTTTTTCCATTTACTTGATACTAAGCTTGCCATTCCTGCTTCCACATTTCAGTTTGATTGAGTTAACCTTATTCCTGCACAAGTATATTTTCCTTATTGTATACTTTGAAAAATAAATATAATAATGCAGTTAAACTGTTGTTCTTTTAATCAAACAGTAGATTGCAGTTGCTCATCAAGAAAGAGGAAGATAAGAAAATTTAAAAAATCAAAATGGTGAAAACAGAGTGATGAAAGAGAGTAAATAAATGTGACTTAGTTTGAGGTTGTACTAGAATATTTTGATTAATGTTGTTACACCTTATTGGATTGAACTAGACTTCGTGAAAATTGTAGATGCATTGTTACAATCCCAATTGTAGCCTTTTTGAATTAAAATAATTTTAAATCAGTTTTCTGAAGCACTAATTATTATTTTGAATAGTAGGAGCAGGCTTGTGCATGGGCTTGCTGATCTGATCTGAGGTGAGTTGAGTAAGGGAAGCCCCTTGTGTGTGTGAGTCACCTGATTGAGCAGAAAAAATCCCCTCGTATTGCTTATGTATACTGGCAAAAATGATTGGAAAGTTCATCAATTTGAAATATATATACAAAATATATATTTTCATCACATATTGAAAATTTTATGTGTTTTGACTAAAATTTTTATGAAAGAAGACTATTAATTTGTTTGCTCAAAATGCAAGAAGAATTTTAGTTATATTAATAAAGTGTACAAACATTTACCATTACTTAATACAACTTACATTAATGTTCAGATACTTAAAAATTATCTGTCAATAATAGACCCATGCTTTATTATTATTACTATTATTATGATCATTATCATCGTCATTGTCATCATCGTTCATCATTATTTTTCTTTCAACATTAGGCATAAATATTTGAAAGTGACCATAACTGATATTAAACAATTAGTCTTTCCACATGTGTTATATTAATAAAAAGATACAGTCCATGTACTTTTTGAACATCAATCTAATGCACAAGGTATAACATACAAATTAAATGTGTCTAAGTTGAAAGTTGTCTGATATTTTTTTTCCCCACTGACGAGTTCAGAGCCTTGAAGTGTTGATATTTTCATGTAACTGAAATATTATAGAAAATAAATTATTTGCTCTTAATGAGTGTATTTAAAGTTGTATATTTTTTTTGTGTTAGGCATTGATTCATTGCCATTAAAGAAAGTCGATGCAAGCCATGGCTCTACGTATTCTCCCTCTTCCTAATCTTATTGTGTGAAAATTATTTTGCATAAAAATTGCCATTTTTCTAATTGATTTTTCATTAAAATATATAAATATGCAACCTTATTAATTTCTTGCAGAAATTATCCTATAGTATTTAATGAACAAAAAATAAATTATATTATATTCCAAAAAAAGTAATTATATTTTATATTTAAGCTAAATTTTCTCTAGATATCAATCCAAGCTTCATCTTTAATGAATGTAAAAATAAATAAATCTCGCTGAGAATTTGTTGATGGAGATAAGGAAGAGTAAGGCTTAATTTGTGATATACTGTTCATAAAATAATGTATTTAATATTACATCTTTATATTTGTAAATATATATGATATATAAAGTGAATATTCATAGTGAAAGAAAGTTTATTACATTCTTTCTTTTGTTTTATATGTACACACTGAACTGTATTGAAGACATACAGCACTAGACAATCACAGTGATGTACACGTAGATGATAGAACAGGTTGAAATTAATTTAGCCTTTCTCTCAAATCTGACACATGTTTTGAAAATGTTATAAAAATACATGTATAAACTTTTAATTAAGCTTACATACACCACATGCTTTTCTCATTTTTCTAAAGATAAAATTGACAGAGAACCCTGAGAAAGGATTCTAAGAGAAGCCGAGGTTTAAAATGGACTGTTGTGCTGATGATGAAAGAAAATTGACAAAGGTTTATCCTAATTTACTTTCATTCTGTGTTAAGATAATGGAAAGATAGCTGACTGCAGACTTAATAGTGATTTTACCAACAAATATTATTACTAGCAATACAAAGTATATTATTATTCATTGATGCAGTGGCATACATTCATAGGAATTTAGGGATTTGGAGATGGATTACAAGTTATGAAATTTTATAATACAGTAAAAGCTCCTTATTTGCAGGGGATATGCTCTGCAAATATGCCAAGAATACAGAAACCACAAAAATGGAATGGTAATTTGTATGGGTATATAGGGGATACATCCCAAAGTTCCAAAATAAATTAAAAATTATCATAAGTAATGCCACGAGTGATTTCCAAATTATCGATAAATTCACGACTCACGAAGTGAGTCATGAATTTATCTAGAGAATTTGGAAATCAAGAGTGGCATTTGTTAGGACTATTTAACGAGTAAAATGAAGTTGTTTACTCACAAATCATTGCTTAACTATAGTTATTTTAAAATATTTACATATTTAATGTAAACGGCAATGTTTGAAAACAAATCAGAAATGTGAGGTTATGCTCATTCACTGCTGCTTGATCATATTATTTATTGCCAAATAAGATCGCAATATTGTAAGAGTGCACCCAAGTGGAGAAATAATGAAACACATCAAACTATATATCATAATCAACATTACGGGTTATTAATTTATTTTTTTAGTAAACTTCTCAGTAAAATCAAGGAATCTTTTCATTATTTGCTATATTCAATGTATTTGTTGGAGAAAAATAATGCTTTGACATGTTCAGAACTTTAAAAAGGAGGAGCTTTCTTTATCATACAAGCAGGAGCTTATAAAGAGAAACTGATAAAGAGTGAGGTGAAAAAGACTGTCATTGGTTGTAAAACAAGATTCATTGAAACGTGATTGGTTATTGACTAGCATTTGTGGCATGAGTTAAATAGTCAAAATAAAATCAATTAATGAGAGATTTTGAACAATTTTCCTTTTACTTGACATTATAAATTGAGGGGGTCAGTGGAATAAGGGCCCATCCCAACTGCACTAAGCTTGGAGAAAAATAGCATTTTATTAAATTCTACATTGTGTAAAATATATAGAGCACACATTGATAATATTTGGTACATGTCTTGTACATAAAATAAGCTTTCTGCCTGCAAATGTATAGATCACTATGTTGTTTCAAATGTCTAATAAAAGAAAAAGAAAATTGAGAATATAAAAAATACAACATAAATAAACAAATTAAATAACACTTTTTAACTTGAATATTGCATTAATCTACGTATTCTACGTTTGCAGCATTTATATTATCATCATCATCATCTGATTTAAGGCTACTGTTAAAATGTCTGGTGTACAGGTGGCACAAATGTTATGAGAGTCATGATGTCTTCTTTATCATCCTATCATTAGGATATTTTGTTATCAATATTACATCTCGTAATACAGGACCCATTCCTTTCCCTTTTTTAAAGGGTTATTACTTCCTCTAAAGCCAAATAACTGAAAATAGATTTTATGTATATTACGTGTCTGTTTTCCACAAAACGAAACTGAGATGATTTTCTGATGCCCACCTTATGGTTGTCCAGCGTCACATTTCTCTTTGTGAACATTTAAGTTATCCAAATATTTAAAATCTGCTGCATTTCTCTCAATTACTGTAAATGGTTTTTTGTTCAACTCTTTCTTATGAGGTGAGCCCACTGTTCAGGTGTATAAACCACTTGTGTTTTTCTTTTAATTTTTTCAATCACACCAAAGTCAGCATCACAGGGAAGGAAAGTGTGACCTGGTACAAGAAATTTATGTTCAATTTCTTCAAACCAACCACAATCAATCTTGTACAGCCAAAGTCCCATTATTGTATAATTCTTGTTTTGAATAACACATGAATCACTATATACATTATAAGTTTCTTTTTATTTGCACTTTTTTCAATCAGTGGCACTGCTTTTAATAAGCAACTAGCAATTTCGTCCGCACTTCTTGAAGCAACTGATTCAGGCGATATATATTCATTCCACTGTTGCGTTAAAATGTTCTGCTTCATTTTATTCTACTGTTGCACATTTATTTTTCTTTTCTTATATTTTATTACACTATTTCCATTTGCACAAGTATCTGCCGCATCAGCCATTCTGCATTTACTGATATTTGCCGGCAATGCTAGTCAGTATTACAGCGGACTACAGAGTAGCGGACAATATACGGTCACGTGTCAGCAGTTGGGATGGGTCTTTATTCCCCGCGCGCGTGAAGAAGTTAGAAATTTTTCTTAGACATAAAGTCTCATTTAACCTCTTTTGAGCAAAGTTAGAATTATGAGCTTCTAAAGATTAACAGAAGATAGCCATAGGATACATAATCTGCAAATAACTAAAAATCAACCATTGGTTGGGATGGGCCCTTATTCCACTGAGCCCCTCAATTGGTAACAAAGCAGAAGAGATGCATGTTATTCAATCATAATTATTGCAACGAATGACAAGTTGAAACAATAAAACACTGATCATGGCAAGGGCAGCATTTATCAACGGACATAGTGGCACGTGAAGTACAGCGTCAGTGGTTTTTAACATTGAACTTTAGGCTTAGTGAAAATAAGGTTTTTTTTACTTTGATATTAATTTGTCCATTTGGTTTGAACCACTCTTTGTAAAAGCTAACTTGACTCCTGCCTGCAGTAAAAAAAAGTTGCCGATGAATTAATAAACGATACTAATCCTTCTAATATACCGACTGGATCTGCGAATAAAGAAATTTTTAGCCGCAAATACAGGAACTGTGTTGCAATTTTTTAACCTGCATATAATGAAAATGTGAAGAAGGGAATCGCAAAAAAGGAGCTTTTACTGTACTTTCATTAATTCATTAAATCATCTTAGTTTATATTCGATTCCTTTGCATTAGATCATGTTTTAACAAGCATGCTAGTCCATCTCGTCCAAGCACAGGTTCCCTCCATGGCATATAGAGGTATACAGCACATGTACAAAAACTACTCCCTCCATCTGTTACAAGCTGCATAGTCCATCTCAACCTCAAGTGAAGCTTATCTGCCAGCCAGAAAGTAACATACAGTAAAAGCTTCTTTTCACGGTTCCATTACTCATGTTTTCATTATTCCTCTTCTTCTTCTTCAGCTTTCCCCCACTTATAGGTTTGCCGTCTTCAGTTTTCATTTATTTCTACCATTCCAATCTAATTCTTCCAAATTCCTCTCATCCATTATAGTTCTGACATAAGTTTTCCATTTGCATGTTGGTCTGCGACGTTTGTTTCTTCCAGAGGATGACTATTGGTATATATTTTTTGGCCATCTTTCATCTTCCATTCTTTGTACATGGCCATACCATTTAAGCGTTTGATTTTCAATCCTCTTAACAACAGATGTGGTGACGTTCATTTCTTTCCAAAGATATTCATTTCTTATTTTATCCTGTCTTGTTTTTTGGAGGCTTCTTCTATGATAATCAAAGTAAATTGTTCTATTTTTATTCTTTTGTAATTCCGTCAAAGACAAAGTTTCACTTCCATATGACAAAATATTCTGTATTATGCTCTTATAAATTTTCATTTTAGTTTCCTTTGTAATATTTTTATTCCAAATTATTCCATGTAATGTCTTAGTTGCATTTTTTGCCATTGCAATTTTAGTCTGTACATCTCTCTCACAGGTACCTAAACTGTTTTCATTATTTGCGGGTTAAAAAATTGTGACACATTTCCTGCATTTGCGGATAAAAATTTCTTTATTCATGGATCCAGTTGGTATATTCGAAGGATTAGTATCCTTTATTAACTTATTGGCAACTTTTTTTCACAGCAGGCACGTGCCATGGCAGCTTTTACAAAGAGTGATTCAAACCAAATTGACAAATAAATGTCAAAGTAAAACAAACCTTATTGTTTATTAAATTAATATTAAGAAGCTAAAGCTGTTACTATGATTGAAATAAGTATATTAAAGTACACAACTAAATTATTGTAATCAAATGGTAAAGAGAAAAGTTTTATGCCTGAACTGGGAATCGAACACCGAACCTTCAGGTTTCCGTGCTGATGCTCTTAACCATTGAGCTAATTCAGGCTTCCTACCCATCCAAGCATAAATCCTTCCTTTACCTTACTCTCTTGGTCCCACATTCAAATGCAATGAATCTTCATTCACAAATACACAATGAATGGCTTCTACATTAAGAAGACATGAAGGAACTCCACATAGCTAAAGCATTATTTATTAAATTAATATTAAGAAGCTAAAGCTGTTACTATGATTGAAATAAGTATATTAATGTACACAACTAAATTATTGTATTCAAATGATAAAGAGAAAATTTTTTGATTGCAATAATATAGTTGTGTACTTTAATATACTTATTACAATCATAGTAACAACTTTAGCTTCTTAATATTAATTTAATAAATAATGCTTTAGCTATGTGGAGTCCCTTCATGTCTTCTTAATGTAGAAGCCATTCATTGTGTATCTGTGAATGAAGATTCATTGCATTTGAATGTGGGACCAAGACAGTAAGGTAAAGGAAGGATTTATGCTTGGATGGGAAGGAAGCCTGAATTAGCTCAATGGTTAAGAGCATCAGCACGGAAAGCTAAAAGTTTGGGGTTCGATTCCCGGTTCAGGCATAAAAAAAATTCTCTTTGCCATTTGATTAAAACCTTATTGTCACTAAGCCTAAAGTTTGTTGCTAGAAGTCTTCGATAAATGCTGTCTTCACCATGATTGTTGTTTTATTGTTTCAATTTGTCAATCATTGCAATAATTTTGATTGATTAACAAGTGTCTCTTCTGCTTTGTTCCCAATTTATAATGTCAAGTAAAAGGAAAGAAAAATTAGTTCTGAAGTGGAAAAAAGTTGTGTTCCTGTTTAAAGTAAAAATATAAACATTTGGCCATTTGTGTGTTGGCAAGTCATTTGCATCCATATCATGCTGTTTCAATGTTAATGCATCATCTGTATGATTAATAAAAAATCCAAAGACAAAATAAGGAATTCTATTGATAGAAATGGTTCAAAACCTCTAATTAAATTTATTTTATTTTGATACTTTTTGATTTCATTTTGGAACCTTAGAATATATCCCCTATATACCCATAAAAATTACCATTCTATATTCACAGTTTCAGTATTTGCAGCATATTTACGGAACATATCCCCTGGGAATAAGGAGCTTTTACTGTATTGCTTTGTTGCATAATCATAGTTTTTAAAAAGTTAACATTGATATTTTGAAGTTTTTAATTTATTTTTTGATATGGAATGTAGTTGTTCAGTTGAAATAAAGAGAAACCCTTTGACAGCAGAGCTTTATTATGTAATAATACAAACCAGACAATTTATAACACAAAATACAAGAATGCTCAAGGTCTTATAAAGTCAATTATCAACTCTACATACTTGTGTAAACATTTTAAGACTTTGGGATTACGTTAAGAATCTCAGGCAAAGCCTTTAGATTTACCACTTGATAACCTAAATTACCACTTTACCCAGACTTTGCTAGAGAACAATGGCCCTCAAAGAAAACAGCAACTAAAGGGTATCCATTCTTAAAGTGGTCCTTATCAAAACAAAACCATGTGACCTGCTTGCTTTCCATTGGTTACGGACACCGACGTATGATGTCAAAGCAGGAAGTATGCAAAAAAGTAGTTCCCTTCATTTAAAAATATGTCCTCTGAATATACTTGTTATTCTTCGTGAATGAAAAAAATAATATTCAAAACATAGAAATTATTCTAAAATGTACCTAATCATTAATTACAATATTTTATTACATATGGATGATGCATTTGAGCCATGCTACAGTCGATTCTGATGCAAGAAAATGGCTGAAGGTGTCAAGTCTTCTGTTGCTCTGTTGCCATCTAAATTTTTAAAACAGAAGTCTGGCAAACCTTTGACTAGTGGTCAAAAAACAATTATTTTAAATGTATTTCTCAAGTTCAGTGAAAAATCTCACCAGCTTTTTTGTAATCTACCCCATTCAACGATCACATATCTTATATTCTTCACACATGCTCTCTGTCAATGTGGCAGTAATTGTACCTAATCATTAATTACAATATTTTATTACATATGGATGATGCATTTGAGCCATGCTACAGTCGATTCTGATGCAAGAAAATGGCTGAAGGTGTCAAGTCTTCTGTTGCTCTGTTGCCATCTAAATTTTTAAAACAGAAGTCTGGTAAACCTTTGACTAGTGGTCAAAAAACAATTATTTTAAATGTATTTCTCAAGTTCAGTGAAAAATCTCACCAGCTTTTTTGTAATCTAACCCATTCAACGATCACATATCTTATATTCTTCACACATGCTCTCTGTCAATGTGGCAGTAATTGTGGCACAAATGGCAGAAGAATACAATTGGCTCAATGAATGAATGAGTCACTTCTTAACTTACCTCATATTTTATGTTTTTTCTTCTTCCATCCAAGTATTAGGCCAAGGCCTGTTACGATCCCATAGAAAATTTTCCCTCTAGCATTTCATAGGACGGCCCAGAGATCTTTGTCCTCTTGGTATATAATTATAAACAGTTTTGGGGATCCAATTTGAACTCAATCTTTGAAGATGGTGTTTCCAATTTAGTTGGTACTGTTTAATATATTCCAAAATTGGTGTAATCTTCAATTCCTTTAGGATATCAGTGTCCCTTTTCCAATCCCATATGCTGTAACCTGCTGTTCTGCACATGAATCTCATTTCAAAAGCCGTTATTCTGCTTTCATGTTGTCTTTTTAGTGTTCATGCTTCACTGGTCTAGCCAAAATGTTATATAAATATAATCTTGTGTTTTTTTTACAAGGTATGGTTTTATAACTTGATTAATAATTCCCAAACTTTTATTATAACTAGTCATTTTTTCAGGGATATCCTTTTCATCCCAGATAGAGAGATAATATCCAAGATATTTAAATTGATTAGATCTCTCTTATTCTAGAGACAGATTTTACTTTGTATGGGGTCCTTCCCATGAAATGCCATAATTTTAGTTTTGTTAATTGATATGTTGTTGTTTTCAACTGCTGGGCCTTGGCACCGAAGCCATTAGCGTTCTTGCTCTTAATTGATATTTCCATATTAATTTATTAATAAGAGTCAAATGAATTGCGAATTCTTCTTACCTCATACTTCTATGTTTTTTTAAACACAGCACCGCAGTATTGGCGACCATCATCACCATCATCAGCTGTTTTCACGACTGTCAATTTTTCCTTTTGTCGGTAATTATCCAAACTGCCATCTGGAGTTCTTTTGAAGGAATCATTTTCTAAACTGCCATCTGGTGTTCTTAAAAAATACAACAGATGGCAGTTTAGAAAATGATTCCTTCAAAAGAACACCAGATGGCAGTTTGGATAATTACTGACAAAAGGAAAATTTGACAGTCGTGAAAACAGCTGATGATGGTGATGATGGTCGCCGAAACTGCGGTGCTGTGTTTAAAAAAACACAGAAGTATGAGGTAAGAAGAATTCACGATTCATTTGATTCACATTAATAAAACTTCATAATATTAAAAATTCCCAAATTTATTATATCATCATCATCATCATCCTGCCAGGTATTAGTCCTAGAAGAACTGTTACGGCCTGAGAAAGCGGTTTTCATGCCATCTTTTCATAAGTCGACCAAGTGACCGTTTCCCATTTGGACAGTAGTTCATTATTGCCTTGGGGATCCTGGATCTAGCCATTCTTGAGACATGTTCCTTCCAGTTTAGCTGATATCTGGAGATGTAGTCCAGTATTTGTGACACATTAAGTTCTTGAAGGATTTCTACATTTTTCTTTCTATCCCATTTGGTGTAGCCAGCTGTTCGGCCCATAAATTTCATCTCACAATCTGTTAGTCTGCTTTCATCTCTCGTCCTTATAGCCCATGCTTCACTCCCATAACATAGGACTGGTCGAGCCATTATTTGATAAAGACGAGTACAAGTTGATTTTTGCACTAATGAAGGTTTTAAAACTCTATTAATGATTCCCATTGATTTGTTGAATTTCACAATTTTCTCTGGTAAATCCAAATTTTCAACAAAAGAGAGTTTATATCCTAAGTAAGTAAACTCATTAACTCTCTCTAAAATTTTGTTATTTAAACAAATTTTGTTTGGTATTGGGGATTTTCCACAAAAGGCCATTATTTTAGCTTTTTTGGTAGATATTTCCATTGAATATTTCTGGGCTATCAAATTTAAATTATGTACTGACCATTGTAAATCATCTTCAGATGTTGCTAGTAAAACAAGATCATCTGCAAACTTTATTATATCTAATTTTAAATTTCTATTGATAGTGATGCTTCCATGTTTTGTTTCTCTAAATTCTTTTACAATGGCATTCATATATATGTTAAAAAGTAGAGGGGAGAGGCCACAACCTTGTCTGACTCCCATGTTTATTTCTTTCTACTGAGTTATTTTTTCTTTTATTTTTATTGCAATGAGAGTTGACTTATAAATGTTATAATTTATTATATTAAATTAATTAATTAATAATAGATGGGAATTAATAGTAGATGTGTTTTTAAATGTGGGAACTGCAGTTTTCAAGAGGAGTCCCTCTTATCTTCAGCCAAAATGATAAATATACACTTATTTTCCCATATTTAACTGTGATACAATTGGTGTTTGTTTATGTTAGGATCACTGTAAGAGTGAATAAGGTAGAGTGACAATTTCCCCCCCTCCCTGAGACAAATTTATCTTCTCTTACGTTATGCTTGAGGATGTTTAAAAGGCTAATGCACTCATCCCTGGGAAGAAACATGTAAGTCCATTTTTTCCCTTTTTTAATTTTCTTAATGGATACTGTTCTTTATAATGAGGAAATTTTGAGGAAGTGGCTGAATTCAAATACCTAGGAGCAATAATCACAATTAGGAATGAGATGTACAAAGAAATTAAACATATACTCAATTCTGGAAATGTGTGCTATTATGCATTACAGGGACTCTTGGCGTCCCAACTCCTTTCAAAAAATGTTAAACTGAAAACATATAAAACTATTATTCTACCAGTTATATTATATGGATGCAAAACATGACTCCTGATTTAAGGGAGGAAAGGAGATTACAAGTATTTGAGAATAAAGTACTTAGGAAACTTTTTGCACCGAAAAGAGATGAACAGACAGGTGAATGGGGAAGACTAAATAACAATGAACTACTTGGTCTCTATAGGAAGCCAGATATAATAACAGTTAAGTCTCGTAGACTGCAATGGGCAGGACATGTTGCACATATGGGGAATGAAAGATGTGCATGGAAGCTTCTTGTAGGAAAACCAGAGGGAAACCGCCCAGTTGGTAGACCTAGAATGAGGTGAGAGAATAATATTAACTATGATTTGAGGGAAGTAGATTATAAGGGAATGATTGGAAAGCATTATCTCAGGATAGGGATGTATGGAGAGCTTATGTCTGCGTGGCCATGAACCTATGGATTTGGTAGTGCCAATGAGTAAGTACGTAAGTACTGTTCTTTATGCCACTTTGTATGGTATTAACAGGATAAGTCAATTCCTCATTCTATTAGCTATAACAGACAATTTTTGTTCTGAATAAGTATAAAAGGGTGGAAGTTCACTGGAAAAAACAGATATATTGACCCACCATATTTGTAAAAGTTTTGGACTTACTGGTTTTTTCCAGGGATGAGTGAATTTATAAATGAGTTGGATAAAATATTTTTACATCTCACCTTATAAAATTCTGTTTTCACAATACTGGTTTCAAAGGCCATTTGCCTCCACCTTCAGTCAAATGGAGTTGGAGTTTGATTGAAGATGAAGGCAAATGTCCTTTGAAACTGGTATCATGAAAACACGGAACTTTATGAGGCAAGATGTAAAAACATTTTATCCAACTCAATTATAAATTGAAAACTACCTCAATGTGTTACTTCCTACAATAATTTCGATTAAATTAGAATGGCTATCCTATGTATTAAATCCAAAGCCCAAGATGTAGACATATAACTTATCGCTCTTATGAAACACAATTGATGTAATAACATCAAGATTGTCCAAAGCATTTGAACATAGGCTTTAAAAAAGGTCACTAAACAAGTACTGCATTTCTCAACATTGTTTAAGGACATAACTGTTAAAAAATAAGTCGTATCTTACCTCATACTTCGTATGATGAAAGTTAGATTTAAATTGTACCTGTTGGTAGGTGCCATCATCCTCAACTTTGTTAAAATATTGTATATAAAATTAACTGGGGGCATGCCATAGCGTAGTGGTTAAGGCACTGAGCTACAAGCCGGAGGGTCGAGTGTTCAAGTCCCGTTGGGGTCAGGATTTTTAAACTGACCCAAACCCTCTGGCGGCACTATGGCCCTGGGGTCGACTCAGCCTCTAACGGAAATGAGTACCAGACGCTTGTTCTGGGTGTAAAGGCGGCCGTCACGCAGGGCTGACAACCCGGCTGACATAAAGTGCCGATTGTCTAGAAAAAGTGGGAGCCCTAACCTCCTACTACCCCAAGGGCCTCCGGGTCTGTTGTGGGATCACTTTACTTTTATATAAAATTAACTGGAACGCTTTCGGAAGTTATCTTCCATCTTCTGCAGGTTGAGTTTCTGCTATTTGTTGTGTATGATGATGTTTACTCCAACTGTTTGTAGCAGCAAGTTATTTGTTGTTGTTGTGTATGGTGATGTTTACTCCAACTGTTTGTAGCAGCAAGTTATTTGTTGTTGTTGTGTATGGTGATATTTACTCCAACTGTTTGTAGCAGCAAGTTATTTGTTGTTGTTGTGTATGGTGATATTTACTCCAACTGTTTGTAGCAGCAAGTTATTTGTTGTTGTTGTGTATGGTGATGTTTACTCCAACTGTTTGTAGCAGCAAGTTATTTGTTGTTGTTGTGTATGGTGATGTTTACTCCAACTGTTTGTAGCAGCAAGTTATTTGTTGTTGTGTATGGTGATATTTACTCCAACTGTTTATAGCAGCAAGTTATTTGTTGTTGCTGTGTATGGTGATGTTTACTCCAACTGTTTGTAGCAGCAAGTTATTTGTTGTTGTGTATGGTGATATTTACTCCAAGTTGCTGCTACAAACAGTTGGAGTCAAACATCACCATACACAACAACAACAAATAGCAGAAACTCAACTTGCAGCAGATGGAAGATAACTTCCGAAAGTGCTCCAGTTAATTTTATATACAATATTTTAACAAAGTTGAGGACGACGGCAACTACCAACAGGTACAATTTAATTTTTAACTTTCATCATGTGACTCCACCTCAACGGAATTTGATATGAATTTTACTAGTATTGACTCATACTTCGTGTTCTTCAAGCACAGTGCTGCATTTTTAAGAGCCATCCCTCTCATCTTTCAGCATTCTTTACAAATGTTGAAAGATATACAATCAGAAGAACAAATTTAGATCCATGAGTTCTGAAATTCTCAGCAAGCAAGATTTGATCTCAAAGATCATCAAATCAACAGTAGATGGCAACTTTGAAGATGAAGTCATAGACGAAAAAATCCACAGTCCTAAAAGATGGCTGAAGAGGAGAGGGGTGTTCTCGTGAAACGGCGGGTACCATGATTGAAGAACACGAAAGTATGAGGTGAGATAACACTCATTTTGTATTAGTTATTAATTACAGAGCGTTCGTACCTCGGCCAGCGAGTCATTGGTACAGATCAATACCTACTGTGCTAAAATTACAAATGACTACTGTACTAACTTACATTAGGCTTACCTGCATCACAACAGATGTTGAAAGTGATGACCTTGTAGTGAACACATTCCCTATATCTCCGAAAACAATTCTGGTTTACTTACAAAAGTTCATGTTAACTGATTGCCTGTATTTTTCTCATGATGTTCTCCATCAATTCTCGTAATGTGTGCATACTTGATGCGTAAACTTTATTTTTTAACATTCCCATAAATAAAAATTGGTTGGTGATAGGTCAGGGGAATGAGGTGGCTACAATCCTCGACTAATTATTCTGTCACCAAATACACACTTTGCAATTCATGCATAGAATTCGCAGCAGTGTGCGCTGTCCCTGAATCCTGCAGAAACCAGCCACACAATCATTCATTTCTTGTTATTTGCAGAAAAAAAAATTAAATTGAAGTTACATAAACGTGTGAATAAACTGTTGTGTCAAAAAATATTGGACCAATAGTTCTATGTGCACTCACTGTGCACCAAACCCCAACTTTTGCAGCATGATGAGGAATTTCAGGAATAATATGGGAATTTTCAGTACACCAATATCTATTGTTATGATTAGAAACGAGACCATAAAGATGAAACCATGCTTTGTCAGTGAAGAAGGTTAAAAGTGGGTCCACATCACCATTATAAACAGACTGCAAAAACCAGTTGCAAATATTACCAATGACTTGCCAGTTGTGTGCATGTGACTATGGCAGAAGGTGCACCGGTGCTTACCCGGTCCAGGGCCGCCGCAGGGCAGTCTGGCCAAACTGTGAATGCTCTGTAGAAAACTTCATAATGTAATTTATGATATTGTCAGGGATGCTAGAGAAGCTGTGGACAGAAGAGAACTTACAGCACTAGTTCTTCTCTACTTTAATAAAGCTTCTGATACAGAAGACATTGAGATAATATTAACCTGACTAAAAACATTACACCTGTCAGAAAATTGCCTTGACTGGTTTAATTCCTGCCTCAAAGATTGGCAGCAGTCAGTATCATTTCAAAATTGTTTCTTGTCTTGGCAATTCACGAGGTCAGGTGCACCCCAAGGCAGTGTTCTAGGTCCATTACTTTACTCGCTACTTATTAATGACATCTGAACAATGTTATGACATTGCTGCTTCTATTTATACTGACTATATCTAAATTTGTTCCATGCCATAGCCGAGTGGCTAAGGCAAGATGCCTTGACACAGAGCTACAGGACTTGCACTGACTGCGATGGGCAGGACATGTTGCATGTATGGGAATGAAAGACTTGGATGGAAGCTTCTTGTAGGAAAGCCAGAGGGAAAACGCCCAGTTGGTAGACCAAGAATGAGGTGTGAGAGTAACATTAACTATGATTTGAGGAAAGTAGATTATACAGGGAATGATTGGAAAGCATTAGCTCAGGATAGGGATGTATGGAGAGCTTATGTCTGCGTTGCCATGAACCTATGGGTTCGATAGTGCGAGTGAGTAAGTAAGTAAGGGTTAAAAATGTTATCCACATCTAGAGCTATGTTGTAAGTACAAAGACAAAAATCAGAAATATGCAAGACATTTAAAATAACCAATTACACCGAAACACCAAGCAAACTGGTTGCTCTCTAATTAATAAAATGGTCTGTTGTATGTGTTTGGTCTTCAGTATTTTTATAACAGTACTAGCCATGCATAGCTCTGCCCGATATGTCTTCTAACAGTGTGTGCCTTATAGATTGCCGGTACTTACAAAACTGTTTATATTGTTTCTGGTAAACAATAAAAATGTAATATATAAATCCTGAGTATACTTGTTCGTTTTAAGAAGAACTCTACATAGAATAAGATGCCTTCAGAATGAATGAATATCATCATCATCCATGCAAGTATTAGGCCATGTGGCCTGTTATGGTCTCAAAGAAGAATTTTCCATCCAGCGCTTTTTTGGACGTCCCAGCGATATTTTGCCTTGGGGGCAGTAGCGAAGTATGGCTTTTGGAATTCTATGAGACGGCATTCGTTGAAGATGTGCTTTCCAGTTGTTCAGGTAGTTTTGTATATGGTGAAGAATGGGTTCTATATCCAACTCTTCCATAATTTCCTCATTTCTAAAATGAATGAATATTTCAGTTGAAACTCTTTCTAAACTGTTTAATCATCATCCCTTACGACAACTGACCAATCATTCTTATCCAAAGATTTCAGTCTCCATCCTTTTATGCCTGCCTAAGTAAGATCAGCATGGACATCATAAAACCATCTTAGTCTTGGTCTGCGGAACTTCCGTCTATCACCAGGTTTATCACCAAAGATTCTTCTAAAAAAATAATTTTTTATATACCGTACTATTATGGTAGATTTATAGAGACACATTTACAACAATAAATACATGTACTATTTACAAACTGAACAATTTAGAATAGTTGTTATAAACTATGACACATTTTCATTCTACTAACTAACTCAAAGGCACTATCGAACCTGTAGGTTCATGGCCATCTGGACATAAACTCTCGATACATCCCTATCCTAAACTGATGTCTGCATTTCTTAATAGTTGTATTCTTACGGTGAAAGATCATCATTCTTTAGATCATAGTACTTTTCTCGTCTGGCTTATTGCATTTGACCTGTCTGGCATGGGTAACTCTTTAGGCAACAAAGCTACCTCAGGAATAGGAATTTTCGTCAAACAGCAGGGTAATTTCTGTGATCAATGCACACCACTGCATAAACATGACGCCAATGACCTAGTCTTGTTGCGCCATGGATTGAATATGAGAATTTAAAATAATGGCATTTAGACTGTAATGACCATGTTAATTAATATTTACGTTACATACTTTTTACATATTTCGTAAAGTTATACACATTTTAAAGTTAATTACATATTTTCAAGTAATCACTGTTGTATTTAATTTCTCGCATTGGGTAATATAAATTATAATTTAAAATATTTTATGTTATATATTTAATGTTGAAATTTGCCAGAACAGAAATTGTGAACATTTTCTAGCTTCATAATAGACCACTGCACATTTATAACGGTGTTTACTGCCATCTTGCCCTTCATGGTCTAATGGAATTACAGGTTTTGCTATACATAATTTTTCCTAATCTCCAACAAAAATAACTCGAAAATATGAATAAATTTAATTGTTACTTATTGTGCCTCGTGTCGTGATAATCTTATAATTTAAAATAATAACAATAATAGTAATAATAATAACAATAATAATAATAATTAATTATTATTTTATTTATTATATATTTATTTATAATAATAATAATAATAACAATAATAATTATTATTAATTATTATTTTATTTATTATATATTTTTATTATTATTATTATTATTATTATTATTATTATTATTATTATTATTATTGGTTTGATTCCAAAAGTATATTGCGGCACATGGCGCAATAAATCTCAATATATATTTATTCATATTTTCGAGTTATCTTTGTTGGAGATTAAAAAAAAATTATTATTATTATTATTATTAATATTATTATTATCATTATTATTCATATTGTTGTTGATATAGTCTAGAGTCTGTGTATTTGTTTATATAAAAATATTTTAAAAACATTTTTACGTTTACTTGTACCGTATTTTCTACGCTCAGGAATAGCGTAGGCAATATTAGACTCATATTTTGAGGATGTATGTTTTATATTATTCTTGTACATATTACATAGGTTATTACTATATAAATATTCGGCCTCTAGCCATGATATCGCAGCAACTGCAACTTTTCTAGTGTTTGGCAGTACTGCTCGGGACCCAGATCCGTGTGTTTTAAAGGAACTTGCTGTCTCAAATCTTAGTTCTACGGGAAGCGGGGAGGTGTACCTCCTCTCACTCCCCACACTTACCCCATCAAACATCCGATTGTCGTATAAGTAGTAGTAGACTCTATCACGTAGATGGCAGAGCGATTAGTTATAATCGCCAATTAAGTTACTGCTAGATTATAATAAATAAAACTCGCACATATGTAACAATTTGTATAATATTTCTCATGATTCAAATGTTGTTTAATATGGTGATAAAGAAACTTCAATTTGATGTCACACCATTTAACAGATGTTCATTTTCAATTAATTTGCCAGCTTTTATGCATAGTTGTCAGATTGTACACCATGGTTAGTTAATAGCTTTCTTCGTTTCATCTTTTTTTATCTTCGTTTACCCAATTTTTGAAATCGATTTGAGGTCCATGCCTTCAAATCGATACATTCATGATTTGAAATTACTATACAATTTCGTGATCTAAGCGAATGCATCAGCAGTTCGTACTTAGTTTTTCTGTTGGCTTACACAAGATTATTTTTTTTTCAAATGCCCCAAGTTTGTCTTTCGACATTCCTGGTTTCTCTCCTGGCATGGCGTACTTGTAACCCACTTCTGAGGTTGGGGCGCCTGGAAGGCACGGTTACGTTGCCCCGATGATATAATGGGTGATAATGATAATGGTGCGCCAGGAGCAAGATATTATGTATGCGAAAAAGCGGGCAGTACATCATATATATTTGTGTGCGTGTCCCCATTTTCGTTCTCAATAGATTGTAAAATTCATGTACTTACATATTTTATACGTTAAACAAAATCAGCGTAAGTGTACTAATATGGTAAATTAAGCTGCGAGGACCAATTGATACACGTGCTTTATCCGTGAAGGAAATTATCTATCCAAAGTTAAACCAAGTATAAACTCTGATTTTTAAAAAAAATATTATGAAGTCCCGCAGCATTTGAAGTAACTAATATCGAATATTTAATGCAATATTTTACTTATAATACTCCTAATTCGAAGTTAAAATCAATTTATTCATGACTAGCTAAAACCCGGCGTGCGCTGCTACTCCCAAATAAATGTTAATGTGTTTTTACCACCAGCCATGCGCTGATTCACTCCACTTTTTTATATAGTTTTTTTTTAGATGTTCAATTCTGTGTACATCAATGTGTGTATTTGTTATGGTTTAGGCAGCGTAAGCCATTTATGCGTCAAAATAGGGACTTTATTTCACGTTTTTCACTACAAAGGGTGATTTTTAGGGGTAGGCCTATAGCCTATGTTCATTCCCGGAATCTCCTGAACATTTTTCAAAAAGCCCCATCTCAATCGGATGAATGGTATGGCAGAGGACGCTTGCCCGGGAATCTACTTATCCCGATCTTCTTGGTATAAAAAACTCAAAGCGCGACAGGCCTAGAAGGCTTTTGGCTGACCAGCCGGCTGTTGGCCTCACATCCACATGTGTTAATCACAGAGGTAGACTATCATTCAGCCAGTGTAGGGTGACATGTGGTCAGCATGTCGGATCCTCCAGCCGTTATAGCTGGTTTTCTCAACCTGGAGCCGCTACTTATTGTAGCTACCCAAATGCCTCACGATGCTGGGTGTTCCAGATACCAAATCTAGCTGGAAAAAAGTATTTTACTAACTCTCGCCAATTCATCTTTCTTCACTCTAAAATTATTGCCAGATGACTCTTCTTGACTTATCTGCAAAGGAGGGTGGAATTCTAAAATTTATGTAGACAATATAAACATCGGAAAAACTCATCTGGTCCGCATCCGAGTTGTGTACCGAGCTGTAGAAATAAATACGTTTGTATTAAAGTTCAGTGAGTTCTTCTTCTTATTCTATATGGATACATTACCTCAAGGTTTGTACTTTTCATTGATATATTTAACATGTTTCTATACAACCAGATATTTTGTTAAATACACGTGGAATCATACCTCCGAAACACTAAAAAAAATTACACAATCGTTTTACTTTAAATTGAGCTACGAAAAAAATCCGAACAGTACGGTAGTACGAATTTTAGTTAGAATATAGAGTGATTTATGGATTTAAATTCCCGCACAATAACATGTGCGCAAATTATTGGGTTTTTTGTAATTAGCTTTTTTATTAGAGGAGGCGGCCGGCAGCTGAGGCCTATCTTCGCGCGGAGAGAATTGTTTGATTTAATATATGAAGAAAAGTGATCGATAGAGGCAATAAGTGATCCTCTGTTAATAAATTACAGTTAAGGGATGTTAGGAGAATCTTTTTTTAAAAAATTAAAAACATTTTTAAAAGCTATTTTCTAAAACATAGGAAGATGTGCGAGAGAAAGAAAGTTAGAATTCTACTGAAATATTCATATTGGCTAAAAGTAAATGTAAACTTTCCCGTTATTAAGAATTTAGAACACTGATAGTCGTTGGAAAATCCTGTTCCATCTGCTTATGGAATTGTAAGACCCAAAATATCTTTCGAAGGGGCTGCAATAAAACAAAAAAAAAAAGTCTTACTTCTGCTGAAATGTCAGTCTTGGGAAAGGTAGCATAACACATTTGTTTCCCCAGAAGCATTATAGGGTGAATAAAATATCACAACCTCTCTTTTTGACACCTATATAGTCTCATGTTAATATATCGACATATTGATATTTTATTCAACTTTCATAAGATTCATGATGTGTTCCGTTGAGGTTTATTCAAAATTAGTATAAAATTATAGAATATTCACCTGAAAGGTCCGTCTCCTCAACTTATGTTTTGAATCCTGCCGATGATGGGACATGTCCCGAAAGCGCTACAGTTAAATGATAATTAAGTTGAGGAGACGGACCTTTCAGGTGAATATTCTATAATTTTATACTAATGATATTTTATTGTCAAAAAAGACAATGCTTCGTTCGACAAAGATGATAGGGGAGTTGAGCGGGGTGATTTGTAATGTTTATTATTATTATTTTGAAGCTATTTTTGTGTTGTTTTAGTAATGTCTTTAAAATATCAGCAATATCCCGTTTACCCCAAAATGATATTTCTGTTGCAAGAGCAAGTTCATCTCGAGAGAATTCCTCCTTAAGTGAACATTTCTTTTATTCCAGCCTCTTCGAAAGTTATTTTGGGTCTTCCGATTCCATAAGCAGATGGAACAGAATTTTCCAATGACTGTCATTGTTCTAAATTAATTCTTCATAACGGGAAAGTTAACATCCACTCCTAGCCAATCAGAATATTTCATTAGATTTTTTTTTTCTCGCGCACAACTTCGTACGTTTGAGAAAATCGCTTTTAAAAAAATATTGATTTTTAATATAATTTAAAACATTCTGCTAACATCCCCCTACCCCTAATTTGTTTACTAAATGATAAGGTATTGCCTCTATCTAACATTTTGTTCCATATTACACCAAACAATTATTCTCTGCGCGCAACGGTAGGCCTCAGTTGCTGGTTACCTCCTGTAATGAGAAAGCTAATTAAAAAGAACGAAATAATTTGCACACGCGTTATTGTGTCCATAAATCACTCTATATCATAAATAAAATTTGTACTACTGTTCAGAACCGTTTTCTTTGTAGCTCAATTTAAAATAAGGTGATTCTATAGATTTTTTAGTGCATGGAAGGTATGATTCCACGTGTATTTAACATAATATCTTAATATATAAACTACTGAACCGATTTTAATAAAATTTTTCACACTGTGTGCAGTTTGATCCAACTTGAGACTTAGGGTAGTTTATAACTAAATTTATAGTCGCATTATTTTTTATTGCAAATTATTTGTTTATTATTTAACAAAGAGTTATAATTATCCGTGAGTTCCACACGATTCTAACAGATGGCTGTGTAATTATTTGCGAGTTCCATACGATTCTAACAGATGGCGGTGTAAGGTAATTTGTTAAGGTTTATTATTTAACAAAGAGAGATCCAGATGGCTGTGCTTTTTGTTGCAACCGCGAATTTCAATTGAATTACAAATATTGATTATTTCACAATTTAAGTGTGTTCAGTGTTTATTTTATTTTCAATTTTATTAATTTCGTGTGTAAGTATTAGTTTTAAGTAACGTGGCTGAAAGACAGTAACTTAATTTAAATTTTTAACATATAATTTAGCCACAGAAACGCGTGGCCGGGACTTCTAGTCTGGTTATATAGAAAAACATTATATATGTCAATAACATTACAAACCTTGAGGTGAAGTATGCATATAGAATAATAAGAATAGCTCACTGAACTTGAACACACAACGATAATAACACAACTGGGATATAGGCCAGATGAGTTCTTAAACATCGGCAACTTCCGATGTTTATATTGTCTTCATAAACGTTAGAATTGTACCCTCCTTTGCAGATAAGTTAAGAACCGTCATATAACAATTATATTAGAGTGAAAAAAAAAAAAAAGATAAATTGGTGAGGGTGAGTGAAAATAGTTTTTTCCCAGCTATATTTCATTTCTGACCCACTGTACACCGGTCCCATACTGGCCGAATTTCCATGAGAAAAATTCCTTCCCCCTTGGAGACTCGAACCAGCGTAGGTACCATAGTTCTGCGCCAAAACGTCTTGCCTTAACCACTCGGGTGGTATCAATGAAAGATAACAATTGTTATTGTGAGTTATCCGTAAGAGAGAAACATGTTGTCGCGGAATTTTTTGTAGAGCTTTTTGAGATATTCAATTCTGTGTATATTAATTTTGTGCATTTCTTATGGTTTGGGCAGCGTAAGCCATTTAAGCGTCCAAAGAGATACTTTTTTTCACATTAGAATTGTACCCTCTTTTGAAGATAAGAACCGTCATATAACAATTGTATTAGAGTGAAAAAAAAAAGATAAATTGATGAGGGTGAGTGAAAATAGTATTTTTCCAGCTAGATTTAATTTCTGGCCCACTGTGCACCGGTGCAATACTGGCCGAAATTCCATGAGAAAGAGATTTTCCCCCATGGAGTCTCGAACCAGCGCCAAGACTTCTTGCTTTCACCACTCGACTACGGTGCGGGACTCTTTGGTATCAATAATAAAGATGAAAGGTTCACCCGATTGGGTATCATTCTCTTGGTATCAATGAAAGAAAAAAATAGTTATTGTGAGTTACCCGTAAGAGATAAACTAATGCTGTCCCGGACTTTTTTGTAGAGCTTTTTGAGATATATAATTCTGTGTACATTAATTTTGTGTAATTCCTATGATTAGGCAGCGTAAGCCATTTAAGAGTCCAAAGAGCTACTTTTTTCACGTTTTCCACTACAAAGGGCGATTTTAAAGGGTGTAGGAGTTTAGTATGACAACTCTCTTATAGCCTATGTTTATCCCGGGAATCTCCTGAACATTTTACAAAAAACCCCATCACAATCGGATCAACAGTATGGCCGCGCATGAAGTACGAACAAACAAACATTAATTTTTATATATAAGATATGGAAATATTCCCGGTTGGTACAGGCTCATGGGTGAGATTTTTTGGGGTTTTTCCTTGCCTGTAAGATAAATGTCAGGAAGCTTAGGGCCCAACGGTCCCCGAAAATCATCTGGCCATCATCATCATCCTTATCATTCTTCACCGGTGTGGAAAAAACAGGAAGCTGCCACCTACAGTTCCTTACTAAAGCTGCAAAGCATAGCATGAGAATGCTATGATAGCAGTGAAAGACCTGCCCTCGGGCAGAATTACTATGGAATGTAATATATGTAAATAAATAAATTAAAGGGAACAGTTCATATATATATATAATGAATAACGATTGTAACGTCTCATTACTTTGTTTACAAAACACATGCCATAATACAATTATTTATTTCCGTTACTAATGCAAAATGCGTCTGATTAATTTAAATTAAGTTAATATCTAATTTCATTATACAAGTAAAACCTGAAGTATTGCATCGCTTCATACAGACAATTTCTAGGAGAGATGGTTGTGATCTAGTGGAGTGAGCTTCTGTTTCCCGTGCATGAGGTCACGTGTTCGATTCTGCTGTCGTGCTTTTTTTCTCTCTCTCTTTCATCCTTATTTCAATTAATTTCTTTCTTTTGTTTAATTTTTTTTGATTTGTTTTATTTTCAGTGTTTACCGCACTACTTATTTACACGAAATTGTTTTCCATTGCACGACACACAACGAAATAGAACGGATTTATTTTCTCAAATAGTTGTATACTTGTGAACCACATAGCTGATCTATGATCATGCGCAGGGGCTTTGTTCTGAGACTTGATAATTATTTGTGCGCCATCAAATATTTCAAAGGCTGTACAATAATCGGTGCATAGAAGAAGTCAACAAATTCAATTATTTTTGGACCAACGGATATGTGCCCCTTATGCACTGCAGTCAATCTTAGAAAAGTTAATGCCTGTACTCACACCATTCCATGCACTTCCCTTCCGCCACATCAAACAGCAGTCACGATAATTTTCTGAGTAGGGATGTTGCCAAACTTTATGAATCTTGAATACTGAATCATGTATGGTTAATTATTACTTCTTGATATTTAGGTAGGTCTAATGATACTGATTCATTTTTATTATTTGCTTAATAATATTTATTTCACCTCTCCGTGCTACAGTGTTCATCTTGAGTTGACAACACTGGACTGCAAATGCAAATAATCTTTCCCCCAAGAAGGCTCAAAATTGTGAGTAGTGTGAAAGGTGAAAGAAAAGAGAGAGACAGGAATGCATGGAGCGAAATGATTTACCGAGACAGAAACTGAATTTGTGTTCAGTTTGCATATCTTACGGGGGCAAAGATCCGTTGGTCAGATAATACCTCATTTGTAATCTCTCCTACATAAACCCCAGGGATATTGACATAAAATTAACCAAATTTCATCAACTTTTAGGTACAATAAAGTCAACACTACTATCAAGGGAACTGTCAACCAATGCATATCAAAACCTGCCTTGAAATTCCTTCCAGAGAAGCATTGTGATATACAAAGACCGTGCCAAAAATTAATCTGCCATTTTTAACTGCAAGACACTAAAATCTAATGCCAAATCTCTCATTTAAACTATAACAACACCTGAATTAATAGAATGGGTAACCCTCACTACTTGCCATTCTTGCCACATCCCAACTCACTACCCTCTGCTCTTAGGCGGGCGCCCACTAAGATGATCGTGAGATGAGCGTGATATGATAGTGATACAACAAATACACTGATCCAACACGGACTACAACAGCAAAGTGACCTGACGATCACTGGACTGATTCATAGTACAACATGTCGTCGGAGGACGAGGATGTTCTCGATCTAGTTTATTAAGCTAATATCAATTATTACAACAGAAGACGTTAAAGGCGATTCTCTGGATACATCCTTTTTGGCTTGCTAATGTAGAAGGAAGTGGTGCTTTTAATGTGTTCAAAGAACTAAATATGTATTAAATAACAATTGGAAGAAATATAAGATGTCAGAAAAAAAGAAAATAATTTATTTATGAAGTTATTTAAATTTAAAAAAATAATAAATAAAGAAAATGACCAGCTTCATGGGCTAGTGGTCAGCGTTTCTGACTACAGTTTATGAGGTCCCGGGTTCGATTCCCGGTCAAGCCTTAGGAATTTTTCTTAAAGGGAATTATTCCTGTGGTTGCCCATGGGCTAGAATTCAGGTTAAGAGGTCTCCTGGTGCTTCATTGTCATCTATCGCCCATCATATCATCAGGATAACGTAACTCCGCCTTCCAGGTGCCCCAACCTAAGAAATGGATTATAATTCTGCTAAAGCCAGGGAAGAAAGCCACAAATGTCATAAGAGACAACCTGGTGGCATTAGACAAAAAAAAAAAATAAAGAAAATAGATAAATGAAGGAGTCAATAATTACTGTTTACATATTTGTAAATATCTCAATTACATAAATTCGTATGCAACGTCACAGTTGCTTTCCTACGATCATTTGTTCGGAAATTCACTTGTTACTTTTACATTTATTTATTTATTTATTGCGGGCAAGTGTGTAAAGGGTTTGACATAAGTTAAAAATACTTTAATATTTTCATAATTGAGCTGTTATTTTAATCTATTTTGTGAATTGTGGGCTTGACAAAAAATAAATTATCATGGCATTAAAAAATGTTCACAAATTCAGTTGTTAATTTTAATGAGTTTTTATTTTTAATAATACAATATTCATTATTTACCAGATTCCGACAATTCCTTGGCAATCCTATGCCATGCCTGATCTTGAACATTTCTGTTACTGTATTGGTTCAATGTAGTATCATAAAGACAAGGATATTCTTTAATAAGTTCAACAAATGTTATATTGAAATCAGGATCGTCTCTCATCTTCACACTTGTATACGAGCAACTTACAACTGACACAACAAAAAGCGGAGCATGCAGCACTTTGAGCAACACAACACAAACAGTTGGTGTCAAGTTGCTGTCGTATCAGACGAATGGGCTTCTTGCAATTTGATATTACGGGTTAAAAAGAAACATACACGCTAGCAACAAGCAAAGCAACAAATCCATGTCTTGTTGCTGTCGCATGTTGTTCCAGTGGGTGCCCTGCCTAACTCATGCAGGGAGTCCATTTGCCTCATACAGTGGGTTGACATTGTTGGATTTCCATGCCTTGCAGTTAAAAATGGCAGATTATTTTTTGGACATGGCCTTGGTATATCACAACACTTCACTGTGAGAAATTTTAAGGTAGGTTTTGGCATGGATAACAGGTATATGCATAAATCACAGATTTGCTTACAGACCTAATAGGAGTAGAGATCTTGGAAGGCCAAATCCTTGATAGTTTTTGATGAGTATAAAGTTATATTTAAATATTTCCATTGTCTTGTTCCTATCTGTTCTAATTTATTCTTTATTAATCAGATATTTGATACTTCAACAAACGGAAAAAATAATTCCATCTAGAACTAATCCACTGTTATTGTCTCAAGGTAGTGTGCTGCCTTGTCATGCAGAAGGGTTCAATCCCCAGTCAGGAAAAGCTTCCTGGGTGAAGCTTTTTTGGGAATATTTCCTCAGCTGTAAGACAATATGAGGGAATTTTAAGGCTCAAACAGTTCCCAAACATCATGTGGCCATAATAATCATCATCATTCTTATTTGCCTTATATTAAGTTTAGGATTAAGGACTCTCCTGGCGCGTCACTATCATCATCACCCATCATATCACCGGGGCAGCATAATCCTGCCTTCCAGGTGCCCCAACCTCAGAAGTGGGTTACAATTATGCCAAAGCCAGGAGAGAACACTAGAGATGTCAAAATGACAACCTGGGACATTGAATAAAAAAAACAACTAATTTTGTATATTTTAAAATAGACCCATGCAACTTAGATCTAGCAGTAGAAATAAAAAAAGGCAGAATGTAAACAAATTCTCCTGGAAATCACAGCTACAGAGATTATCCATAATAAATGCCCTCAAAATAACTGGCTCCTTGTCTTTACAGATGGCTAACTAAAAGATCCTGAAAATGGTGCTGGAGCAGCAGGAACATGCCCTTTTTCCATTCTACTGTCTTGCTGGCAAAAGAAAAATCGTTGTCGTTCTGGCAAATTTCACCAAGTCCAAAATTGTTGTTTTGAGATACAGTGATATTAAATTTTGATCACACATCAGAAGACTGTTACGTCAGAAAATATTAAGCATCTATAAATTAGAAAAGGAATCAGGCGTGAAACAAGGAGAACCCCCTCTCAGCTAGTTTATTCGGCTTAATAATTGATTATATATTTAAGAAAATGGAACTAAGGGGAAATATTACAACAAAACTTAAACAATGTATAGCTTACGCAGATGATATACTGATTACAGCAAGAACCAGACAAGTGTTATGTGAAACCTTCACAAAATTGAAAGAGGAATCAAAAAAATTTGGTCTAATAATAAATCAAGAGAAAACAAAATATTTAAAATGTCACAATAGAAAATCGGAAAATCTACAAACTGATGATATACAAATTAACACAGTAGAATCATTTAAATACTTAGGTACCAAAGTAAATGGACATAATATATTAGAAGAGGAAATTAAAGAAAGATTGGTAAATGGGAATAAAGCTTATTTTGCAAATAGAACCTTATTTAAAAGCAAATTAATATCAAAAACTGCAAAAATAAGGTTATACAAAACACTCATTAGACCAGTAATTGTATATGCTTATGAAACTTGGGTTCTAAAAGAAACAATAAAACAGAAATTACTAATTATTGAAAGGAAAATTTTAAGAAGAATATTTGGACCAAATAGAGGAACTGATAACTGATGGAGAATCAAAACAAATAACGAACTAAACAAATTAATAAATAATCAGAAGATAGTACACCATATAAGATCTCCCAGAATTGGTTGGCTTGGACATTTGATAAGAATGGATGATCAGAGACTGGTCAAAAGACTCTACAAATGGAAACCTATAGGAGGCCGAGCTATAGGAAGACTGAAGATCAGATGGGAGGATGACACAATGAACGATCTAAGGAAAATGAAAGTGACTAACTTGAATATGGCAAGAGACAGAATGGCATGGAGGAGGATTGTTGAGAAGGCCAAAACTTTCACTTTTGACGTTGTCATCCCTTAAGATGATGAAATTAGAAAAGGACAGGGATAAGACTCAGTGGCTTTTGTCAGACTGTGAAGAATCATTTTCATAATATAGTAGTGTACATATCTCAAAACAACCAATTTTGGACTTAGTGACTTCTGCTTGAACGCCGACGAAATCTTGACGGTGAGATATATGCTATAAAAACATCACAAGAAAACCTCCAAACCAAATCAGATAACTTCTCCAGATTCTCCTATCAGACTCAAAAGTTGCTCTTCAATCAGTCACACAAACGCACATGAATCCAAACAATGTTATGACACGGTATCTCAATTTTTTATCTATGATAGCGTCATCACACTGTGGAATCTTGGGCAATGAAACAGGTGATCTTGCGAAGAAAGGTTTCTTAATAACATTATTACCAACATCCAAAATATATTCATATAATAAAGATGGGAATTTTCACAATATGAGGTTTTCTTAATCATCATCATCATCCGGTATCATGGCAGCTGCTGCTGTCTTCCGGAAACCAAACGCCATTCCTCTCTGCCCATCCATTGATCATCCTCCACTCCTCTGATATTCATAGCTGCTTGTACCCATTCTATCCAAGTTTTCTTCAGTCTTCCTCTCTTCTTCCTTTCCATTGGGATCCATTCCATAAGAATTTTTGGCAATCTTTGCTCTGGCATTCTTTTGACATGGCCATACCACTGCAATCTTTTCTTTTTTATAATGTCTATGATGTCCGGCTTCTTCTGTACACCCATAATTTCCCTTATTTCTTTATTTCGTATTCTATCCATTCTAGATTTTCCAGCTGATCTTCTTAAAACATCCATTTCTGTACTTAAAATTCTTTTCATTTCCCTGGTAGGAATTTGCCACACTTCAGCACCATATGTTAAAATGATCTGAATTATGGATTGATATGTTTGTAATTTTCTATTTTTGTAATATTTTTGCTCCACCAAACAGAGTTTAAAGCATTTATTGCTTGTTTTGTTTGTGCGATTCTATTTTTAATTTCCACTGTGTTATTGCCTGAATGGTCTAATTTTGTTCCTAAATAAGTGCATTCAATACTAGGTTTCAGTTCTTCTCCATTGTTGAAATTTATATTTTCTATTTCTTCTCCTATACACAGGTATTTAGTTTTCTCAATGATTATATTAAGTCCCCATTTTTCATGTTCTTCTTTTAGTTTTTTAGCCATATATACTACGTCATCATGGTCTTGTGCTATTAATACCTAGCCATCTGCATAATTTAGTGAATATATATGTGTATTTTGGATGGGTATGCCCAGTTTTGACATTTTTTCCTCCAGTCTCTTAGTACTCTTTCAAGATAAATTTTAAATAGAGTTGGAGATAAACTGCAACCTTGCCTTAAACCTTTTGTAATAAAATGAATTGTGAATTCTTCTTACCTCATTCATCTACTTTTTTTAACACAGAACTGCAATATTGGGGAACATCATTCCCATCATCAGCTGTTGTCACAACTGTCAATTTTTCATTATATCGGTATTTTTCTAAACTGCCATCTGGTGTTGATTTGAACTTTGTAATCAAATTTGGTTGATCCAGAACCATGAATTATGAGTTTCCTGATGAACCAAATTTGATTACAAAGTTCTTTAAATCAACACCATATGGCAGTTTAGAAAATTAACAGTATAATAAAGAATTGAATATCGTGACAACAGCTGACGATGGGAATGATGTTTCCCAACACTACAGTTCTGTGTTAAAAAACATAGATGTATGAGGTAAGAAGAATTCATGATTCATTTGATTATTATCCAAAATATATCTTATTATTTTGTTAAACTCACTGGCACCATCGAATTCATTAGTTCACGGTCATGAGATATAAACTCTCCACACATCTCTATCCCAAGCTGTTTCCCAATCATCCCCTGTATAATCTACCTCCTTCAAATTATGGATGATGTTATTTTCCCATATCATTCTTGATCTACCAACAGGCCATCTTCCCTCTAGTTTTCCTACAATAAGCATTCATGAACCTCTTTCATTCCCCATTCATGCCACATGTCCTGCCCATCAGAGTCTACAAGACTTAAATATTCTTATTATATCTGGTTTCCTATAAAGATCATGTAGCTCACTATTATGTAGTCTTCTCCATTCACCTGTCTGTTCATCTCTCTTTGGTCCAAAAATTTTCCTAAGAACCTTATTCTCAAATACTCGTAATCTCCTTTCCTCCCTTAGAGTAAGAGTCCATGTTTCGCATCCATATAACATAACTGGTAGAATAATAGTTTTATACATTTTCAGTTTAAGGTTTTTTGAAAGGATTTGGGACATCAACTATCACAAGAATATACTATGGAAAATGAAGGGAAAGGTAATGTGCTTGTTGAGCCGATTTTTTAAAGACATAACATTTCCAAGGGTTTGCTAATTGTGTCCATCAATAGTAATTCTGCCTGAGGAAAAGTCTTTCACTGCAATCAGAGCATTTTCATGCTATGCTTGCAGCTTTTGTTAGGGAATTGTAGGTGTGGTAGCTTCCCATTGTTTTCCACACCAGTGAAGGATGATGATAATGATGATGATTTCGGGGACGGTTTGGGCCTTAAATGTCAAGACATTTGTCTTACAGGTGAGGAAAAACCCGATAAAAACCTCACCCAGAAAAACTGCCCTGACCAGGGATCGAACTCGGGCCTGCTGTGTGACGAGGCAGCATGCTACTTCGAGACCACAACGGTTGTGCGATGATGTGAATACATAGCCCAATTCACTTAATTGTCAATCTCACTTTCAAGTGATGACCTATCTTAAAATTAAAAAGATTGATCACTGAGTAAAGAATAGGGTGCGTGTAGGCAAACAGTTTTCAGATACTTTTGAAATCCACAATGGGTTGAAGCAAGGAGATGCACTATCTCCTCTACTATTTAATTTTGTACTAGAGCATGCCATCAAATGTTTAGAGGATGAAGAAAGCCTACAACTCAATGGTATTAATAAGCTGTTGGTTTATGCTGATGATGTAGTACTATTGGCCTATAGAGAGGAGACTCTAAAGGTCAACACGCATACACTACTGAGTAACACTAAGAAATTGGGACTGGAAGTAAATATCAATAAAATTAAATATATGGTCACACATAAAAATATATTATATAATGGAAATGGACAGTTAATGACAAATGAAGGAAATTTTGAGGAAGTGGCTGAATTCAAATACCTATGAACAATAATCACAAATAGGAATGAGATGCACAAGGAAATTAAACATAGGCTCAATTCTGGAAATGCGTGTTATTATGCATTACAGAGACTCTTAACTTCCCAACTCCTTTCAAAAAACGTTAAACTGAAAATATATAAAACTATTATGCTACCAGTTATATTATATGGATGCGAAACATGGACTCTTACTTTAAGGGAGGAAAGGAAATTACAAGTATTTGAGAATAAAGTTCTTTGGAAAATTTTTGGACCAAAGAGAGATGAACAGACAAGTGAATGGTGAAGACTGCATAAGTCAATTACAGAGAATAGTTATGTCTCGTAGACTGCAATGGGCAGGACATGTGGCACGAATGGGGAATGAAAGACGTGCATGGAAGCTTCTTGTTGGAAAACCAGAGGAAAATGCCCAGTTGGTAGACCAAAAATGAGGTGGGAGAATTGGCTCAGGAAAGGGATATATGGAGAGCTTATGTTCGTGTGGCCATGAACCTACGGGTTTTGATAGTGCCAGTGATTTCGAGTTAGTTAGATCACTGAGTCATGCTGGTATAAGAATTCCACTAAGCAAAAATTAAATGATGCTCTTGCAAGTCAGCCAAGAGTCATGACTCAACTCCTAAATGGTTTGTTGGGTGACTGGTGTCCCCCTATAAAAACTCCTTCACTAATAGTTCTTATTCATGGCCTGGGAAATAACTGTTGAACGATCAAAGAAATGACACTACGAATATGGAACATAAGAGAAGAAATTTTCATATAATTTCAGTCACTAAGGGATCAGTGTCCACCCAATATAGAGAGAAATTTAGATAGCTTCAAAAAGTAACAGCTACAAGTTGAATGTTCAATGCATGTAACAGGAATACTTTAGATTCATTTATTTGAAATAGAGAAATAAAATATTAATAAGAAACAAAATGGCTAGGGCAAGGAGTTTATGACTACAGTGGAATCCTTTGACAAAAGTTCCATGCTATACTGATAGTCCAATTCTATATCAAGCCCTGGTACAAATTTATGAGAAATGCATTGTTTAGAGTACCGAAGAAGGAAGAAATTCTCTCTACAAATATAGGCCACAATGAGACTGGTATCCACCAAGTATTGGCGAGAAATTTAGTTCACTGCAATAAGTGCAGTTGCAGGTTCAAAAACCAGCAAGGCTGATGTTTCCATTAAGCGCAGTGAGGATTTTTTGTAAGTCCCAGTAAACACTACGTGCTTGCGCTAACAGGTTATATTTTTAAATTATTTCCCACTATTTACAATAAATTTTACATTTTTTCTAACAATTATTTCAACATATTATTTTTCTATGACATTTAACTATATACGTAACATGACGACTTGGCAGTCATATTGATTTTAACGAATATTCTGTATAACAGTGCAGCCAACATAGAGTATATACTTTAGAATTTCAGAACTTTCTATTTATTTTTGGGCATTGTATTCTTTCACAGGTTAGAGTGCTTAAATTGTGTTAGGTTAGTTTTTAGGTTGGTCTCTCACAGGTTAGAGTACTTTAATTGCATTAGGTTAGCTTTTAAGGTTTGTTAAATAGCATGTATAATGTTGACTACATCGCAATATTCCAAAGATTAAACTGCTTCGCGTTTGTTGGCGCATGCGCATGGCCTCTGCCTTAGAAAAAATTCTCACTGCACTTAATGGAAACATTATCCAACCAGCAATAACAGCTGGGAACTTGATATGCTGACCACATATCATTCCTATACTGGCTGTATGATCATCCATCTCTGTAAACGGTAGATGTAAGACCAACAGGTATATAAAATGATTACTAGGCCTGTTGTGACATGAAGTTTAGTTGAGTCTCAAAAAATGTAATAAATTTTAATCAATTAATGAAAGATTATGCGCGACAAAAAACTAATTATCACAATAATGAATGGATAATAAATATGCATGAATAACTCAAGAGAAATCAGACAAAAATAAATATTTTTGGAAAATAACCTTAAATATCTAATCGTAGTGAATAATTACCGCTTAAGCCTAATAAAGCTAATCCGAACTTCGAGGTTTTTCTTTTAATTTAGCAGATGAATCCTTATAGTTGTCTTTGATTGACATTATGAAATAAATGGTAATTCTTTATTTCCACATTTGAAAATCATTTAAATGCTAGAAAAGAGTAAAAAAAAACATTGTGGTGTTTGTTAGACTGATTGTGACAACAACGGACAACAGCGCCTCTCGTGACATGAATTAGATTAGTAACATAGAGAACGAAGATTAGTAACGCCAGAGCAGAGATAACCCGCACCACATGCATTCAAAAACATAGAGAATGGGAGCAATTAGAACCGTTAGAGGTTTGCGATGGTGTGTTCCGTCGTAGATAAACCAAACTTAAATGATAGGTATAAATTATTTCGTTTTTCTGTCCAAAATCTCATTACAGACCGTCCTCTGTTTCTGAACTTCAACACCCAATAATTTTCATATCAGCCATTCGCATGCCGTTTCTTACGGAAGCGTTAACCCATGATCATATTGTACCGTGCGATCAGAATCATAGAGAACCGATCAGAATGTGCAATTGTGATGGTAATTGGAACCATAGAACACGATTACAGCCTCATTCGCAGTTGAAATCTCGCACATAGATGGAAGAGAGATCAATAAGAATCGCTATTCACTTATTATAGATTGTAATAAACAAAACATACATATGTTTACCAATCTATCTGTTATTTTGTCATGCTAAATATCTTGTTCTAATAGAGCGAGTAAAACGCTTAAATTTGATGTCACAACATTTAATAAATTTACACCTTCAATTAACAAATCAGTAGTTGTGCATTGTCGCCATCTTTTACATCATACTTGGATGCTTAGCACCCGTTTGTCCGCTTGTAGATTAGGCAAAATTATTCAATTTTTGAATTCGATTTTGAGTTCTTGCTCTAAAATCGATATGTTTGAATGCATTTCCGTGATCAGGGTGAAAATCAGATAACTGTTATTGTTTGTCAAAGAACGAACGATAAAGACCATTGTGAAAAATTTTAATTTAAAAAATTTCAAAATTATGAAATGCGGTCATCTACATCGTTTCCCAAACATATATATTGTTTTCTGTAAATTTATATTCAGTCCCCATTTTTTTATATTCTTCCATTAGTTTATTTATCATATATTTCATTTCATCTTCATCCCCTGCTAAAATTATTTGATCATATGCAAACAACAATGAATGCAGTACTTTTCCTCCTATAGGAATACCCATTTCAGAACATTCTTATACCACAAGTTAAGAGCCAAGTCTAAATAAATGTTAAAAAGAATTGGTGACAAACTGCATCCCTACTTAAGGCCTTTATTCACTCTGAATTCCTCATAAGTAATGCCATGAGAGATTTCCAAATTATCGATAAATTTGGAAATCAAGAGAGGCATCTGTTAGGACTATTTAACAAATAAAATTAAGCTGTTCACTCACAAATCATTATTTAACTTTAGTTATTTTAAAATATTTATATATTTAATGTAAAGGGCGATGTTTGAAAACAAATGTGAAACAATTGGTATGCTTCATTTGCTTATTTTGTTCATCTCTGCAACCAGATCATATTATTTATTGCCAAAGGAACGCAGTACTGTAAGAATGCACTCTAGTGGAGAAAAATGAAATACGCCAAACTGTATATTAATTCATTTCTCATGTCCTATGATGTAAATATGACAATTATAATTTTCTGGGAAAAAATACATTTAAGAAAATGCAAACAGTGGTTTCTTTTTTTGGTGGTATAATCAATTGATAAAAATGTTTTTATATTAGCTTCTGCATGCGGTATGTGTTGACATTCATGCACTATATATACAATCTGGTAGCCGTATTTCTTAGTGAATCAGTTACTGCAAAATAATGCTATGACTTATTCAGAATAATAAAAGGAGGTGCTTTCTTTATTATGATAAACTTTAGTTGGCAAATTCTAGGAAAAACATGACTGTGATTGGTTGTAATTCAAAAATCATTGTAACGTGATTGGTCATTGACTCCCATTTGGGGCATGAGTTAAATAGTCACAGATATTCATATTTCTCATTGCTGTCCATAACAATTATCGAGGTACACTATCATATGCTATCTCTAAATCGATAAAGGTCATATGTAGTTCTTTATTTTTTGCTAGGATTTTTTCTTGTAATTGTCTAATACAGAAAATATTATCAATACATGATCCTCCACTCTGGAATCCACATTGTTCTTCTCTTAAGTTACTTTTAACTCCTTAAGTTTAAAATTTATAATTCTACTAAAAATCCTAGCTGTTGAAGGTAAAACACTTATATCTCAATATGTCATATGGAAGTGAAACTTTGTCTTTGACGGAATTACAAAAGAATAAAATTAGAACAGTTGAATTTGATTATTTTAAAAGAAGTCTCCAAAAAACAAGACAGGATAAAATAAGAAATGAATTCCTTTGCAGAGAAATGAATATCACCACATCTGTTGTCAAGATGATTGAAAATCAAACGCTTAAATGGTATGGCCATGTATAAAGAATGGAAAATGAAAGATGGCTAAAAAATATATACCAGTGGTCACCCCCTGGAAGAAATAAATGTGGCAGACCAAGATGGAAATGGAAAACCTATGTCAGAACTATAATGGATGATAGGAATTTGGAAGGAGATTGGAATTATAGAGATAAATGGAAACTGAAGACGGCAAACCTATAATTGGGGGAAAGCCGAAGAAGAATAATTAAATTCTATAATAAAAAATGCACATCAAAATTACTAATACAAGTGAGATACTGAAAACTTCAGATGACAATATGGTAAACGAAAAAGAAACTTATGAAGATGGGAAATTCCAAAGCTTTGGTTTATTATACAGTTTATGTTGTGCAATGTTTCGCATTGGCGCTTTACGCTCAGCGTGAAACTGGTTTCACATGGAATGCATATTGTCCATCGCTTATGTTTATTGTTGTCGCCAGATGATACAACATATATGGGAAATGTAAATGACAATCTTTCGTAATAAATTCCTAAATGTGTTTATAAAAAATGGATGTATACAAACCTGTCCCTCCTTAACCTAATGAAATAAATGACATATTATTTAGTAAACTATTAACTAATCTGATGTACACTAAATTGACCCATCGGAACTTAACCAAATGAAGTGAGTGAACATTTATTTCCTAAAATATGTTTTGGAATTAATTGCAAATGTTCATCATTCACACATGTGTCCTGCCATCTGGTGGATTTAGTTTTGTGTGTTCACGCATGCACACTACAATTCTAAAGAACTTTGAAAAATCATTGAGAGAAAAATATTAGAATATGCTTAGGCTACATAAATAAATATGTTATAAACCAAAGCTTAAGAGATACTATTAAAATGTCAGCATCATAAATCATTGGTTATTTAAAAAAGAGGCAAAACAAAAAATGGTTTGATGAGGAATGTGCCGACATTGTAAAGAAAAGAAAGCTAGCAAAAATGAATTGGTAACACGAGTCAAATGAGATAAATTTAGAGCAATTGGATAATATTAGACGGAAGCATTAACCCATGGTCATACTAACGTGTGAACTGTGATAATAGTTGGAACCATAGAACATGGTTGGAAGCATCATTCGCAGTTATACAATACAGTAGAATTCTTGCACATAGATGGCACAGAGATCAATAAGTATCGCCACAGACTTATCGAACCCATAGGTTCATGGCCACGTGGACATAAGCTCTCCACACATCCCTATCCTGAGCCAATGCTTTTCAATCATCCCTGTATAATCTACTTCCCTCAAATCATAGATAATGTTATTCTCCCACCTCATTCTTGGTCTACCAACTGGGACTTTTCCTACAATATGTTTCCATGCATGTCTTTCACTTCCAATTTATGCCACATGTCCTGCCCATCACAGTCTATGAGGCTTGACTGTTCTTATTATATCTGGCTTCCTATAAAGACCATGTAGTTCATTGTTATGTAGTCTTCTCCATTCACCTGTCTGTTCATCTCTCTTTGGTCCAAAAATTTTCCTAAGAACTTTATTCTCAAATACTTGTAACCTCCTTTCCTCCCTTCAAGTAAGAGTCCATGTTTTGCATCCATATAATATAACTGGTAGAATAATAGTTTTATATATTTTCAGTTTAAGGTTTTTTGAAAGGATTTGGGATGTCAAAAGACTCTGTAAGGCATAATAGCATGCATTTCCAGAATTGAGAGTAATTTCTTTTACATCTCATATTTGAATTCAGCCACTTCCTAAAAACTTTCCTCATTTGTCACTAGCTGTCCATTACCTATATATAATGTTTTTCAATGTGTGATCATATATCTAGTTTTATTGATATTTACTGCCAGTCCCAATTTCTTAGTGTTCTCAGTAGTGTGTGTGTGTGTGTTGGCCTTTAGTATTTCCTCGCTATCACCCAATAGTACTACATCATCAGCATAAACTGAAGCTTATTAATACCATTGAGTTGTAGGTCTTTTCATCCTCTTAAAGATTTGATGGCATGCTCTAGTACAAAATTAAATAGAAGAGAAGATAGTGCACCTCCTTGCTTCAATCCATTGTGGATTTCAAAAGAATCCAAAAACTGTTTGCCTACATGCACCCTACTCTTTATGCCATTTAGACTTATTCGTATAAGTCTAACTTTTTAGGAGTTCCGAACTCCAGGAGGATACTATATAACTTCTCCCTCTTAATTGAATAGTATGCCTTTTTGAAGTCTATGTATAGTTGATGTACAGCATCATTAGATTCTCATTTATTTTCTAAAATATGTCTTAAACTAAAAATCTGATCTGTTGTAGACCTGTTTCTTCTAAATCCACATTGATGATCTCCTAGAATGGGTCGGTGTCCCTATATAGTTGCAAATCTTCATACGTAACAGTGGTAGATGTATAACATCAGCTCATTGTAGTTGCATCTTCTGTTAGTGTAACAAGTGTAGGACAGTGAAGCCATGAGGAAAGCAAAGAAGTGTAAGACATTTAAATAAAAACATTATGTTTTATAGTACTGTGAAAAAGTGTTCAGCAAAGATGGTGAAACATTGTATTGCAAAATATGCAACATCAGAATTGGAGCTGAAGAAATTATTTCTGTAGATCAACATGTGACTAAAGAAAATTATGAAAGGGGTCTACAACGAATTCAAGGGAAAAACATGTGATTCAACTAATGCTACATGATCTAGTACATCCTTCGGTTTCTCTTTTTTCGTAGAACTCTGTGAAGCTTTGATTTCTGCTGACATTCCACTGAAGAGAATGAAGGATCCAAAGTTCCAAGAGTTCTTGAAAAACATACTGGAAAAGTTGTACCCGACTCTTCTACACTAAAAAAAAAAGTATGGGAAAATATTATGAAAAAACGATACGGAGTATTAGGCCAAAAGTTAGTGGGGAAACAATCTGGGTAGGCATGGATGAAACTACAGATTTGAAAGGATATTATGTTGCTACCATTAATGTAGGTACAATGGTAGAAAATGTTTCCGATGAATTTTTGTTAATAAATTGTCAACAACTGGAAAAAGTTAATTTTTCAACAATTAATAAATTATTGTAAATCAATGGTAAAGAGAAAATTGTTTGCCTGAACCGGGAATCGAACCCCAAACCATGAGCTTTCCGTGCTAATGCTCTGCCCACTGAGCTAATTCAGGCTTCATTCCCATCCAAGCAGAAATGCTTCCGTTACCTTACTCTACTGGTCCCACATTCAATTGCAATGAATCATCGTTCACAAATACACAATGAATGGCTTCTACCTGAAGAAGACATGAAGGGACTCCACACAGCTATAGCATTATTTATTACATTTATATTGAGAAGCTAAAGCTATTACTGTGATATAAATAAGTACATTAATGAATACAATTAAATTATTGTAAATCAATGGAAAAGAGAAAAATTTTAAAGGAAGGATTTCTGCTTGGATGGGAATGAAGCCTGAATTAGCTCAGTGGACAGAGCATTAGCACGGAAAGCTAAAGGTTCGGGGTTCGATTCCCTGTTCAGGCATACGTTTTTCTCTTTACCATTGATTTACATTAATTTAATTGTGTTCATTAATGTACTTATTTCTATCATAGTAATAGCTTTAGCTTCTCAATATTAATTTAATAATTAATAAACTGTTCAATAGTTCTTTGAGTATATTGTGCCCCAGTAGATCTCAACATGACAACGTACTACTCTTCCTGACTAACTCTGCACCATACATGGTAAAAGCTGCTACTTCTCTATGCGAACTTTACTACAAAATGGGGTATGTAACGTGTCTAGCACATGCTTTATAGAGTGGCAGAGGGTGTTTGGAATCAGTTTCCTTCAGTTGACCAGCTTATAGGATGAGTAAAGAAGATCTTCCTGAAAGCGCCTTCTCGAGTGGCATATTTTAAATCTATAGCTCCTGAAGTTCCTTTGCCACCTTCTCGAGTTTTAACAACTATTACAGTGAGAGCATATGATTGAAAAACATAATTGACACGTTTCACAGCAGCGATGCAGCATGCGTCAAATTTGCACAGGAACTTCTCTCTAATAAAGCACTGATAGGTAAACTCTTATGTATAAAATATAATTTTGGAATCCTATCTGGTGCTGTAACAAGTTTAGGGAAATCAGGAGTTCAATTAGAGGAGCAAAGGAACCTAGAGAAAACCGTAGTAAGTGATCCAGAAAAAGAGAATGGGAAAATGGAAAAGGCTGTACTGAAGGAAATGGTAATGGTTTTGAGTAAAAAAAAGGATGAGTTGTGTTCAATAGCTGATGTTCTGTCAGGCAATTTTTTTTTTCTGTAGAAGGATTACCAGGTGACTTACAATCCAGTGATATAGTTTATTTTACATATTCACCTTTAGTATCGGTAGAATTGGAAGGGAATTTTTAGATGTACAAGTCATTGTTTATAATCTACAGCAGTTGCTTGTTGTGCATTGCAATGCAGGACTAAAAAAGTGAACAGCTTGCATTTTTCTGCAAATATTAATTTTATAATTATCATATTACATTTTTAATTATAATGCATTTTTTGTAATTGTTAGTGCATATTGCATTTTTACACACTTTATATTAGCTTGACCTCTATGTATCTATGTAACTGAATCTTTCAATGCGATTTTCACCCACTTAAAATAATTGGATCGACTTGAAATTTTGTATACTTGTAAAGGACCCATGTCAATACAATAATTTCATATTTATTTTCTAAAATCCTGGCCAGAATCATCAGAAAATCAAAAAAAGTGTCTTTGTATTTATGTAATGGAATCTTTGAACACGATTTCACCCACTTAGAAACATTGGATCGACTTGAAACTTTGTATACTTGTAAAGGACCCGTGACACTACAATAATTTCATATTTTGTTTCTAAAATCCTGGCCAGAATCATCAGAAAATAAAAAAATTACAACTGGTATAATAGGTTGCAGACTTGTCAACTTTTTAGTCAATCATTGTAAGAGCTCAGTTGGTAGAGCGGTGAGCTAGTGGTATATAATTTCAGTAATCCATAGGTTGCTGGTTCAAATCCGGCTGGGGCGGATTTTTTTAGAAGAGTAATACTTTTAGCTCATACTACAATAGTATTGAATTTAAAGATATTTACATTTTTATCTTATTCTGTAAAATATTAAAACTAAAAAATAGTTTTAAAATATTAAAACAGCACGATTTATTATAAAACCGAACTCAAAAATGAAAAATAATTTTAATTTCCAACAAGCCTGGGATAAATTTAAAGTGGTCAACAAAAAATCATCTCCAACACATATAGAATAAAACTAGAGTTATCAACAAAAAGAAAATAATTTTACCATCAAAAGCGTGGGGTGCTTTTTATGATTTTTACATTTTCTTCTTAGAGACTTTACTTTTACCAATATCTGTTTTTACCAATATATTAATTGATATAGAGCACCCCACGCTTTTGATGGTAAAATTATTTTCTTTTTGTTGATAACTCTAGTTTTATTCTATATGTGTTGGAGATGATTTTTTTGTTGACCACTTTAAATTTATCCCAGGTGTTGGAAATTAAAATTATTTTTCATTTTTGAGTTCGGTTTTCTAATAAAGCATGCTGTTTTAGTTTTTTAAAACTATTATTTATTATAATGCATTTTCTTGTATTTTATAGTGCATTAAAAACCTTGCCCCAATTATTAGTATATCACATATAAAATATTTCTTAGAATTTCAGATTTTCAATATTTAAGACCCATCAACTTATGTTTTTAACCAATGCAAAGAAGACATCCCTTCATAACATCAGAAAAAACTTGACGAGTGAAAACTTTACAAGTACTTCATGATTCAATCAAATTCTTTTAAAGCATTCTTCATATTAATGTATTTTTCCAAATAATACTTTTTTTTATTATATACAACTTTCCTCATTAGAGGATTGCCTCAAGGACAAAGTGATACAGACAATTAATTTTTGGAATCTATGAAATACATTTTGTAAATACATTTTAAAAAATTCAAATTATAGGCCTAATTGAAGTATACATACTATAAAGTAGAAATTTTGTAAATATGGTTTCTTAAAATTGATATTCATCCTCTAATGGCAGCGATAGCAATTTTAGAAAGATACACCCTGTCCAAATCTAAGGAATTTGAAAATTTGGCTAAGAATCCTGGTATAGTACCTCTTGCCCCGATCATCAATCCTGAGACAGTTATACTATCTAGTTGGTATTTATCATAAGTAATGCCACGAGTGATTTCCAAATTATCGATAAATTCATGACTCACAAAGTGAGGAGTGAATTTGTCTAGAGAATTTGGAAATCAAGAGTGGCATTTGTTAGAGGACTATTTAACGAATAAAATTAAGCTGTTTACTCACAAATCATTATTTAAAAATAGTTATTTTAAAATGTTTATATATTTAATGTAAACAGCGATGTTTGAAAACAAATGAGAAATTATTGGTATGCTTCATTTGTTCGTCACTACAACCAGATCATATTATTTATTGCCAAAGGAATGCAATATTGTAAGAATGCACTCTAGTGGAGAAAAAATGAAACACATCAAACTGCATATTAATTCATTTCTGATGTAAATATGACAACCATATTTTTTCTGGGAAAAAAGACATTTAACCCTTTATAGGGCAAAAAGTAGAGACAATAATATTATGTTCATTATTTTTTGAGCAATACACAGTTTCTAGAGTCCATGAAAAATACTTACTTACTTACTCACTGGCACTATCGAACCCGTAGGTTCATGGCCGCACGGACATAAGCTCTCCATACATCCCTATCCTGAGCTAATGCTTTCCAATCATTCCCTGTATAATCTACTTCCCTCAAATCATAGTTAATGTTGTTCTCCCACCTCATTCTTGGTCTACCAACTGGGCGTTTTCCTTCTGGCTTTCCTACAAGAAGTTTCCATGCACGTCTTTCATTCCCCATACGCGCAACATGTCCTGCCCATCGCAGTCTATGGGACTTAACTGTTCTTATTATATATGGCTTCCTATAAAGACCATGTAGTTCATTGTTATGTAGTCTTCTCCATTCACCTGTCTGTTCATCTCTCTTTGGTCCAAAAATTTTCCTAAGAACTTTATTCTCAAATACTCGTAATCTCCTTTCCTCCCTTAAAGTAAGAGTCCATGTTTCGCACCCATATAATATAACTGGTAGAATAATAGTTTTTTATATTTTCAGCTTAACGTTTTTTGAAAGGAGTTGGGACATCAAAAGTCTCTGCAATGCATAATAGCATGCATTTCCAGAATTGAGCCTATGTTTAATTTCTTTGTGCATCTCATTCCTATTTGTGATTATTGTTCCTAGGTATTTGAATTCAGCCAATTCCTCAAAATTTCCCTCATTTGTCATTAGCTGTCCATTTCCATTATATAATGTATTTCTACGTGTGACCATGAAAAATATTAAAAAAATTTTTTTTAATCTTATTGTCTCTAAAGAAGGGTGGTACCTATGTGTACCAGTGACATATTGGTAAGAACAACACAGCATTATGATCAGTGGTACATATTTGTACCACTTATGTTTACCATATCGAAAAATAATAAATATCATTCAATTTCAGCAAATACAAATTTATTTTTCAAAATACTGATACACAAATGTTATTTTGTTGTTCACACTTTACAGTAATATTCACATTCAAAATATAACAAATGATAATTTATTTGATAGATAAAATATTACAAACTGCAGAACACGTAAATAAAAACTGTGGCAAAAGAAACACTACTTAGATTTATGGGAAGGAAGAAAACATTGCAAAGTCCAACATTGCAAGTTTTGCAAGACATTGTAGTACGCTTCTGCACAGATTTTGTGCTACAGTGAGCACACCTTCGTCGTGTGCCTACCTCTGGCAAATGATCTCCAACATTACTAAATCGAAGTGAATTTACTACTGTACATTTTCCTGTGGGAGCATTTCCCTTTCTAGCACATTAACTTCCTGGAGAATATCCTAATTTTTTTGACTAGTAAAAGCTCCTATCAGTTCATTTGCTAGTTGCGAACGAAACTGAAGATGACTCATCCACTTTTTTATCTTTTTCATTTTGCAGTCTTCCTGGTACATTATGTATGAGTTTACAATTGCACTGTCTACCAAGTAATAAAATATTCTCAGCCACCATCTTCGTGATTTCCATCCAATCATGTACAATGACAAATACTGGTCGAACTTGACCACTCCTCCCATGTATTTATTATAAAAGGCAATAGCATCTGGACATGGGACAGTTTCTCTTTCTCCAGTTTTATTTGTACGCAACACAGTTGTTATTTTACTTGGATCATGCATACTGCTTGCCACAGTGACAGCTTTCTTCCCTCTGTCCAACTATTTCAACACAGAAATATTGTCTGCCTGTGCAAAATCACTTTCAGAGCAATTTAGCTGATTATCAGGTTTCAACTTGTCTTTACGGAAATGTTTCTTATTAGACCTAATAGTGCCACATGAAAAAAATATTTTTCGCTAAGAGAGATTTCAAAAGAGGCAAGGAGGTAAAAAAATTGTCAAAAAACACACAATAATTCAAATGCTCTATGATTCTCACTAATGACAAAACTACCTTCTCTCCAAGTCCTAGACATGGATCAGAACCTTCAGATTTACCAGTATAAATATCAAAATTTATCATAAATCCAGAAAGAGTACATGCAGCAACCCAAACTTTGAATCCTCTTTTTATTGGTTTCATTGGCATATACTGCTTCATGGAATTTTGTCCTTTATATCTAATCATACTTCCATCAACAAAAATAAATCGGGAGGGACTGAAAGCATTCTTGAAAGCATCAGACAAAAAGTGTATAAGAGGTCGTATCTTATGAAGTTTGTCAAACTGAGGGGTACTCCTTTCAGGAGCTTTCTTATTGTCATTGAGATGAATGCAGCGAACTAATTTCAGAAAGCTTTTCAATGGCATAACTTCAGCTATCCTTGATACATGCAGATTCTGATCGTTTGACCAATACATTCTCATACTTGGTAGACAATGAAACCCCATGATAATAAGAATACCAAGAATGCCTTCAATTCCTCTACAGTAGCAGACAGATTAGCTTTGAGGTCTTGAATGGCATATAAATTAGATTGGTCTACAATATGCTGCCAAACCGCAACAGTGAAAAATAAAAAAAAATGTTTCAGATGGGGATTTGCCTCCTGTATCTACTTTAGGACCATAAGTCTGGCTGAAAGTTGAATTGTCATACTTTACTGGCTTTTTACCCACTCAAATGATGAAGTTGCAGGATATGCTACACTTAGCATCGCAAGAAAATTCTTCTAAGTTCTATAGAATCGCAGTGCGCATGCGCTAGTGCTCCATGTAATCCCAGAAAGATAAATGCAACCTCCAGCAGTTGGCGGTATATGTATGTGAAATCAGTATGACCAACATTGACACAAAATTACCAGAACTTGTTTAAAATGAACAATTAACACAAAATGAACTAGTGGAAATATGATTTTACGTGGTAACCGTCCGATATTTTGAATTTTTCATAGAATAACAGATATGAAGAGGTAATTTATTTTACGTATCAAATCACATTTAAAAAGCAAGGAACCTAAAAGCTAACCAAACCTAAATCAATTACTGTAACACAAATCAATTACTCTAACATAGGTGAAATCCAGGGAATGTGGAAGTGATGTTGGCAACATCTGGAGTATTTTGGGTTGTTGATGGTGGCAATATTGGAACAACATAGGAAGAGGAGGGAAAATAGCAGAAAGTAGCAAGGAAGAATGTAGGACGATCATGTTTTACGTAAATATTGTTGCAACATTTGAAGATGTTTAAGACGTGTTTAAAAGTGTTGCAAAATGTTTTAAACGTGTTTAGTGCATCAGTGGCATAAGAAATTAAATTGAAAATTTTTTGCGACGTTAACCATACAACACCCAAGTTGCATCCTGAACTTCCTCATTTTCTGAGTCAGAGGATGAATTAGCCCTGAAATATTGTGTGTCCACATTTTTGATTTCAGACTGCCTATGAAATTCGACATCGAAATCTGAGTCATCAGTATGATCCTGCTGATGTGGTTCATAGTTCGGATCTTTCAGAGAATCGTCAGATGAAAAATCACCGTCACTACTAACATCATCCTTACTTGTTCCTGGCCTGGTGGTGTTATCATGCAATTATTCAGTGCGACGTCTCTTACATGGAGAGCCCATGGGTTGAACTGGAAGAGAATCCTCTGCATCTTCATCTCCTCCATCCTCAGAATCATAAACCTGGTTATCCGTAATAGATTCCAGGAGATCTTCAATCTCCCTTGAAGTCAGAAAATTCATAATCTAGAAAACATAACATTTATCTTAATACCATCGTTTTATTTTCTTTCGGTATTATCTTAGTGCAAATCACAAATGTAATGTAAGATACATTATCATATTCCCTATAGTTCTAAATATAATGCTGTAGTGCCAGCAATAAGACAGATAGCAGGTATCATCAGAAAAAACACTTTCAAAAATTGAAACAAATTTGATTCTAGGTAGGGATTTCATGTTTACAAGCACTGTATTCGAATATATTTATATATAACAATACAACATGCACGTAAATATAATTTATACATAATAATAAATTCATACTTTCATCAAGTAGATTCCTGAATTCTTTGTTTCTTCCGCTATTAGATGAAAATTTTCCACCTCCAAGGTTTCCTCCAATCCCAAGTCACTAAAGAGCATAGAGCCCACCATAGAGAACCGAAAGAGATCGATAGCATAGATAGAGAAGATAGAGAACGAAGGAACATCGATAGAGATGACCAACGAAAATATTATTCAGTGATGCGTAGACTCCAGAGACATCAAGCGTTGGCAGAAAACATTAACCGATTACAGCTACTCCAAAAACTCGAAACGGACTACCTAGTGATAATAGCTGCATATTTCAAACCGAACATGACAGCAATTGACATAATGGATGAACTAGGCCAAACACCCAGTACAAGCAGGACAAACCAATAATCATCGCGGGAGATCTAAACTGCAGACTAGACTCCCAAAACTATAAAACAAAGTTGGTATTGGAAAAACTACAAGAGGAAGGATTCACATTATTAAACAACCCTAAGATACCTACATACATCTCTCACAATGGCAAGAGTGCAATAGATATCGCACTCACAAAAGGTACTATAACAGAAAATATAACTACATTATGGAATGCAAACCACTCGGCATTAAGGAACATATACCACTAGAAATAAATATTCAAGGTAAATGGGAAAAGACACAGGAAGAGACAACACAACACCTATCAAGGAAGATAGACATAGGAAAAGTAGAAGCTAAGATAGAGACAAAAACGCAAATAGAAACGTTAATAGAAAATGAGCGACTGGAGGAAGCTACTCAAATGTTAGGCGAAATACTAAGACAAGCCACGAATCACCGATTCAAAAGAAGAGCAAAACCCTGGTTCGATAATGAATGCTACAGACTAAGAAGAGATACCTTAGATACTTTACAACAACTGAAACAAATACCGAGAACCACGCCTCTTCTACTCACATACGCCGAGAAGAGGAAACACTACAAGAGAATAATAAAAGAAAAGAAAAGAGCCTTCTTGGAGGAAGAGGGCAGGATGCTAGCGGAGGAGGCCAAGAAAGACCCACATTTAGCACTCCGCCCAAAGAAACAAGCGCAAACACACTACATTGACATGGAAATATGGGAGTCGCATTTCAACAACATACTCAATAAAGAGGGACGGAATCTGCGGCAAAAGGAACCCTCAAGAAATTTTAACACCAATACCCAACTGGATACCCCTGACCACAGAAGAAGTTGGATATGCAATATGTAACTCCAAAAACAAGAAAGCAGCGGGCCCGGACGGAATATACAATGAATACATAAAAGACACGGTACATCTGTTAGACCAGGTTTGGACAAAATTATACAACAAATGCATACAAACAGCCTCCATACCTGAACAATGGAGAAAATCAATTGTCAAGGTATTATATAAAGGGAAAGGAAACCCGAAAGACACCAACAAATATAGAGGTATCGCTCTGGAAAATTCTCCCTTCAAATTTTTCACCAAATTAATAACAGGACGAATAAGGGAGGAAATAGATGAGCATCTACCAGAAAATCAATTCGGGTTTAGAAAAGGAAAGTCAACTCTAAACGCAATCGAACTCTTGTTGAAACATATTTGGGAAGCATTAGAAGACAGAGAGAAATTTTATACCGTCTTCATAGACTTCACGAAGGCCTTCGATCTACTAGACAGGCAACTAGTGATAGAAAAAACTAAAGGAGGACACTAGGAAACAACAACAGATGGACGAACCTCATCAATACACTGCTGAGTTGGAATGAAATATATGTCTCAGATAACATCGTCATGTCAAAACCGATCATTCAAACAAATGGAGTACTGCAGGGCGATCCACTTAGCCCCTTACTGTTTATACTAGCAAACCGAAGAAATCCTTAGAATTACCCCAAAAAGATGGTATCTTCTCAAAATGCGCATATGCGGACGACATCGCAATCGGTTCCAGAGACATAACAACCCTTCAGGAAACAATACACGAAGTGGAAAAATGGTGCTCCAAGAACAAGGCTGGACATTAATATATCAAAAACGGACACAATGATCTCAGAAACGGAGGAAGAGCCGCCATAAATGAAGAGATATACACAAGGGAAACTAAACTGAAAATAGTACCAGACTTCAAATACCTAGGTGTCACGCTACAAACAAGCGCAAAATGCTTCACAAAACATATCACAGAAAAGACAACCCAGGCAATAATGGCAATGCACGAAATAAAAAAACAGATCTCTCACCTTAGAGACGGCAATGCTATTATTTAGAGCAAAAATTCTACCAATACTGACATACGGCATAGAAATCATATGGACAAAAACATTTAACAATGAAGAATCTTTCCTTTCCTCTAGAAAGGGTTGAAAGCGAGATATATAAAGGCAGTATTAGGATTGTCAAAAGTAACACATTCAAGACTTGCATACCTACTGGCGAAGGAAACTTTCCTCATCGACGACCTCAGAACAAGCGTACTCTTGCCCAGCACCAGCGCATCTGAGCAGCTGCTAGCGAACATTGAACAGAAAAAGGGAAGAAATACATCCAGAATTCTACAGCACCGGGGCAATGGTGGACCGTGCGTGGACAAAAGAAAATTTCGAAATGAGACACATCATCAGTAGGTTGGCAGTCCATGGATTCCACCACCTGATATGCAGCAACACAAAATTTCATGAAGCAAATATAGACTGTAAATGTACGCTATGCGAAAAATCGTGTGACCGATATCACATTGAGCTATGCACAAAAAGAACAAAGACAATGTGTGAATATGCAAATATGTAAATTTAAAATGTATTCTACTTTAATCCTGGCTATTTGGCTGCAATAAAATTATTATTATCGGCAAACAATTTTCGCCATCTATCGATAAAAGTATAACTAATCAGTGTTGACCTCGGTGGCTCAGTCGTCACTTTTGGCATTTGTAATACCACATTTTAAATAATGCCTGGAATAGTATTAATCAATCAGATTTTACAGCTCACCTCATATTATTGAAAAAACTCAGGACTAGTTTTGAAAGGGAAACTTCTTTCGAAACTGGTCCTCTGTTTTACAAAAGTATGTGGCACTTATTATTTATTATTATTTTTGTTCATATGTCTAAAATAAATAAATGATTATTAAATGATATCTCTATTTTTATTTGAACCTTTCCTTGATAATCAGGGTCATCCTTTCTTTAATTCTAAGAAAATGTAATGTAAAAAATGTTATTTCTAAGAAAATTTTGAACAAAAAAACCATACTAGAAGCATGAACTTCGAGATTCCAGATGAACCGAGCTTGATTACAAAGTTCTTCAAAAATACAACAGATAGCAGTTTAGAAAATTATTAATTCAAAAGAACACCAGATGGCAGTTTAGATAATGACCGGCAAAAAAAGAAAAAATTGACAGTCGTGAAAACAGCTGATGATGACGACAGTGGGTCGCCGATACTGCAGGGCTGTGTTTAAAAAACATAGAAGTATGAGGTAAGAAGAAATCACAATTCATTTAATTCTTATTAATCCAAAACACACTAACTCTATAAATTACACTGAAATTCATATGTAATTATAATATTTTTATTCATTATCATTTACAAATAGGAATGAGATGCACAAAGAAATTAAACATAGGCTCAATTCTGGAAATGCATGCTATTATGCATTGCAGAGACTCCTGATGTCCCAACTCCTTTCAAAAAACGTTAAACTGAAAATATATAAAACTATTATTCTACCAGTTATATTATATGGGTGCGAAACATGGACTCTTACTTTAAGGGAGGAAAGGAGATTACAAGTATTCAAGAATAAAATACTTAGGAAAATTTTTGGACCAAAGAGAGATGAACAGACAGGTGAATGGAGAAGACTACTTAACAATGAACTACATGGTCTTTATAGGAAGCCAGATATAATAAGAACAGCTAAGTCTCGTAGACTGCAATGGGCAGGACATGTTGCACGTATGGGGAATGAAAGACTTGCATGGAAGCTTCTTGTAGGAAAGCCAGAGGGAAAATGCCCAGTTGGTAGACCAAGAATGAGGTGGGAGAATAACATTAACTATGATTTGAGGGAAGTAGATTATACAGGGAATGATTGGAAGTATTGGCTCAGGATAGGGATGTATGGAGAGCTTATATCTGCGCGGCCATGAACCTACGGGTTCGATAGTGCCAGTGAGTAAGTAAGTATCATTTACCACATTCAAAATTAATATATTTTGAGAATTTTTAAGCAAGGAATTTAACTCATTTGAATGTTCATTCTGTTTTGTGATAACTTGTCAAAATTTCAGTCATGCAGCTGATACAAAATTAAACTATGATGCTCTAATAAACTATGTGCTGCTATAGCTGATTTTTCAATTTCTCCATTCTTTATGTTTCTGAAGTGTTTTTTTTACGAGTTTCCAAGTTCCTTTTTGTTTTTCCTACATATATCCTGTTGCAATCTTTGCAATCAATTTGATAAATTCCAGATTTTTTGTTGTCTGGGGTATTACATTTATTATTAGTTTCTGTTTTGGATTGTAATAATTCAATTAAGTTGCAGAGAATTGTTAATATTAATAATATTAACATTGTTTAATATAAACTATTTCCACTATTAAGTAATGTTAGATTAAATATAAAATATTGAATCACTGTTTTAGCAAGCAAAATAAAGATTCTAGGTTGAATATTGTAAGACCTGAGTTGGAATTTTGTTTTTGGTAAAACTGGAAATAAGATTCATTTTTAAGTGTTCAGTCAAGCAGTTTGGATACACTGGTACATATATTGTAATGTAGTCTGCAGTAAGCAGATAACATTACACCAAGACCATGTTTAGCATCTCAAATGTAAGTGTTAGGGTAGGTGGTAACGTTGTTTGAGCAGCAGAGCCCTGTGAGGTACCTCGTTTAGTGCGAGTTGCTGCTACATTAACGAATTGGCAACCTGTGTTTCTTTTATTACAATAGTACACTGCTCAAAACAATTAGAGGAACATTTGTAATAAATTGAATAAGTAATTGTTTTTTAAAGCTGTGATGCTGAATGTTGGACAATATGTAAATTGAATTATTAATTTTATCATTGGATACAAATTTTAAAGATCCATGGCCTAAATACAGAGAAATTACCTCAAATAAAAAATATAGAGAAATTTTTTATTTTGGAAGGCACTGGCCACTTCTAATTGGTAAGCTTCCTGATGTTGCTATAGTGACGAATGTAGATTATTGCCTTGTTTATTGAAGTCTCTGACAAAATGAAGCATTTAAATGAGTTTGGAGTGTATCATGCTCTACATCTTTTACGACAAGGTCAATCTCTGCGACAAGTGGCTAGAGAGCTTGGGGTTTCTCCTTCCGTGGTGTCCAGGTTACGCAACAGGCACAGAGAGACAGGTCAGTATTGTAGAAGACGTGGCCAGGGCCGTAAATTTAAAACAAGCCCCCAGGATGACAGATATGTTGTTCTTTCTGCTCTTCAACAGCGTACAAAAACTGCAAAAGACCTGCAGAATGACCTTCATATGGCTTCTGGAATCCGGGTTTCAGACCAAACTATAAGGAACAGATTAAGGAAAGAGAATATTCATCCAAAAAGGCCCGTTAAGAAACCACGCTTAACAAATGGGCATAAGGCAGCAAGATGTACGTATGCTGAAAACCATGGTGATTGGAACCTGAACCAGTGGGAGTCTGTGCTCTTCTCGGACGAATCCAGGTATCGTCTTACACGTTGTGATGGTCGATTGAGGGTGTGGGGACGGCCAGGAGAAAGATTTTCTGCAGAGGCTGTACAGGAAATTGATAGATTCGGAGGAGGTTCCATAATGGTGTGGGTCGGAGTTATGTACAACAATCGTACGGACCTTGTACTTGTTCCCCAGCGACTGAATGCTGTCCGGTATATCGAGCATGTTGTACCTGCTGCCATTGGAGTAGGCCCTGGATTTCTGTTTATGCAGGATAATGCCAGGGCACATTCTGCGGCTGTCACCAGGGATTTCCTGAGGAGGAATGAAATTGAGGTAATGGAGTAGCCAGCGGTCAGCCCAGACCTCAACCCTATTGAACACTTGTGGGATCTTCTAGACAGGAAGGTCTGGAACTGACATCAAGCTCCACAAACTCTGCAGGAGCTTGGAGATGCTCTGAAGGAGGATTGGGAGAATATCCCTCAAGAGGAAATCCAGAATCTTATTGGGAGCATGCCACGAAGGTGCCAAACTGTCATCGAATGTCATGGAGGCCATACATGGTACTAACTCTATATAACGAGTGTTTAACTTTGAAAAATAAGCACATGATTCAATTGCTTACATAGCGGAATTATTTAAAAGTTAATTGTCAGCGTTATTCATTTGTTTTTACTGACATGAGCAATAAATAAATAAATAAATTACCACAAATAATGTACTTTATTAATTTCATGCTTGTACCTTTGTCCAATGAAAAAATATTTGCATATTTCATAGTGTTCCTCTAATTGTTTTGAGCAGTGTATTATTACATACCATTATTAACATTAAATATTATAACTGAAATAATAATTGAGGTGAATATGCCAATAATGACAAATGTTAACTGGAATTATAATTATTAAAAAAATTAAAGATTGTTAATTTCAATAAAATTTAATTAAATGTCAATTTTAGAATTCAAATTTTGAGATTTGGCAGTTATAAGTATATTAGAAATTTTCATTTAAGAATTTTAAATAATTGTAAGTAGGCCTAAATAAAAAAAAATTATGAAAGGCCATGAAAGGTTGTCAATTCTTTTCATTAGTCTTTCTTATTTAACTTTTTTATCCCTTTTTTTTTTGTAGTAACTTTTCAGGATTTTTCTTTCTTCAACTGCATATTTTAATAGATATTCAAAGCCTATTTTTTAGGCTTGTCTGATAGGCAATTAGAGATTTTTTATTTTATATTTGCAGAATTAATACAATCCAGTGTTGATTGTAAAGATTTCTTTGGACAACAGTTGTGCTATTGAATGTAGTCTGTTTGCACTTTCCTCCACAAATGAAGGAAGTTGCTTTTTTAATGTGACGTTTAATTGCTCTGCGATATTAAATATGCTTAAAGGCTTCGATTAAAAGAATTTTTGGACAGTAGTTTTGCTATTGAATGCTGTCTGTTTGCATTTGACTCCAGGAATGGAGGAGGTTGATTAAAAATGCGACGTTAAATTACTCTACGACATTTAATACCTTTAAAGGCTTGTCTGATAGGCATTTAGAGATCTTGTGTTATTGGAATTATACAGCTAGGATTGATTGCAAAAATGTTAATTTTTGGGACTACATTTATTGCTGATAAGTTACAGCTTTAAATGCTGTCTGTTTTTAAAGTTCATTTTCGCATTCAACTCCTGGAATAATGAGGTTGATTGTTAATACAATGTTTAATAAATTGATGGCATTTAATACTGCGTCAGTGTTGAATGCTGATTATTTTAAACCTTGTCTTTACATTTAGCCTCCAGGATATACATTACCTACAAATTAGAGAATGAATCTGCATTGGATTTATATTTATGCTGATTAATATTAGAATAATTTTAGATTTAGGCAGAGTTTAACCGATCAGCGTGGAATGACGTGCAGTGCCCGCATAAGATAACACCACTTCTCTGCAGAGTGCTGATCGATCATGTTCGACGTGCATCACGTTTGTTTTATTATGATTCTTAATGAAAATATACCAAGAAAACAGGCTTTATGAACTGCCATCTCATAGACGAGATATTAAAATTTCCTTTAACATAGAATATATATTTAAATGCTCCCACGTTGAGGGGTTAAAATGTCAAAATGACATAACTACTTGTTTCTGCTTAGTAGCTACACAGTGTCTTCAGCACATCCCTTCCCCAGCAAAAAGTAGAAACAAGTAGAGTATTATTTTTTTTGGATTAGGAAAGTTGAGTTTTGGAGACAGGAGCCACGTTTGGTGGTGAATGATCTCGCACTCTACTTTGCTCCACTAATAAATAATTTTTTCTTTCAGGAATGCTAATTACTTATCAATTTCCTTAAGGAAATAGGGTTCAATTGCAAAAAAAATTGATAATATATAATGTTAAAAGTTCAACGTTGAATGTTGTCATTAATTTTTTTTTTTTTTTTGCATTTGGCTCAAACTGTAGGTTTAAAGTGTAAAAGAATTAGGAATTACTGTAAATAATAAACTAGGTAGAGTGTAAAAATCAGTGACAGAACCACTTATTTCTACTTAGTAGCAACAATGCGCCTTCAGTGCAGCCCCCGACCCACTGTGAAATGCAGAAATAAGAGGTGGTTCACTCAAGTATTAGCAACTTTTTTTTATGTTAGGGAAGTAGAGTTTTGGAGATGGGAGCCATGTTTGATGGTGAACATTCTTGCAGTCTACTTCATTCTACTAATCTATTTCCTCTTTCAGCAAAACTAATTGTTTGCTTGTATGTTTCAGGTTTCTTTATATTCTTAATGAAAAGAAAATTAAATTGATTACAATGTCACTCATGTATAGTGTATTTTTACACTTCAGGAATGAGAGTGTTGCAGTAAAGACATATTTAAAGTTTTTTAGTCTTGGATGAAGAAGTTGAAGAATTTTAAGTCTTAGCTTTTGGGTTGCAAAATTGATAATGAAAAGGAATGTAGGAATAATGCAAATAATAATGTTGGTAGGGATTAACAAGGTGACAGAACCACTTGTATCTGCTGAGTAGACACAGTGCCTTTAGCGCATCCCTTCCCCTTGCAGTCTTGGTTTTCCAAAAATGTCAAAATTTTCGAAATTTCAAAAACCGCAAAAATCCTATCTAGAGGGTGTGTCGGGTATTTATAATGCAAAAAATCTGGTCTAAATACAAAATTTCAAAATTGAGTTTTCCAAGGTTACAGTCTTAGTGTTTTTGCAAAAACTGTCAAAAAATTCGAAATTTCAAAATCTGCAAAAATCCTATCTAGGTCTAAATCCAAAATTTCAAAATTGAGTTTCCCAAGGTTATAGTCTCGGTGTTTTTGCAAAAAATGTCAAAAATTTTCGAAATTTCAAAAACTGAAAAAATCTTTACTAGAGGGCGTGTCCCGGGATGTATAATGCAAAAAATTCGCTCTAAATCCAACATTTCAAAATTTAGTTTTCCAAGGTTATAGTCTTGGTGGTTTTACAGAAAATGTCTAAATTTTCGAAATTTCAGAAACTGCAAAAATCCTATCTAGAGTTTTTGTCCGGGATTTATAATGCCAAAAATCCGGTCTAAATCCAAAATTTCAAAATTGAGTTTACCAAGGTTATAGTCTTGGTGGTTTTCCAAAAAATGCCAAAATCCAGCTTAAATCTAAAATTTCAAACTTGAGTTTTCCAAGGTTATAGTCTTGGTGGTTTTCCAAAATGTCATAATTTTCGATATTTCAGAAACTGCAAAAATCCTATCTAGAGGGTGTGTATGGGATTTATAATGCAAAAAGTTCGGTCTATAACCAAATTTTCAAAATTGAGTTTTCCTTCGTTATAGTCTTGGTGTTTATGCAAATAATGTCAAAATTTTCGAAATTTCAAAAACAGCAAGAATCCTATCTAGAGAGTGTGTCCGGGATTTATAATGCAAAAAATCCTTTCTAAATCCAAAATTTAAAAATTGTGTTTTCCAAGGTTATTGGCTTGGTGTTTATTCAAATGTCAGAATTTTCGAAATTTGAAAAACTGCAAAAATCCTATCTGGAGGGTGTGTCCGGGATTTATAATGCAAAAAATCTTGTCTAAATCCAAAATTTCAAAATTGAGTTTTCCAAGGTTACAGTCTTGGTGTATATGCGAATGTCAAAATTTTCGAAATTTCAAAAACTGCAAGAATCCTATCTAGAGGGTGTGTCCGGGATTTATAATGCAAAATATCCGGTCTAAATCCAAAATATCAAAATTGCGTTTTCCAATGTTATAGTCTTGGTGTTTTTCCAAAAAGTGTCAAAATTCTCGAAATTTCAAAAACTGCAAAAATCTTATCTGGAGGGCGTGTCCGGGATATATAATACAAAAAATCCGCTCTAAATCAAAAATTTCAAAATTGAGTTTTCCAAGGTTGTAGTCTTGGTGTTTTTCCAAAAAAATGTCAAAAGTTTCAAAATTTCAAAAACTGCAAAAATTATATCTGGAGGGTGTGTCCGGGATTTATAATCCAAAAAATCCGGCCTAAATAAGAAATTTCAAAATTGAGTCTTCCAAGGTTATAGCCTCGGTGTTTTTGCAAAATCTGTCAAAATTTCAAAATCTGCAAAAATCCTATCTAGAGGTGTGTCCAGGATTTATAATGCAAAAAATCCGGTCTAAATCCAAAATATCAAAATTGGTGTTTATGCAAATATCAAAATTTTCGAAATTTCAAAAACTGCAAAAATCCTATCTAGAGGCTTTGTCTGGGACTTATAATGCAAAAAATGCGGTCTAAATGCAATATTTCAAAATTGAGTTTTCCAAGGTTAAAGTCTTGGTGGTTTTCCAAAAAAGTCAAAATTTTCGAAATTTCAAAAACTGCAAAAATTCTACCTAGTGGGTGTGTACAGTGTTTATATGCAAAAAATCCGGTCTAAATCAAACATTTCAAAATTGAGTTTTCCAAGGTTATAGTCTTGGAGTTTTTCCAAAAAGTGTCAAAATTTTCGAAATTTCAAAAACTGCAAGAATCCTATCTAGAGGGTGTATCCGGGATTTATAAAGCAAAAAATCCGGTCTAATTCCAAAATTTCAAAATTGAGTTTTCCGAGGTTATAGTAATGATGTTTTTGTAAAAAATGTCAAAATTTTTGAAGTTTGGAAATCTGCAAAATTCCTATCTAGAGAGTGTGTCCGGAATTTAGAATGCAAAAAATGCGGTCTTATACCAAAATTTCAAAATTGAGTTGTGCAAGGTTATAGTGTTTGTGGTTTTCCAAAAAATGTCTAAATTTTCGAAACTTCAAAAACTGGAAATATCCTATCTATAAGGTGTGTCCGGAATTTATAAGACAAAAAATCTGGTCAAAATCCAAAATTTCAAAATTGAGTTTTCCAAGGTTATTGTCTTTGTTTTCCAAAAATGTCAAAATTTTCGAAATTTCGAAAACTGCAAAAATCCTATCTAGAGTGTGTGTCTGGGATTTATAATGCAAAAAAACTTTCTAAATCCAAAATTTCAAAATTGTGTTTTCCAAGGTTATTGTCTTGGTGTTTATTCAAATAATGTCAGAATTTTCGAAATTTCAAAAACTGCAAAAATCATATCTAGAAGGTGTGTCCGGGATTTATAATGCAAAAAATCTTGTCTAAATCCAAAATTTCAAAATTGAGTTTTCCAAGGTTATAGTCTTGGTGTATATGCAAATAATGTCAAAATTTTCGAAATTTCAAAAACTGCAAGAATCCTATCTAGAGGGTGTGTCCACAATTTATAATGCAAAAAATCCGGTCTAAATCTAAAATTTCAAAATTGGTGTTTATGCAAATATCAAAATTTTCGAAATTTCAAAAACTGCAAAAATCCTATCTAGAGGCTTTGTCCGGGACTTATAAAGCAAAAAATGCGGTCTAAATCCAATATTTCAAAATTGAGTTTTCCAAGGTTATAGTCTTGGAGTTTTTCCAAAAATGTCAAAATTTTCGAAATTTTGAAAACTGCAAAAATCCTATCTAGAGTGTGTGTCTGGGATTTATAATGCAAAAAATCCTTTCTAAATCCAAAATTTCAAAATTGTGTTTTCCGAGGTTATAATCATGGTGTTTATTCAAATGTCAAAATTTTCGAAATTTCAAAAACTGCAAAAATCCTATCTAGAGAGTGTTTCCGGGAATTATAATGCAAAAAATCTTGTCTAAATCCAAAATTTCAAAATTGAGTTTTCCAAGGTTAGTCTTTTTTTTCCAAAAAATGTCAAAATTTTCGAAATTTCAAAAACTGCAAGCATTATATCTGGAGGGTGCGTCCGGGATTTATAATCCAAAAAAATTCCGGTCTAAATAGAAATTTCAAAATTGAGTTTTCCAAGGTTATAATCTTGGTTTTCCAAACATCAAAATTTTCGAAAATTTCAAAAACTACAAAAATCCTATCTAGAGCGTGTCTCTGGGATTTATAATGCAAAAAATCCGGTCTAAATCCCAAATTGCAAAATTGTACATTCCAAGTTTATAGTCTTGGTGTTTATTCAAATAATGTCAAAATTTTCGAAATTTCAAAAACTGCAAAAATCCTTTCTAGAGGTTGTGTCCGGGATTTATAATGCAAAAAATCCTGTCTAAATCGAAAATTTCAAAGTTGAGTTTTCCAAGGTTATAGTCTTTGTGTTTTTGCAAAATATGTCAATTTTTTCAAAATTTCAAAAACTGTAGAAATCCTATCTAGAGAGCGTGTTCGGGATTTAAATCCTGTGTAATTCCAAAATTTCAAAATTGAGTTTTCCAAGGTTATAGTCTTGGTGTTTTTCCAAAAAGAGTCAAAATTTTCGAAATTTCAAAAACTGCAAAAATCCTATCTAGAGAGTGTGTCCGGGATATATAATGCAAAAAATCCAGCTTAAATCTAAAATTTCAAACTTGAGTTTTCCAAGGTTATAGTCTTGGTGGTTTTCCAAAATATGTCATAATTTTCGATATTTCAGAAACTGCAAAAATCCTATCTAGAGGGTGTGTACGGGATTTATAATGCAAAAAGTCCGGTCTATAACCAAATTTTCAAAATTGAGTTTTCCTTCGTTATAGTCTTGGTGTTTATGCAAATAATGTCAAAATTTGGAAATTTCAAAAACAGCAAAAATCCTATGTAGAGAGTGTGTCCGGGATTATAATGCAAAAAAATCCTTTCTAGATCCAAAATTTAAAAATGTGTTTTCCAAGGTATTGTCTTGGTGTATTATTCAATGTCAGAATTTTCGAAATTTCAAAAACTGCAAAAATCCTATCTGGAGGGTGTGTCCGGGATATATAATGCAAAAAATCTTGTCTAAATCCAAAATTTCAAAATTGAGTTTTCCAAGGTTACAGTCTTGGTGTATATGCAAATGTCAAAATTTTCGAAATTTCAAAAACTGCAAGAATCCTATCTAGAGGGTGTGTCCGGGATTTATAATGCAAAATATCCGGTCTAAATCCAAAATATCAAAATTGCGTTTTCCAATGTTATAGTCTTGGTGGTTTTCCAAAAAATGTCAACATTTTCGAAATTTCAATATGTGCAAAAAATCAAATCTAGAGGGTGTGTACGGTGTTTATAACGCAAAATATCCGGTCTCAGTCCAAAATTGGAAAATTGAGTTTTGCAAGGTCTTGGTGTTTTTCCAAAAAGTGTCAAAATTCTCGAAATTTCAAAAACTGCAAAAATCTTATCTGGAGGGCGTGTCCGGGATATATAATACAAAAAATCCGCTCTAAATCAAACATTTAAAAATTGAGTTTTCCAAGGTTGTAGTCTGGTGTTGTGTTTTTCCAAAAAAAATGTCAAAAGTTTCAAAATTTCAAAACTGCAAAAATATATCTGGAGGGTGTGGTCCGGGCTTTATACATCCAAAAAAACCGCCTAAATAAGAAATTTCAGAATTGGCTTCCAAGGTTGAGCCTCGGTGTTTTTGCAAAATCTGTCAAAATTTTCAAAATCTGCAAAAACCTATCAGCGGTGTGTCCAGGATTTATAATGCACAAAACTCGGTCTTAAATCCAAAATATCAAAATGGTGTTTATGCAAATATCAAATTTTGGAATTTCAAAAATTGCAAAAAATCCATACTAGAGGCTTGTCCGGGACTTATAATGCAAAAAATGCGGTCCTAAATCAATATTTTCAAATTGAGTTTTTCCAAGGTATAGTCTTGGTGTTTCCAAAAAAGTCAAAATTTTTCGAAATTTCAAAACTGCAAAAATT